>CAUYUJ010021804.1:161879-204379 GCA_963575745.1 Prorocentrum cordatum | reverse complement strand
CCAGACACGGAGGTGGCAGCGCGTCCAAGGCGATGTTGGGGGGCATGGCTGCCGCGCGAAATCGGATTACAGGAACGCCCGCGTGAGAGCGCAGGCGCGCGGAGCCGGCTTGAGCCAAGGTGTTTACCAGTCTGGATCAGATACGAGTTCTCGCCCGCGCACCCCCCACCCCCACCCCGCGTGCAGCTCTGAAGGCTCTCAGGTTTCATGGCGTGGCGCCCCCACCCCGAGCGCACCCCTTGTGGTGTCGAGGAAGTGCCACGCCTGCCACGCGTTGCGAGCCCGCAACGGATAGGGAGACCACCCCCAGCGCACCCCCTGTGGTGTCGAGGACGTGCCACGCCTGCCACGCGTTGCAAGCCCGCAACGGATAGGGAGACCACTCCCAGCGCACCCCCTGTGGTGTCGAGGACGTGCCACGCCTGCCACGCTTTGCGAGCCCGCGACGGATAGGGAGACCACTCCCAGCGCACCCCCTGTGGTGTCGAGGAAGTGCCACGGCTGCCACGCATTGCGAGCCCGCGACGGATGGGGAGACCACCCCCAACGCCCCCCCTGTGGTGTCGAGGAAGTGCCACGCCTGCCACGCAATGCGAGGACGCAACGGATAGGGAGACCACCCCCAGCGCACCCCCTGTGGTGTCGAGGAAGTGCCACGCCTGCCACGCTTAGCGAGCCCGCAACGGATAGGGAGACCACCCCTAGCGCACCCCCTGTGGTGTCGAGGACGTGCCACGCCTGCCACGCTTAGCGAGCCCGCAACGGATAGGGAGACCACCCCCAGCGCACCCCCTTTGGTGTCGAGGAAGTGCCACGCCTGCCACGCTTTGCGAGCCCGCAACGGATAGGGAGACCACCCCCAACGCACCCCCTGTGGTGTCGAGGAAGTGCCACGCCTGCCACGCATTGCGAGGCCGCAGCGGACAGTGAGACCACCCACAACGCACCCCCTTGTAGTGTCGAGGAAGTGCCACGGCTGCCACGCATTGCGAGGCCGCAACGGATAGGGAGACCAGGATTGCGCAAGAGCGACCTCGATCACAAGGTCGCCAATGCCGCCGAAGCCTCCCTACTGAACCCCTTTCCAGGTGTTCCCTACGGGTGCGTCGGCGGTGTTTGCTGGTGTCCTTTCTCCTCTCTCCCGCTTTCCTCCGTCGTGCCCGCTGCTCCTCGTGGCTCCTCTCGCCCGCTTTCTCTCCTTCCCTCCCTCGTTCCCTCTCTTTGGCTCTCTTGTCCTCCTGGTGCTCCTCCTCGCGTCGTTCTTCCGTTTGTCCCCCTCGTCCGCGCGGTCCCCCTTTTGGTTTGCACCTCTTTCTTTATTTCTTTCTTTATGTCTTTATTTCTTTATTTGTTTTTCTTTTTCTCTCTCTCTCTCTCTCGTTCTCTCTCCCCCCCATCTGATTTTGACGGATGGGGGGAGGCGGAGTGGCAGGGGGTGCGACGATGACCCCAAGTGACCCAACAGACTTGCCTGCAGTCCTGAGTCCTGAAGAGGAGGGGGCAAAGGAGGCTGGGAACGACAGGAGAAAGGAGGAGGGAGGGAGACGAGGGGAAAGCGCAACGTCATGAGGAAATATACGATGCGGATGATGAGGAGGAGGATGAGGAGGAGCAGCTGCAGCAGTAGCAGCGGCAGCGGCAGCAGCGGCAGCAGCAGCGGCCGCAGTAGCGGCAGCAGCAGGAGAAAAGGCACGCCAGGAGGATAATGAGGTCTGAGGAGGACGGACGGCGACGAGCAACAGCAGCCGCCCCCGCCCACAGTCCAAGTCTGGCCTCGAAGCGATCACGGAGGCGATCGTCATCTTGAAAGCTTTCTACGCGAAGGGCGCGAAGGCCCGCGCCCTCACGGACCGCGGCTTGTCGAACAGTCGGTCGTCGTCGTCGTTTTCTTAGCGTAAACATGGATTGCAGTCAACCCGCATAGTAAAGATGAGCGACATTGCAAGGTTACCGTTACATCCTTCTTCTTCGGCCCATCCGTGGCCGCTTTCGCTGGCCGCGCCAAGACTCGAGAGTGTATCCTCACAGTGCGTCCTTATTTGACGGGTTGACACGAAGGCGCCTGGATTGGCGCAGGGCTCTTCTTCCGTGCGAAATCGAATCGCTCCGTTGCCAAATGAGGCGGCACCAGCTTCATTCGGTGGGGGATTTTGCGCGATCCGTGGGCTCCATGCCCACCCTCCAATTCCACGAATCCCTAAGTCTTGTTAGAGTGACCCCCAGGCCTGTCCAACGGTGTGCGTTCTTCAGCAGAGCCTCCTACACGACACATATGCGCCAAGACGTGGGCGAGGCTCGTGCTCCACGTGCGGGCCACGAGAAGCACAAGCTTGCGCCGCGTACCGCTGCCACCGCCGCGTGGACGAAGGGGTCCAGCTGCGGGTGGCGCCTCCGACAGCGCCTGAAAGTAGAAGGCCTGGCCACTGCGAGCAGGCAGCAGGGCCTCGAGGCGAATGTCCAGCCGCTCCGACGAGGGCCTCCCGACAGAAGGCCGAATCACCTCAATCTCGTCGTCCGCGGTCCGTCGTCCTCCGTCATGGTCGGCGTCGTCGTCGATCGTCAGTCGATCTCAGTCGCCGTCGTTGGTCGTCAGTTGTCTCTGTCCTCGCCGTTGTCTGCCGTCGGTCGTCTGCCGTCGGTCGTCGTCGACGTCGGTCGTCGGGCGTGGCCGTCGTCGTATGCCTCGGCGAGGCCATCTCGTTGGCGCAGGCCTCGCCGGTGGACGAGGACACCGCAGGACCCCCCCGCGCCCCGCCTGTAACCCGGCCGGCTGGCCTGTGACGAGGATAACGAGGAGGAGGAGAGGAGGAGGAGAAGGAGGAGGAGGAATTGGCGGTTGGCGGGGGGGGGGGGGGTAAAGGGGCTTTGGCTGGGCGGGCTTGGGGCTGGAGGGGGGCAAGTAGCACGGGCAGCGACGGGAGCACGAGCAGTTGGGTCCGCAACCATGTATCCCGCTGGCCAGTGCGCTGGAAAAGCCAATGCTCGATGTCCTTCTTCTCCTCCTCCTCCTCCTCCTCCTCCTCCTCCCCCCCTCCTCCTCCTCCTCCTCCTCCGCCTCCTCCTCCTCCTCCTCCTCCTCTTCCCCCCCTCTTCCTGCACCTCCTCCCCCCCTCTTCCTACTCCTCCTGCTCCTCCTCCTCCTCCTCCCTCCTCCTCCTCCTCCTCCTCCTCCTCCTCCTCCTCCTCCTCCTCCCCCTCCTCCTCCTCCTCCTCCTCCTCCCCCTCCTCATCATCATCATCATCATCATCATCCATATCGTCAACCGTCTCGTTACCCTCCAGCTTCCATGTCCAGGGGAGGCGTCCAAACACCTTCGGTTTACCGCTGTTTGACTTGGTTATGCGGTTCGGTTCGAATCCCGTTAGAGTTCACTACACCATGCAGTTCACTATGGCCAAGACTCTAAACGCAGATGATTCGAACTGATATTCTTGAATCCGGTAAGGAACGCCACAGCACTGACAGTCATTTCGAGAACAATATTATCTCTCCCATAATCCTGGTCCTCTTCCTACTCTTACCTTTCCACCTCTCACACGCACTTCGTCATTATGGCTGAGCGGTCAGCACGAGTTCTCTCTGAGCCACACTGCAGCTCCATCTATACTGAACAAAACATGGCTTTGTTCGTGCGCTGTGCCTTTTTGCAGCGGCCTTAACCATGTGCTGTGGTTCGGATATCCATAGCAAGCCTATTGAGGTGTTGGGTAACACGCCATTCCAGCTACCGTCAGCAGGTCGCATGATATCGAAGGCTACAACTGACCAATTGAATGGAGCTTGTCGTACCAGCGGCGAGTCAGAAGTTCAGGGGTACGGGTGTTCTTCTGTATCATTGGACAATAGTTGCATGGGATTGTCTGGCGCAGCTCCACTGCTTTTCGTACACATGGTAAACAAATGGAACGGGGTGTCGGGTGCTTGGCCTCAAAAGTGACCTCGCTCCAGTCACTGCCACCACTTTCTCATCGGCATGCTTGAGGGGGCGGCTTCATGAGTGGAGAAAGCATCGACTATGCAATTGGTAACAATTTGCTATCAAGATGCGCTGCCGCGAGATTCCGCCATCGCGCTCAGACGGCAGCCCAGACGTGTGTGCGCACAGCATGTACATAGTGTACACTACGCCGAGCATGCTCTCTGTAAGTGTTTACAGGGATACGCGCCGAACATGCGCATATTATATACGCACCGTAAATATCCACCGTGGTAATCACGCACCGCAAATACGCACCGTACATACACACTGATGTCAATGTACGAACTCACCGTAAACACGCACCGCAACTACGCACCGTGAATACGCACCGTGAGTATGCAGCGCAACTACGCACCGTACATATGCGCCTTGAAGATGCACCTTACACTTTTTTTACCATCCAGCGAAGCCCAGTGGCACAGGAGAACACAGCAGAAAGGGAGGAGGAAGGGGGAGGGGGAGACCGGGGGAAAAAACCGCAGCCTCCGGGGGAGGGCGAGAACTAATTCTCTCTAATTAGTCCGGCGGGCCGGGGCGCTCCTGCAGCCGGCGGCGAATCGCCGCGCGCCAATCAGCCTCGCTGCCGCCGGCGCGCGTGGCCCTCAGCAGCAGCAGCCCGGCGGCCCGCGGGGGCAGCGCCGGGGCCCACCCCGCGCACGGGCGGCTGGCGAGGCGCGCCCAGCCCGGCGCCCAGCAGCCGCAGACCATGCAGGCCACCCAGGCCGGACCTTGCGAGGCCGCGTGCGCCCGCCACGCCGCGCCCTGCGAACAACGCCTGCGCTGCGGCCGTCGCACCAGGGCGCCCGGGGGCATCGGCAGGCGCGCCCTGTGCTGCCGGCGGCGCAGCCGCGGCCGCGACGGCCGCGACGGCCGCGTCGTCCCCTTCGCGGGGCGCGCGGCGGCGGCGGCGGCGGGGCCCGGCGGGGGCCCAGCGGCGTCGCAGTCGCGGCCCGCCAGCGCCGCTGCTGCCGTGGTTCGCCTTCACCGCGGCCAGCTCCACGGCGGCGAGCATGCGCTGCACCGCCTCCAGCGCCTGCAGCTGCCGCAGCCGCTCGCTGACCTGCGCGGGAGGCGGCAAGCGGCCAGCTGCAGCCTCCCCGACCAGCCGGTCCGCCGCCTCGTTGCCCGCCCGGTCCTCCTCGGAGAGGCCTCGCTCCCTGGCCTCGGCCGCGTCCAAGTGGCCTTTGACCCAGCGAGCCCAGAGCTGGCCGCTGCGACAGTGCGCGGCGAGGCGGTCCCAGATGTCGGCGTGCGCCCACTCGCGAGGGTCGGCGCCCCCGTGGATCGCCGCGACCCCGTTGGCCACGAAGCGCGAGTCCGTGATGACCTCCACCGGGCCCGCCGCCGCGCTCAAGGCCCACTCCGCGGCGGTCAACTCGGCCCGCTGCGCGGTCTGGGCGCCGTCAACCGGGCCGCGCATCTCCAGGGGCCCGCCAAGGCGCCTCTCCACGCGGGCACCCCAGCCCGCCCTGGCCAGCAGCGGGTCGCACGGATGCTCGCAGGCCCCGCCGGTCCACACGCGCGCACGCGCCACGTGCGACCGCTCGGCAGGATCAGGCAGGGCGGGCGGCGGCAGGGGGAGCCGCCCCTGCTCCGCCAAAGAGGCGAGCCGCGGGTCCAACGGCAGTACCCCGGTGAGGGCCACCGTCGCCGGCAGCCGCGCCCGGGCGGCCGTGTGCGAGATGCCTACCGGCTGCGCCGCCGCCACGCGCTGCGGCTCCCAACAGGGGCAGGCCCAGAACCTATGCTCGACGTCCTCGATGGCAGCGCCGCAGCGGGGGCACGCCGACGGCCGGCCCCATTTCGCCGCGACGGACTCCGTCACCACGTTGCCGCTCATAACGGTCCGCAGCGCGCCGGCAGCCTCGGGTGGAAGGTCCTTGCCGCCGAGGAGCCGCCCGGTGGCCCAGCGATCCACGCCCGGGCGCAGGTGTTGGAACACCGGGCGCCTCGCTGCCAGAGAGCGGGCCTCCATGCCAGCCCAGGCGTTGAGCAAGACCTCGCGCGTATCCGGCAGCGCCCTTTCAGCATGCTGACACCAACCGCCCGGCGAGGCCGGGACGCCCGCCCATCGCGTCAAGTCAGCGCCGAGCTGCAGCTCCTCCAGGCTCCTCCGCGCGGCCGCCAAGGGCCCGCTGCCTCGCCCGTGCCCCGCGGCCACGGCGCCGTCGGCCTCTGCCCGCAGCTCCGCGGGAAAGCGGCCGCGGCGGAGGGCTTTCGCAACTTGCCACAGCGGCGCGATGACGACGACCGCGGCCGGGTCAAGCCGCCAGCTGGGAGCCAGGACGCCGAAAACAATTTCGGCGGCTGCCCGAAGCCCGCCGCGGCAGACCGCCCGCCGCGCCGCCGAGCGCAGCCCGGCCAGCTCCCGCGCGGGCGGCCGCCCGCAGGAGGCGCCGTACAGGCCGGCCGCCGTGCCAGCCGCGGCGCCGAGCACGCAGCGGTGCTTGAAGCCGAGCGGAAGACGCCCGAGCCTCGCGAAGCGGCCCTGGGCGCCGAGGACGCGGGACGCCGAGACAGCGCAGCACCGCCTCTTGCCCGTGGCTGCCACCACGCCGAGGTCGCGGAAGTCAGGCCGCGCTTCTATGCCAGGCGTCTGATGGCCGAGCCACCGCCGCAGGGCCAGGCTGCTGGCGAACTGGCGGCTCTTCTCCCGATTCAGCTGCCAGCCCATTGCGGCCTCGAACTCTTCGGTGATCCGCAATGCATCCCAGACCTCCTCGGCCGCGACGCCGCCTTCGTCCGCTGCCGCCCGGACCTACAACGTGAAGTCGTCCACGTAGACTCTCCTGCGGAGCCGGTCGCTGATCCGGCCAGTGCGGCGCACCCACGGCCGAGTGAGGATTGCCAGGATGAACACCGCCAAGGGGCACCCGGGCAGCAAGCCGCGCGTCGGCGCCCACGGCTGCCCGATGGCCCCCCCGACGCGGACCCGGCGGCGGGCCGTGTAGGCAGCGAAAGCCGGGCGGGTTGTCCACGGTGGAACCCCTGGCCAGCAGGCGGGGCGCTTGGTCCAAGTCCACCTGGTCGTACGCCTTCCGCCAATCCAGGGCCGCGCTGGCGATGTCTTGGGAGAGCGCCTCCGCTGCTTCGAGCTCCAGGGCTAGCTCCCATCCCAGCTCCTCCGCCCCGCGCCGCCACTCGTCGCCCTCCCAGCTGCACCGCCATTGCGCGAAGGCGCGCGCCCGCCCTGCCGCCCAGAGGCGATAGAGGACTGGCAGCAGCCATTTCGGCCGCCGCTCCAGGGGCCCCTCGCCGCCGCCAGGCTTCGGCAGCAACAGCCCCTCGGGCTCCACTAGCTCCCGCGGCCATGCGCCCTGAGCCTCGATTTCCTCGAAGAGCTCGGCGACGAGGTCCAGCAGCTCTGTGGGCAGCAGCCAGAGCTCGCCAATCGTCCATGCATCGAGGCCCGGCTTCTTGGCATGTGCCGGAACAACCCCGCGATGAGGTCGGCAGTCCAAGGCGTGCGATTTGGGAAGGGCGGCAACCCGTCGAGCTCCTGCTGCCACTCTTCGTCCACCACTGGCGCCGGCGGCCGTTGCCACAAGGCCCGCCACGGACCCTCGAAATAGCGCAGGCGCGCCGCGGGCCCGCCCTGCAGCGACAAAAACCATGGCCAGCTACCAGGGGGGCTGGCCGCCGCGCCAGCAGGGGCGGCCGCCGCGCTCCCGCCGGCAGGCACCAGCTCGGCCTCCACGCTGCCGCCGCCGCGGATCCAGCGGTACAAGCGACCCTGGCCGTTCCTCAGCGAGTCGTCGACCCACCAGCGCCACCCTGCCTGCCGCCGGGCACGCGCGGCTGCTTGCGCCTGCCGCCACTCCACCTCCGCTCGCTCAATCAGCGCGTCTGCGAGGGGCCTCGACAGCGGTATGGCCGCCAGAGCGGCCTCCCAGCCCGCATCGCCAGCGGCGGAGGTTCGCAAGGCCTGGAGTGTACCCGCTGCAGCTCGACCAGCTGCTGCCGATGAGCGCCGGAGCGCATGCTGGAGCGACCGCAGCCGGCGGAGCCTCAGCAGGGCTGCGTCCGCAGCAGCGTCAGCCGCCTCCCCGTCGCCGCCGGTTGTCGGGGGTCGCTCAGACATCAATGCGGCAGCGGCATGCGGACGGGCAGGGACAGCCGCAGCGCCCAACCGCGTAGCCAGCCACGTCCGCAAGGCCTGGCTAAGGTGCGCCCAAGCCGCATCCAAGTCGTGGCCACGCAGGGCCCGCCGGAAGGGCTCCTCGAGGCAGCAACGAACTGCTGTCGTAACGTCTCGCGCCGTGGCTGCCGACCAGGCGGCGCGTGCCGGCCCGTAGATGCGCACCGTACATACACGCGTCTATACAGGCATGAGTGCATACAGCGCGTGTGTATACAGCGTGAGTGCATGCAGCATGTAAATATGCACCGCAAGTGCGCACAGGCAGCGCAGTGTACACAGCGTAAATACGCACCGTAACCATTCACCCCAAATATGCACCGTGAATGTACACCGTAAGTCCGCACCGCAAATACACACAGTCAACACACGCCGTAAATCCACACCCTACGTACGCACTGCACATGCACACCGTAAATATGCATCGTGAACGCGCATTGTAAATATGCGCCGTAAGCATACATCGTAAATATGTTGCGTACATCTGCATTGTAAATACGCGCCGTAATCACGCACCGTAGTTACGCACCGTGAACACGCACCGTAAATCTGCACCGTGAATGAGGACGACACTGTGCATATACAGTTTTTTTGTCGCTGTACACTTGCGGCTCACCATCGTATGGGGGCCTATTGGTCAATCTTACGGCCTTGTTGCGCCGTCTTGGGGCCCTTTTGGAGGCCTCCGGGTTCGTCGTCGGGTCATCTTGGAGGCCCCCTGGGCCGTCTGAGAGGTTCGGATGCTCGAAGAGGTGCTACCGCTAAAATCTTTCAAAGCTCAATGGCGTGGCTGGGACCTCCTGCGGGTCCTCTAGGAGGCTTCATGGGGCGTCTGGGAGCCACCGTGGCTGTCTTGGAGGCATCTTGGACCGGCGTGGAGGCCATTTGAGGCCATGTTGTCCGACTTGGTGGCCGTTTTGGTTTCCAAGTCGTACAGTTGGGCGATGCGTCGTGGGGGCAACAAGTATTGCTTCGCAAATCAGAAGGGCGCGGCACACACCAGCCGCTGCAAGCACGATCGCGGACAAGACAGTTTTTACGCCGTCGCCCAGCCCGACGCCCGACCCCACTCCCTACCCGACTCCCCACCCGACGCCTGACCCGACGGCCTTCCCGACGCTCTACCCGACAGCCTTCCCGACGGCCTACCCAACGCGCCACCCGACGCCCATGGACGGTGCCGCCGCAGGCGCGGCTGCCATTGGCGACCCTCACCTCCAAAACGTGCATGGCGAACGGTTCGACTTGATGAAGCCGGGCAAACATGTTCTGATAAACATTCCTGGTGGAGCGAACGTTGAAGATGTATTGTTTCGTGTGCAAGCCGATGCACGCCGATTGGACGAACATTGTGCGGATCTATATTTCCAAGAAGTGAACGTTACAGAGATTTGGGCCGAAGGCACACCAGTTGGAGGGTATCACTACAGCATATCGCATCGTGCAGCTGAGATTCCACAATGGGTTGCGTTCGGTGTGGTTTACCTGAAAGTGGTCCACGGGCATACGGACGGTGGTCTCTTGTATTTAGACTTGTTCGTGACGCATCTAGGACGAGCAAGTTTTGCCGTCGGAGGTCTTTGGGGGGATGACGACCACCGATATGTGATTACTCCCCCAGATGCATGTGTGAAGCGTACGGAGCTCCATGAGTCTGTGCACCTGCACGGTCCTGGTCGTCCTATGGTATCTTTTGCGATCGCAACACTCGCTTGACAGCGTGTGTGGTTCTCTTCCAGGGAGGGCCTCAAGTGTAGGGTGAGAGAAATTTGCCAGTGAAGTCTTTCACGAGAAGACACATTGTTGCGAATGACAAGTTGCCAATACTGACCTGGCCCGGCACGGAAACGGAAAGAGCGCTTCAGAAACAGAAACCGAAAGTATTGACACCACCGTGCGTACTGGGAGCCTTGGCGTTGAGAGCTTGTGACGTCACCCCTCGCTCTTGGGAGCCTTGGTGTTCAGAGATTGTTGCGTTGCCGCCCGTTCCTGAGCCTTGTGGCTGGGCCTTGGTGTCAGGAACTTGTGACGTCACCGCTCTCTGCTGGGAGCCTTGGTCTTATCAGCTTGTTTACGTAACCGTTCGCTCTTGGGAGCCTTGGTGCGAAGAACTTTTTTTCGTTACCGATCGCTCTTTATTTGGCGTGTCTGGGCCTTCGTGGGAGTCCTATTGGGCCCTTTTGGAGCCCTTTTGGATGCCTCTTGGGAACCTCTTGGGCTCTTGGGAGCCTCTTGGGGCTTCTTGGGGGGCTCTTGGGGCCTCCTAGGAGCTTCTTGGGGCGAAAGGCTAGACTTTTCGGTTCGGGGTCCCCCTCTTGGGGCCCTCTTGGGCGCCTCCTGGGCTGTCTTGGGGCCCTCTTGGACCGTTTTGGGGGCCTCTTGGGGTCTCGTGGGTTGTCTTGGGGCGGTTTTGGGGGCCTCTTGGACCGTCTTCAACGCTGTGAAAGCCGTGCATGCTAAACATATACCTTTTCCCAAAGGGAGTCAATGATTTGGGCCTCCTGGTGGCCTCTCGGTACGCCTCTTGGGGGCCTCTTGGGGCTTCTTGGGGGGCTCTTGGGGCCTCCTGGGAGCTTCTTTGTGGCGAAATGCTAGACTTTTCGGTTCGTGGCCCCCCTCTTGGGGCCGTCTTGGGGCCCTCTTGGGCCGTCTTGGGCGCCTCTTTGGGCAGTCTTGGTGCCCTCTTGGGCCCTTTGGGGGCCTCTTGGGAGCCTCTTGGGCCGTCTTGGGGCGGTCTTTGGGGTCTTTTGGGCCGTCGTCAACGCCTTGAACGCCGAAAAGCCGTATATGCTAAACATGCACGTTTTCCAAAGGAAACTATATAAGTTTGGCCTCTCGGGGCCCTCTTGGGACGCCCCTTGGGCGCCTCTTGGGGGCCTCTTGGGGGCCTCTTGGGCCGTCTTGGGCGGTCTTGGGCTCTCTTGGAGCGCTCTTGGGCCGTCTTGGGGGGGAACCAGAAAAACATGCAAACACTCGATGGAAAACCCGAAAACAGCCATTTCCAACCCTGCGTCTGGCCTTCCCCCCTCCCCTGGAACCCCTCCCTTAAGGGCTTCGCCCCACACTAGAACGTCATCACTTGTACCTCGCTCTTTCCGTTACTTCATTGTTGTGTGAGTGTTTTTGCTCGGAATCAAGAAGGGGTCTACCTAATTTATCTACTTGGCTTCGGTCCATCCCTCCACCGTGCCTGGGTTGTGGGTCATATGCCTCTAGGATGTTCGTTGGAATGTCGCGGGGGGCCTCTCGGGGGCCTCGTGGAGGCAGTTTTCAGGCCTCTTGGGGGCCGTCTTGGGCATCTTAGAGAGTCGTGGGGGCGTTTTAGGATGGAAGGCTCGAATTGTCGGTTCGGGCTCCCATCCTTTGGTTTCTCCGGGTGCCCTCTCGCGGCTCTTTTGGTGCCGTTTTGAAGGCACCTTCGGCCGTCTAGGAGTCCTTTTTGGGGCCTTGCGGCATTGCCCGCTCGGGCCGTCTTAACCCGTGGGAAGCTCGAAAAATCGGAAACACCCAATACAGTACAGAATCTGTAGAGTATCACTGATTTTTGGCCCCTAGGGGCCCTTTTGGAGACTCTTGGACTGCGCGCCTCTTGGGTGTCTCGTGGCCCGCCTTTGGGCAGCACTGCCTTTGTCTGGTCCCCAGTGTGGTTCACAGTCTTGATCACAATCTTTGTTTTGCCATGCCCACAGGGGTGGTCCTCAATATTTCGTCTAATCGCAAGCTGAGGTAACCCCATCGGCGGCCCTCCAGCGTTTGATGTATGAACCGCGGCACGTGCTGTCCACTTGTGTGTATGTATCGTTGCAGGTGTTGCTATGTCTGTTTGTAGACATACATACACACACATGCATACACGCAAACATATTCAAATCCATATATATATATATATGCATAATAAATTTAGTGTGTATATATATATATATATATAGCTACATGTCCATGCATAAAGTTACTCCATTCTGTGTGTATACAGATCAGTGTGTGTATGTATATACAGATTATATATATATATATATGGTCGCCCCCCTGTGATCATACATTTTGTCGTCGTCGTCGTCGCCGTCCTCTTCCTCCTCCTCCTCCTCCTCCTCTTCCTCCTCCTCCTCCTCCTCCTTCTCCTCATCTCGGGGGAGGGGAGTAGGGGGGAGGAGTAAGCGGAGGAGACGGAGGAGGGTGTCCGCGGGGGCCGAACTGGAGACCGAAAAACAGGAAAAACAAAGAAACAGATGAAACAACCTGTGTTTTCACATTGAAAAATCGGAAAAACAACAGCTCCCCCCTCGAGGGCGGGGAGGAGGAAACAATTATAAAGAAGAGGAAGCGGAGGAGTAAGCGGAGGAGACGGAGGAGGGTGTTTTTTTTTTTTTCTCTTTTTTCCCCACCCTCGGAGGCGAAGTTTTTAATGTTTTTCCATGTGAAAACATAGGTTTGGTTTAATATGTTTCACTTCTGTTTTTCGCTCCCCCCCTGGGGCGGCGGGGAAACCTTGAGGGGCCGAACAGGAGACAGAAAAAGATGACACAACGGACAACTATGGCAACACCTGTGTTTTCACACGGGAAAATAGGAAAACAACTCCCCCTTCGAGGGCGGGGAGGAGGAAAACATGGAAAAAGGATAAAAAGGGATGAAGCGGAGGAATACGCGGAGGAGACGGAGGAGGGTGTTTTTTCTTTTTTTTCCCTTCTCCCCGCCCTCGGAGGAGGAGTTGTTTTCCTTTTTTCATGTGAAAACTCAGGTGTTTTCCTATTTTTATTTTTTCTTGTTTTTCGAACCCTGGGGCGGCGGGGAAACCCCGAGGGGCCGAAAGGGAGAGCGAACAACAGGAAAAGAAACATGGGAAACAACTTGTGTTTTCACATGGAAAATAAGGAAACAACTCCGCCTCCGAGGGCAGGGAGGAGGAAAACAAGGAAACGAAAACACCTTCCTCCGCCTCCTCCGCCTAGTCGACTCCTTGACTCAACGTTCCCGCCCGTTTTCTGCCGAATTCCGTTCCTCTTTCTCTCGTTATCTCTCCTCTCTTCTCCTCCTCCTCTCTCTCTCTCTTGACTCTCTCTCTCTCTCTATATCCTCCTCCCTCTCTTGACTCTCTCTCTCTCTCTCTCTCCTCCTCTCCTCTCCCTTCCTCTCTCTCTCCTCCTCCCTCTGTCTCTCTCCTCCCTCTCTTGACTCTCTCTCTCTCTCTCTCTCTCTCCTCCTCCTCCTCCTCCTCTCCTCTCCTCCGATTATATGTACCCCGCCCCTCCACAAAAGGAATCGATATGTAAATCCGCTTCCCCCGTGTCCACCTCCGCCTCCTACTCTTCCTCCTCCTCCTCATCATCTTTCTCCTCCTACTCCACACAAGGAATCCATGTGGAGGCCCCTCCACATAAGGGATCGATATGTGAAGGGCCTCCCACATAAGGAATCAATGTGTACAGGCTCCTTCACATAAGGAACTCATCTATGAAGGCCCCTCCCACATAAGGGTTCAACATGTTGGAGGCCCCTCCACACAAGATATCAATATGGAGACCCCTTGCACATAAGGAATCAATATGCGGCGGTCCCTCCACAGACAAACTCAATATGTGGAGGCCCCTCCACATAACGAGTCTATATTCGAAGGCCCATCCACATAAGAAATCCATGCGGAGACCCCTTTGACCTAAGAAATGAATATGTGGAATCCTTCCACAGACGAGGTCCAAACATGTGGAGGTCCCTTCCACATAAGGAGTACAAATGTGGAGGAATCCCCCCCCCACAAGAGGAATCAATATGCGCGAGGCCCCTTGCACACAAGGAAAAAATATGGGGGAGGCCCCTCCACAAAAGGAAACAATCTCATCTTTCTCCTCCTCATCTTTCTCCTCCTACTTCTTCTGCTCCTTCTCATCCTCAACCCCTGCGCCAGAGCGGGAGGAGGAAGGGGAGGAGCAGGAGGAGGAGGAGGAAAAGGAAATCGCCCGCCGCAAAAGAACTCAATTGGTTGAGGTCCCTCCACAGACGGAATCAACATGTGGAGGCCCCTCAACTTAAGGAATCGATAATTTGAAGGCCCATCCACATAAGTAATCAATATGTGCAGACCATTTCCAACATAAGGAATCAACAAGTGGGAGGACCCTCCACAAAAGAAATCAATATGGAGACCCCTTGCACATAGGGAATCAATATGTGGAGGTCCCTCCACAGACGGAATCAACATGTGGAGGTCCCTTCTACATAAGGAATCAATTTGTGGAGGATCCCCCACAAAAGGAAACAATATCATCTTTCTCCTCCTCATCTTTCTCCTCCTACTCCTTCTGATCCTTCTTCTCCTCAACCCCTGCGCCGGAGTGAGAGAAGGAGGGGGAGGAGGAGCAGACGGAGGAGGAGGAAAAGGAGACCGCCCGCCACAGAACGAATCAATATGTGGAGGTCCCTCCACAGACGGAATCAATTTGTGGAGGCCCCTCCACATAAGGAATCGACATGAAAAGGCCCATCCACATAAGGAATCCATATGTGCAGGCCTTTTCATATAAGGAATCATTATGTGAAGGCCCCTTCCACATAAGGAATGAACAAGTTGGAGGCCCCTCCACATAAGAAATCAATATGGAGATCCTTGCTCATAAGGAATCAACATGTGGAGGTCCCTCCACAGACGGAATCAACATGTGGAGATCCCTTCCACATAAGGAAACAATATGTGGAGGATCCCCCACAAGAGGAATCAGGCCCTTTCCACATAAGGATTCAACGAGTGGGAGGCCCCTCCACACAAGATATCATTATGGAAGCCTCTTGCACATATGGAATCATTATGTGGAGGTCCCTCCACAAATGGAATCAATATGTGGAGGCCCCTACACATAAGGAATCGATGTTTGAAGGCCCTTGGAAAGACGAACATATGCAGAGAAGTCGGATCAGCGATAAACGAGTAGAAGGAACGACAATGATAATGAAGAGTAGGAGGGACAATAAAGAGTAGAAGGAACGAGGGCGGTAAGGAAGCTTGCGAAGGGGAAGAAGATGACGAGGCCCTGCAACGGAGAAGGGTGGGAGGAAGGAGGAGGGACGAGGGGTGAGGGAGGAGTGAGGATCGGGAGGATAACGAACATAATCAAAAGGAGAAGGAACGAATCATAGAAAGAAATGCAGCGGGAAGGAACGACACCGATGCGGACGGAGAGTGGGCAGCATACGAGGGGGAGGGCTGACAAAGAAAGAAGTGGGAAGTAGCGAAGACAAGGCGAATGGAGAAGATGGGAAAGGAGAGGAGGAGGAGGAAGAAGAGGAGGAAAGGGAGGAGGCACAGGGGGAGGAGGAGGATGAGGAGGAGGAGGGAGAGGGGCAGGAGGAGAGGGAGGGGAAGGAGGAGGAGGAGGAGGAGGAGAAGGAGGAGGAGGAGGAGGAGGAGGAGGAGTGGAAGGAAAACAATAAAGAGAAACATGGAGGAAGAAGGAGGAGAAAGGATGAGCGGGGATGATGGGGAGGGAGATGAGGAGAAGGAGGAGGAGGAGGAGGAGGAGGAGGACGACGACGACGACGAGGACGACGACGACGAAGCCGACGAGAAAAAAACGAAATGTATGATCACAGGGGGGGGGGGCGAGCAAATATATGTATATATATATATGTATATATATATACATATATATATATATATATATATATACAAGACTGCATTGGCGCTTCGCGCCATGCACCTTGGTCCTTCAACCCTTGCGCGCGTTGGCGTCTAGCGCGGCCCTCCACGGTCTTTGAACCGCGGTTGGTTCGCGCCCAGTTCCCGGACCTGCACCTTACTTGCTCGCGCCCTCGCTCTGCTGGTCCGCGCGCCACTGGGACTCCATGAGAATGTCCCAGCGGACCGATCAGCGGCGATGAGAGCGGCCGTGGAGGCTCCGGAAATACAAAACGTCGGACAGAAGGGGCGGGAAAGAAGTGGAGGACGATTTGGGGAGGCGCGGCGAAGGGAGGAATATCATGAGGTAAGGTAAGGTAAGGCACGCATTGGGGCGGCGTGCTGTCTCGACTTGCGCATGGGGGTGAGACAAACGGAGATGCCTTGCGATCACATATGGAAACAGACCAGGGGGCTGCGGCTGCCCTCGTGAAACCTCCATGGAACGATTATTCTGGGATGCGATAGGGCATAGGGCAGCAAGCATGCAGGCAACGTACCGGATCCTGGAAATGCTAAGGACATATACCGAATTCCGGGGAAATGTGCCGAATCCCGGGTTCGCAGCCGATTTCCCGGGAATTTGGTTGCGAACCCGGGATTTCAAGCATTTTGGTGTTTTGCGTGGGATGCCACTGTCTGGCAAACAACGGAGCAGCGCAGCGAAGCCGTTCCGGAGGTGGCGGTCAAGTGGGGCGATTCAGCAGTTTGGAAGCCTCTTGGGGGGCCGTTTTGGCTGCCTTTTGGAGAGCCATTTTGGGGCCTCGTGGGTTCTTTTTGGGAGTCCTCGGGGCCTTTGGAAGCCTCTTGGGGCCTCTTGGGGCCCTCCTGGGGCCTCCTGGGGCCCACTTGGGGCGGAAAGTTAGATGTTTGAACTTTTGATCGCCCTGTGGGGGCTCGTTTGAAGCTTTCTCGGGGCCCTCTTGGGCCTTCTTGGGCGCCTCTTGGGCTGTTTCGGGGCGCTCCAGAGCCGTCTTGGGGCCGTGTTGGGGCCGTTTTGGGGGCCCCCCGGGCCATCTTGGGGCGCTCTTGAGGGCCTCTAGTTCTGTCTTGGAGCGTCGGAAAGCTAAAATGGCGAGAAAGCAGAAAACATCGAAAAACACATTGGAAAATTGACCATTTCGGCCTCCCGGGGCCGTCTTGGGGGGTTTCTTTGGGGCCGTTTGGGGCGTCTTGGGGGCTCCTGAGGCTGTCTTGGGGCTATCTTTGGCGCCTTGGAGCGCTTTGCGCCTGTCTTGGAGCGCTCTTGAGGCACTCGGGACCGCTTCAATGGGCGTCCGGAGGGTCCCAAAGTCCCAGGATCCCAGGAGTCCGGTTTGGGGGGGGGGGGGTGCGGGGTTTTGCGGCCGCCCGGGCTTGTAAAAATATAGGAAGAGGAATATGTATTGTAGTGGCCTCTGGCCAGTGCCGCCGATCCGGGGCCGCTCCCGATGCGATCTGGTTGGTGGAAGGGGAGGTGGAGGAGTAGGTGGAGGATGAGGCGGAGGGAGGTGGAGGGAGGGATTGCCTCACGATGGCCCGAGACGGCCTCAGCAGCCCCCAGGAGGCTTCTAAGACGGCCCAAGAGGCCTCCAAGTGGACCTCCAGGAACGCCCGAAGAGGCCCAAACCACTGATTTCCTGTAGGTGTTTGAAGGATTCTGGGGTTTCTTCCTTTTTGATTTTCCTCCACGAGGCTCCCGATATTGTGCCAAGATGCCTCCACGAGGCTCCCAGAGCGATGAATCCGCGAACTTTTATGGGTGACTCCCGTCGTCGCCGTCGTCGTCATCGTCGTTGCCCCCCGAGTCTGGCGCTTGAGGGGGGTGGAGGGGGGAGGCTGGATCATAAGGAGGAGGGAGAAGGAGGAGGAGGAGATGGAGGAGGAGGAGGAGGCATGAGGAGGGAGGAGGGGGGACGAGTTGGGAAGACGAGGGAGGAGGCGGAAGGATGAGCAGGAGGATGGAGGAGGAGGGAGCAAGGAGGAGGAGGAAGAGGAGAGAGGAGGAGGGGGCAAGAGGATGGAGAGGGGTAGGAGAGGAGGGGGAGGAGTAGACAGGTGGAGGAGGTTGGATGACCGAATATAGAAGAAAGTGTGATGAAGACTATGGTTATTCTGACGGTGGTGATGCTGATGATGATGCTGATGATGGCGATCATGATGAGTATGATGATGATGTCGGTGATGGCAATTACTATGATTTCAACGACGACGATGTTGAGGAGGATGGTGAATCTGACCGGGATGCTGATGATGACGATGCCTACGATGATGGTGATGATGATGACGATGATGGTGGTGGCGAGGACGACGACGACGAGGACGATGACGACGACGAAAATGATGATGATGATGATGATGATGATGATGATGATGATGATGATGATGATGATGATGATCATGATCATGATGATGATGATGATGATGATGATGATGATGATGATGATGCTGATGCTGATGTTGATGCTGATGCTGATGCTGATGCTGATGCTGATGCTGATGATGGTGGTGATGGTGATGGTGATGGTGATGATGATGATGATGCTGCTGCTGCTGATGATGATGATGATGCTGATAATGATGATGGTGATGGTCATTGTGATGGTGATGGTGATGGTGATGGTGATGGTGATGGCGGTGGTAATGATGATACTGATGCTGATGATGAGCATCGGATTGCATGTACAGTATGTGTCTATTGTCTTGGTGCCTTTCCGCCCAACCCGCCACCGTGCTTGGGTTGTGGGTTTGATGCCTCCTGTATGTGTCGGGGTGTCCTGGGAAGCTTCTCGGAGGCCTGTTGGACGCAGTTCGGGGGCCTTTTCGGGACAATTGCGTGGCCTGTTGGGCATCTTGGGGCCTATTGGGGTCCCCCTGAGGCCTCCTGGTGGGGCCTCTGAGAGGCCTCGTGGGCTTTCTTGCGAGCCTCTTGCGCCGGAAGACTCGAAGTGTTGGGTCGGGTTCCCTCTCTGGGGCCCATGGGGCTTCTGTTGGGGCCGTCTTGGGGCCCTCTCGGAGCGCCTTGGGTGCCTCCGAGGTAGTCCTGGAGCCCTCTTGGGCCGTCTTGGGGCCCTCTTGAGTAGCCTTGGGGCTCCTTGGGCACTTTTGGTGTGCTCTTGGGAGCCTCTTTGGCCGTCTTAGTGCGATCTTCGGGGCCTCTTGGGCCGTCTTGGAGCGTCGGAAACCCGAACAGGCGAGCATGTCAAGATCCGTCAAAAACTAACGGAAAACATACGATGTTGGCCTCATGAGCCCCTCTTGGGGGTGCTGTTGGAGTGATCTTGGGGCCTCTTGGGGAGCCTTTTGGGCGTTCCTCTTGGGAACTCTTGGAGACGTCTTCGGCCGTCGTCGAGGCCTCTTGAAGGCCTCTTGGGCCGTCATGACGCCATCTTGGGCCGTCTTGAGTACATCTTGGGCCGTCTTCGAAATATCTTGCAGCAGTCTTGGGCTCTCTGGCATCCGGGGTGGCACTCTGTTGTGTTTCCCACGACCCGACCCCCCCCCCCCCCCCGGAAACGGAGCACAGCGCGCCCCCCCCCCACCCACACACCCCTACCCCGGCAGAGCCCCCCCGGCCCCCCCCCCCCCCAGCAGAGCAGAAGCTCAGGAACTGAGGCTGAGGCTATTTCTAAGACTCTTTCAAACTCACACGCCGGATCGGCGGATCTGTCTACATAGGTCGATGGTTGTGATATCTTTCTAGCTTTGAGCAGAGCCTGTTCTGGAGGGCCGACCGTGAATGCGTTCTCACCTCGTTCTGAAGGGTCGAATGCGATTGCGTCTTCATTTTGCTAATTCCTCACGTCCAAAGCGGGGTTCTCGTTTTCTCTGGACACCCTCCTCGCAGGAACAGCTCCCTCCCATTCTCCGCCTCACTCACGCATTCACCCCGTCATCGGTCATCATCACCATCGGTCATCATCATCACCACCATCATCATCATCATACTTAGTAGCTCACAATTGATCACCATCGGCCATCGATCATCATCATCATCATCATCATCATCATCATATTGCTGCCCGCGGCTTTTTGTGGCTCTCTTTCGGGCCGCACTTCCATTCTCAAGCTTCTCAGGTGTCCTGCCCAGGAATGCAGGACCTCGCCCACCATGCTGCGGACGTCCTGAGGTTCGGGGCGCAGGCACTGGGGGCCTCGCTGGTGGCTCGCGCTTCGGCTCCCAGCTGCGGGTCTTGCTCCCCACATTTGGCGTGTCCCGCGCCGCCGACCCCCTCCTGCCCCTCCTGCGTGTGCGCGGGCGTGGGCGGGCAGGTGGTCGAGCCCTCGTGCGCGGGCATCGTGGCGGCGTACGCTGTGGCCGCCTGCGCGGTCGGGCTCGCCGTCGGCGCTGGTGCAGGCGTCCTCGCGGCTCGTCGTGCACTTGCTCCGCCGCTCGAGCCCACGGGTGGTGAGCTGCCCACGGAGGTGATCGACATCGACGCGCTCGCTGCCGAGCAGGTGAGGCTTGCTCGCCGCCGAGCCCCAGCACTTCAGTGATGGCGGGAGGCTTCCACGCTATTCGCTACCGCGTGGGAGGTGTGGCTTTGTGGCACGAGCGCTTAGTGCTCGGGGTCTCGGCGGGGTTCGCGTATGTCGTCACGCCCGACTTCGACGACTACGATGAGCCGATCGTGGTGGGGCCCGACGTGCGGGCCGTGCTGCCGCTGGCTGGACAGGGCGACACGCCTGCTGCGCTGGTCGGCGCCGCAGTGCATCGATTCAGACGCTTGCCGACGGCCGCGGAGCTGTGGGCTGCCGTGGGTCGCTCCGTGGCCGCGGGGTACCCGATGCCAGCGGACCCTCTTCTTCTGGCTCTCGCGGCGGGCAACGCTGCAGGCGCGCCTCCAGGGCCCTTCCCGCTGGCGGACCCAGCAGCTGCGGCCGCCGCCGCGCATGCTCCGCCTCTCGCCCTACCACCTGCGGATGGTCCTGCTGCTCCCGTCCCGCCGGGGGCCGCCCCTGGAGTCGCGGCGCTGGCCGCCGCTTTGGGACCCGTGCCACCTGGCCCTGCCGCGGCGCCGCCGCTGGCGCCTGTGCCTGGAGCTGCGGCTGGTGGCGCTCTCGCGGTCGATGCTCTTCCCGTTCCTGCTGGCGACTTCAGGGCGCTGCCAATGGCGATCAACCAGCGGGGCGAGCGCGAGCGGAGGTTCGGCGAGACGGTGAACGGCCTCTCAGAGACCGAGGTGGTGGGCTGGCCCATCCAGGGCCCGCGTACTCTTCTCTGGTGCTTGTCCTTTATGTCTACCATGGCGGGGACGCCCACCGCGTGGCATCAGCGGTGGCTCACGGCCATGGCCCTGGCCGACGACGACGAGTACGTCAAGCTCCACGAGACCCTCTGTCGGGTCTTAGACCTCGCCGTGGTCTACGACCAACTGCAGGTGGCGGAGATGGCGTCCTTCGAGGTCGTCGCGCGTCAGCTTCAGCTGCTGGAGGAACGGGTGCACGAGTCTCGCTCGGCGCCCCCGACGGCTGCCGCGCCCAAGGCCAAGTCTGGAGCCAGGAGCGCCGCGACGGCCACCGCCGTCAGCATGGCCGAGACGAGCTACTTTTTGGGCGCGGGGGTCTCCAAGGCCAGCTTGTGCATCTCTCCGAAGCTGCTCGAATACATCGCAGATCAGATGAAGGCGGAGGCCGCCATCAGCAAAGAACGACGCAAGGCGCGTGAGGAGCGTGCCTTGCGGGCGCCATGATATCTGAGAAGTCCAGGCCTGGCTGCGGGGCGCGCCTCAGTGGCGCCAGCCAGGCGCATTGCCCCAGCGCTGCTCATCAAGTTCGGCAGCGTGACGTTTTTCCTCTCCGTCCTGTCCCTGTGGAGCGACGATCTGGCATCGCGTCGATGGGTGGTTCAGCCCGCGGACGGGCCGCCAAGGGTGCTGCCTGGAGAGAGTGGTACAACGATGCCGTGTCCACCCTCAACGACATGTACCATTGCGACCCTGATGATATGGTTACTCCGCCTCCAGGTCTTCCTCCGCGCGCTCGTGGCGACGCTGAAGAGTATCTTGCTCAACAGTTTCGCGATTTTGAACTACCTCCTGGATATTCCGAATCTCCGATCAGATGCGAGGCCGCCCTGGTAGAGTTGCTCGCGTCGGCGCCTGGATACTCTGGTGAGTCTCGGGTGAGACCCTACGACAAGGAGCTCGTCTCCTGGCCGAAGCACGTGGCCCCCGTTCCCACGGCCGATCTCGTGTCCGACGCCGATCGTTCAACGTTGTCAGGGTGGAGGCAACAAATGCTACGTGATCCCGCGGAGACAGCTACTCTCAGGAGGGACTCGGGCATCGGTTCGCCATACGTGGATCCTCGCCTTCGGTTTCGCCCTCGGGAGTATGCTGATTTTTTTGCTGCGCTTGGATCAGGCTGGCATGCTAGAGTGGGAGGTCGCCGAACGTCAGGCGCCCTACTCCACAGGCTTCTTCTTCGTCGGGAAGTCCAATGGGGTCAACCTTCGGCTCGTCTTCGACACGCGGGTTGCCAACATGTCCTTCTCTGCCCCCCCTTCTACGAGATTGCCGACTCCGTCGGCATGGAGTGCACTCGAGGCTTCGGGTGACTTCTACGTGGCGCAGGGTGACATCCAGTGCGCATTCTATCACATGAAGTTGCCGCCCCAGCTGCACAGATATTTCTCTCTGCCAGTGGTCCCGAATCGGTACTTGGGTTTCAAGGCGATCAATGGACTGAAGCTCCCCACGAAGGCCTTCTTACAACCGTTTGTGTCTGTGATGCCGATGGGGTGGTCGTGGGCTCTCCACTTTTGCCAGTCAGCCTTAACCACAGCCATGCGCGACTCGGGGATCGACGACGATGCGATGCTGGTAGACGGTTCAGCACCTCGTCCTCTGCGAGACCATGGCGACATCATCGCAGCTGGCTACGTGGATAACTTCGCCACCGTCTCACTCAGTCCAGACGTTGCCGCCGCTTCGTGCCGGGCCATTCGAGACGTGCTGGTTGCGAGGGGCTTACCTGTAGAAGAGTTCGCCCCCGCGGCGCAGCGCGCCACCTTCACTGGCCTCGACATCCTGGGCGACGCCGGCGTCATCAGGTGCAAGGTGGACCCGTTGTCTCGGTTGCGCCAGGCCCTACTTGGGCTACTCAGACGTGGCTTCGCATCCCCGCTTGCGTTGTCCGCCGTGGTCGGGCACTGCACCTGGGGGATGATCACCAACAGGCCCATGCTCTCCATCTTCCACGCAGTCTACCGCTTCATGGGTCAGGACTCACGGCGGGCTTTGCCGCTGTGGCCGTCAGTCGTCTCTGAGCTCCGTGCCGCTGCTTCCCTCATCCCGTTGTGGTGGGCTGATGTCAGGGCTGAGTGGGCGGCCACCACCTTTTGCAGCGACGCCTCTCCATACGGTATTGGCGTGTGTCGCAAGTTCGTGGAACAAGAGGTCGCTGCTGCCGCAGGTCGACGGTCTGAGAAATGGCGCTACCGTTTCTCCGATGCCGTGCACGCCCGCGCCCACGCTCTGGGAGTCGACCCGAACGTCGTGTTGGAAGCTGCCGTGAGCAAAAGAGGCCTCAAAGACTGCGAGCAGTGCCCGAGGCCTCCCGAGGCCCAAAGCAAGCCCTCGCCCACCGCATCATCATCGCCTCGAGGGCTCGACGAGATTTCGATGGACGGCTTCGACGAGGTTCCCGACTCGATCACGGCTTCCGACGGCTGGTCTACGATATATAGAGCACGGCATTCGAGGTTTGGTTTGGACATCATGCGATACGAGGCGGAGGCTCTCGGATTTGCGATGCGACACTCGTCTCGGTCTGGACGGCTTCGACATCATCGCATCCTGTTCACCGTCGACAATTTGGCTCTAGCCCTTGCTGCTGGCAAGGGACGTTCTGGTGCCCGTGGGCTTCGCGATCCACTACGACGCCTCTGTGCTCTGTCCGCAGCTTGCGGCATTCGCCACGCTGTGCGATGGATCCCTAGCGAGAGCAATGCCGCAGACTCGCCGTCGAGGACAGGTTTCTTTGTCGGGCCGACCTTCGAGGAGCACCAAGCGGCTGCACCCCGAGTTTCGGCGCCAGCGAGCCACGACCGTGACGGAGCAGAGGACCAAGACGCATCCAGGACCACAACGGCTCGGGCGGGGTGCGCTCTCGGTCCTCGAGTCAGCTGCCGTGTCGGACACAACCATGGCCAACTACTGGGGCGCCGCCAAGAAGTTCGAGGTGTGGTGCCGCTGGACGTCCCAGACCTTCACCACGGCGGCGGAGGTCGATGTCATCCTAGTTACCTACTTCGTGAACCTCTTTCTGGACGGCTTCGACAGTGCTACGGGCCGAGTCCTGCTCGCCTCCTTGAAGCACTACCTGCCTTCGATCCTGGTGGGCAGGACGCCGTGCCCGCGTGCAGCTCGCGCCTTGACAGGCTGGCGGAAGCTCGTGCCCCCGCAGATGCGACTACCCCTTCCACGGGCGGCGATGGCCTCCATCGTGGGCGTCCTCATCTCGTGGAAGCTCTTCGGCATGGCAGTGTTCGCCAGGCTGATGTTCGACACCTACCTGAGGCCCAGCGAGGCCTATCGGCTAACAGCGGGCAGCGTTATTCGACCAAGACCCGATGCCGCCCGCGGGTACGGACATTGGGCCCTGATCGTCGACGACGCCTGCCTCGATCGTCCTGGGAAGACAGGGGAGATGGACGAGAGCGTGATCGTCGACAACCCGACGCTCTGGCCCCTTCTCGACGCGCTGGTGCTGGGCAAGAAGACGAGCGACGGCCTCTGGACCTTCGCCCCCGACGAGGTGCGGAGCATGTTCCGTCGTGCTGCCGCTGCGCTCGGGTTGGAGGCCGAGATGACGCTCTACTCCCTTCGGCATGGGGGAGCGTCCGACGACCTCCTGTCTCTCCGACGCACCAGGAAGGAGGTCAAGGACCGCGGCCGATGGAGGACGGACCAGAGCCTCCTCCGCTATGCCAAGAGGGCTCGTATGCAGCAGCGGATCGCCTCCCTAGGCCAGAACCTGATCGACTTCGGGCACGCGGTCGACTCGCAGATGAACGATCTCATTCTGCAGACCACCTCCTCAGGCGTCTTCCCGCTGCAAGTGCCGCTTGCCGTGACGCCGACACCGCCAGCGGTCAGGCCTCCGCCCCCGCGAGTGACAGCGCGGTGGGCCTTCGCCTGACGAGGATTTGGCGTGCAGCCAGGCGTGCTGCGACGCGGTCCAGGCACTCGCCCGCCCTAGTAATTGGCGGCGACGGCGGCGCGGCTCGCGCTCTGCAGCGCCTCGGCTTTGGCGCGCTGCACTTGAATGTGAGACGCCATGTTACTGATGATATCACAGATCCTTTAGTGATGAAGCGCGTGCTCGGATGGATTCGTGCAGGCTGTATCTCGTGCGCGCGGGTGGAGCCCGACACGACTACGTGGCTCGCTCAGAAGCCCGCTGTCCGTAGCAAAGCTCGAGCCAACGGCCTGCCGAGTCTGTCCAGTGCCCAGCTTCGATCCGTTGCCATTGCGAATCTGTTTCTCAGTCATTTTGTGCGCCTTCTGTCAGTGTGTAGTGACCATAAGGTTCCAGCCGCGCTGTGTCATCCAGATGCGTCCTTCATCTGGGATGTCCCTTCTTGCAAAGCTATAGTTAGCCAATGTTCGTCTGCTGCAGTCTTCGATGCATGTATGTTCGCTGGCCGTATAAAGAAAAGATTTTGATTAGTGAGCTGGCATGTACAAGACATGAGTTCTCTTTCTGCTATCTGTTCGCCGGCCGACTCGCGTTGCTGCCGATCTGGGAAACGGCATCTTGGCGAGCTCGGCATCCCATCTTTAGATCGGCAGGTACGCAGCAAAGCGCTGCGGCTCCCCGCTAATGTTCTAAGATGCGCCTGCGACAGGATGGCTCTCAGTGTTGATTCGCTTCGCTACATTGCTCGGCAGATCAGAGCTGTGTGAATTCAGTTAATGCGGCTTTCAAGCCAGTGGGATGGGCTAGCCTAGGTACCTGGTGCATCGCGACAGCATGCGTCCGCTGCCCTCGCCTGTTGCCGAGTCCTTTGCACAAAAAGATAGCCCCTGGCCTCCAGAGTTGCCCACATATTGCTGCCCGCGGCTTTTTGTGGCTCTCTTTCGGGCCGCACTTCCATTCTCAAGCTTCTCCCGCCCGCCCTGTTTCCCGCTCTAGAATGTTGTACCTGGTGCATCGCGACAGCATGCGTCCGCTGTCCTCGCCTGTTGCCGAGTCCTTTGCACAAAAAGATAGCCCCTGGCCTCCAGAGTTGCCCACGTCATCATCATCATCATCATCACCACCAGCGCCGTCATCATCATAAGCAGTCGCACATCACACAACCTCTCTCACCACTCAGCATCATCTTCTCTGGACACTCCGAGCAGGAACACATCACCACCACATCATTCCCCTCATCATCATAGATCATCACCATCATGAGCCGCGTCTGTGAGTGACTTGTGAGGTTTGTCGCTGCCGATGGGTTTTTGAGGCATGTAAGTCGCTCCAACATCGCCAATTTGTCCATCCCTTTTTCGTTCACTGCTTGCCGGTGTTAGAACTGTTGATACGATTCGATTAGCCTCCCAGTAGAGTTGGCCACGCCATGCAGCTCACTATGACTAGGGCTCTAAACGCAGATGACTCGAACTGATTTGTTTGTTCCCGATAAGCAACGCAACAGCATTGACATACAATTCGAGGACAAGACTACTTCGCCTATAACCCTACTCCTCTTCCTACTCCGACCTTTCCTCCTTCTACTCGCATTTCGTCACGTTGGCTGAGGGTTGGTCAGCACGACATCACTCTCAGCCACGCTACAGCTCCACTTAGTATATAATGCACAACGCATTATGAACATGGCCCTTCATACTGCGCCGTGCCTTTTCGCAGCGGCCTTAACAGTGTGCTGCGGCTCGGATATCCGTAGCAAGCCTATTGAGGCATTGGGCAACGCACTTCCCAGCTACAGTCAGCAGGTCGCATGATGTCGAAGGCTGCGTATGACCACTTGAATGGAGCTTGTCGTACCAACGGCGGGTCAGAAGTTCAGGGGTACGCGTGTTCCTCCGGTTCCCCCCCCTGTGGCGTTTTCCGATTTCGTGCCTGAGGAGAAGATTCGCGGGACCGACACCCCCCCGCGAGCGAGCGCGGGGCCCGCGCGCGGGCTGTTCCTGAGGGTCGGTGGGTGGAAGTGGTGTCCGACACGGCGTTCGGGATCGTGACGGGCGACGTGGTGCACACGACGGCGAGCGCCCTGGTCTCTCCTGACGGACGCCGCGCGTTGGTACTAGCTGGCCGCTCGGGGGATTGGGTCTTCCTGGAGCGGCCTGGCCCGAACCAGTCTCCCGCCGCCTCGAGCACAGACCTTCGCCGGCTGACCGTGCAGCACAGCAACCATGGCGTCAGACAGCGGCCGCGACGTGAGCTGGCGGTGAAGGCCCATCAGGTAGACTTCAAGGATTGGTCCATGCCTGGCCTGAGGACGGTGCTGTGGTGCGTACAGTGCGTGGACCGACGAGGTGGTGGCCCGATGGATCATCACCGCTGGCGGGCGTCGCATTTCAATATCACGAACATAGACTTCGGCGTACAAGGAGCACGGGTTGAGGGCCATCCAGTTTTCCGGGGAGTACGCCCAGGTCGACTTCGCAAATTTGGTGAGGCTCGGTCATCTTAAAGCGCTGCCTGGTGATCGAGTTCCACTACTATAACAACAAGGTGTACAAGGCGAGTTAGCAGGCGCAGGGCGTCAGCAGCGACGAGGCTGCATACTTCTCAGGGTCGCACCGTCTAGCCGGAAAGGTGATGACCTGCCCCGGGCCTGCAGAGTGGGCCTCGAAGGGGATCGGGCGCGACGTCGAGGCGGCCAAGCAGATGAGAAACGCACGGGAGGAGGCCAGGTTCTCGCTCAAGGATGGCGGGCGAGGGGCCAGGGCCTGAGGGGCGACCCAAAACTGCTGGCCTTTGCATGGGGGGGCGCATGGTATTCGACGCGATCGCGGTATAGTTTTGTGGCCCCGCAAGACGCGCTGCCCCAGTCCGTTCCGGGGCGTGTTTCGCGCGAGGGTGGCCCAGGATGTTTGCCGCGCTCTGTTCAGCGACGCGCGGAGGCACGGCGGCGCCGCTCCAATTGGGCGTCGTTTGGCGCAGCGCGGGCACTTGGCGAGGTCGGCGGCTACGAGGGCACTTCCGCCGGAAAGTCATCGCCGGCGCAGCGCAGGCCGTTCGCGTGCGATCTTGCACAAACGCAGGTTCTGGACCGTTCTGCCCAGTCGGGGCAGCCCCCTCTAACTTCGCAGGCCAGGGGGCCTTTGGGCGGCTGCAGGCCCCCCAAAGCTGCCAGTGATCTCCAGTGTCTGCGCCGCCCATGGACATGGATCATCTCAGCCTTCCCGCGCCCGGGCCACCCCTGAGACCGGGGGGCCCCCCGAATGCGAGCGTTTGGGCTCGATCGACGTTCCTGGGCGCCCCTGCCTCGACCCCCTCCTCAACGTGGAATGCTTGGATTCAGTTTAGAAGCATGGGCGTTTCTTGCTCGATCGGAAAAAAACCAGGGCCCAGCGTCTGATCTTTGATGCCCGCGGGTCAGACTGTCGATATAGGAAACCGCCTTAAACCCGCGTGGTTTCCAGGGACTTTGCTTCCCGGCTTTTCGCCGAGGTCGACATGGCCCTCGAAGTTGGCCAAACGGACATCCATGGCGCTATTGTGCCCGGCGGTAATGTCAGAGCCCCTCGGGAGGCGTCTCCGCTGTAGAGGGGGGCCCCCCTGGCCCGCGCGCGCGGACCTTCCCAGGGCTGAAAGTTCCGGCGACGGGCTGGACTCGCGCCATCAACCGGTCTCAGAGAGTCCTGGGGGCCGCGGGCGATCGCCCCCCTGGTTTCGACAGTGGCGCGCCATGGCCACTGGGCCCTATGAAGTCAGCAATCAAGTAGCAGCCCACGCAGCGCGCGTTGACAAATTCGCGGCTTTCTTACACTCTGCCATCACGGCTCGGTCTGCGGCCAATGGGTGCGCGGCCGAGTTCGAGCGCGTTCGACTTCGCGTTCGCCCAGTCGACTCAGGGCCAGGGCGCGCAGCTTTCCGCGGGAAGTTTCCGGATAAGAAAGAAGAAAGAGTCTTTGGGGGCCTTGAGACGGGGGTCAATGCAAACGGGGGTCAGCCAGGGCGCCAGATCCTGCAGGACCCTGCGAAGACCCCCTCTGGCTGACCCGGGTTTGGGAGCCGCTCGTGGCCGCGAGGCGGCCGCGCATATTGGCTGACCCGGGTTTGCGAAGACCTGCGTTGCAGTTTTTTTTTTTCCTGCATTGCAGTTTGTGGTTTCCTGCTGACCCGGGTCTGGATTGACCCGGGTCAGAAGATCCCCGAAGTCTGGAGACTGCGACCTGCGCTGCAGCGCGGTTCGCGCGCGCGCAGGTCGACGTCTCGGCGGGCAATTGCGCGCGTAGTTTTCTTCTCCATCGCGGGCCCCTGTCGATCCCCCCGCGGGGCGCGCGCGATTGTCGGGCGCCGTCGCGGGGGAGGGGGGGGGCGCGGGTGTCTGGGGCGCGGTTCGACGCGAGCTGCGGTGGGCATCCGATCTCAGGCGCCCCCCCCCCCCCCCCCTCTTGGGCCCCCCGATCTTGGCTCGAGGCCAAGTTGGGCTCAAGCTCGGCGCATCGCGCCCTCTGTCTCCCGACCTGGATTGCGATCGTCGACGCGAGCAGGGCCGAAAGGCAGAAGGCGGGCACGAGCGCGGGATCGACGCCGAAGGATAAGAAGCTACAGGTTGAAGAGGAAGAGAAGGAGGTAGAGGGCGAAGCCATGGAAGGAGGAGACGAGGACATGAGCGCAAAGGAGATGCTAAAGAAGATAATGGCCATGATGACGGCCACGAGGAAGGACATGAAGGCGACGAGGAAGGAGGTGGAAGAGACATGGCATAGCTCAGCAAGCCAAGTACACAGCCAACATAGCAGAGCAGGCGGTGGAGGCAGTCAGGGAGGAGGTCAGTACAATCAAGGAGGATTTGCCGAATATCGCAAAGGACCTCGTGAAAGGGGAGGTTGGGGGGCACGGGGGGAAGCGGGGCCCTTCAGCACCAGGGGCGCCTTCTCGAGCCAGGACCGGGGCCGACGAGAAAAAAGCAGAGAGATCGTACCGTGACGTTCGGGGCGTTCCCGGAGGACACGAAGGCTGACGATGTCGTCGAGTTCATGAGTGGCATATTGGAGGGCGTCAGCGAAAAGGGATATTTGGAGGATGCGTTCGCGTTCGGGAAAAAGTTCGCGGAGAGGGGGGGGGGGGCAGATTCAAATCGGCTGACGCCATGTGGGAGTACATGGGGAGTCATGCCGGGAATCACGTGCACCAGTATAAGGGCAGCAAGGTGCATTGCAACGCAGACTCGCATGCGGACCCGGAGTCCGAGGACAGCAGGAGGGAGAAGGCAGCGCGGAAGGTCGTCCGCGCCGTCATCGAGACCAGCGGCGGCAACGGGGAGGACGTGAAGAAACGCATTGACACGAACTACAGGAAGGGCGTGGCGTGGTTCAATGAGGAGCGGATTGCACAGTGAATGGGCGGAGAGATGGAGCTGCTTGGCCTGGATGCCGAGTGGAAGTCTGTTTTCGCAAGCTCTTCAGCCGGCAGGGGCCGCGCGGCCCCCAGACGCAGTGCCAGTTCGAGGAAGGCCCCATGCATGGTCAAAGGCGGATCGGCGGGGACAGACAGACAGCTTTCTACGTGGGATGCTCGCAGGTTCTGGGGTTGACGACAGCATCGATTTCAAGTCGGACCACCGTTGTGTTCATGCGAACATGTCCGTCAAAGCGCGGGCCATTCGCAAGAGGAGGGGCGGGGGGGGGAACTTGCAATGCAAGGAATTTGAACGCAGAAGCCTTCCATGACAAACTTGATGCGCTTGTTGCCAATCCGCCTGATGATGCCGAATCACTTGTTGAGAGCGTGGTTGCTGCCGCCCAGGCCTGCGGCACGCGCGCGGGCAGGGGGCCCGAGTGTCAAGCCCTGCTACAGCGTGCAAGACTCCAGGAGCTCGTGGCCACAAGAAGTACCACCACGCATGCGGAAGAACGCAAATTGCTGACCCAATCCATATGGGAGCATTTGCGCGAGATGAAAGAGAAGAAGGTCGGCGGGACTTGACAAGATTTTGAGTGCTGGCAAAGGCCAACGGGAGCTAGCAAAGTTGCTCCGTTCTCCGATCAAGCGAAAAGGCATAATTGCAGTCACTGGCTCAGATGGTATACGGTGTACCGATAGCAGCGACATTGTAGAGGTATTTGCACATTTTTATGCGACTTTGCATGCTGCTGCATCAAAGGATTCGTTTGCCGCGAGGGTGACAGGTCAGGAGCCATGCAGCCAGCAGTAATTAGAGCAGCCTTGAAAAAAACTGCGCTGGGAAAGCATGTGGCGACGATGGCCTTCATTCAGAGATGCTCAAGACAAATCACGAAGGCTTGGTACCCATAATTGCACGAGTGTTTGGATAGATTCTGCATGGGACGGCTGATGTGCCAGCAACCTGGACGGCGAGTCGGCTGATCGTGCTGTGCAAAAAAGGCGAGGCTACACTGCCAAATAACTACAGACCCATTGCAATTATATCCGTCCTCAGCAAACTTTTCAGTGGCATCTTGCTTTCACGTGTCGGCTCTTTGTTAGACTCTTTGCAGGGTGTGGAGCAGGGGGGGGTTCGGCCGGATTACAGTTGCAGCGACATCGTCATGTTCATGCGAATGGTTTCCGAGAAGGCCGAGGAATGGGGTGAAGAAGTTTGGGCTGCAAATCTTGGACCTCGAGAAAGCCTTCGACAGGGTCTACCGCAGCTCTGTCCTCAATGCCTTGGAGGGGGCAAGCGTTGAGTCTGATATTGTTTGCTTCCTGTCTAGACTATATGGGCAACAGAAGGCATACGTGCACCTCGATGACACTACCCGGAGCAGGCCTTTCGACAAATTGTACGGCGTGCGGCAGGGAGACCCCGCGTCACCAATTCTATTCAACAACGTCACGAGACAAGTGTTCCAGATGTTGAAGGAAAAGTGGGCACGCGATGGCTTTGGAACAAGTGTTTGTAGCAGTATTGCAGAGAAGTCCACTCGCGCAATGTTCGCAGACGACGCAACATTGTTTGCAGCAAGTAAGCGGGCCCTCATCAAGGTGATCAGGGATGTTCAAGCAGCTTTGGCACAACATGGCCTGGACCTCAACATGGACAAGTGCCTGGTTCAAACGTCTCGCGTGGATGCCCAGGTCCAGCCGGTCGATGTGGATGGGCAGTCGATCCCAATGGTGACAGCAAGCGGAGGTTTCAAGGTCTTGGGCACACAGTGGACACTCAATGGCAAGACCTCCGCAGAGCTGCGGTCACGCATCGGAGCCGCATGGGCAAAGTTTTACACATGGTGGCCGTTGCTTGGAAAGAGAGATGGACATCTTGACAAGAAGCTCAAGGTCTTTGATGCAAGTGTCACGCAGACAGCTTTGTGGCGTTGCGAGTCTGGGCTACTTACCGTCAAGGAGAAACGTCTGCTGGAGAGCACGCATAATAGGATGCTGAGAAAAGTCGCCAGCCCAGGTCGGCGACCAAACGAACCATGGGTCGATTGGATTAAGCGTTCAACCCGAGCCGCGCGCAAACATGCAGAGAAGGCATGCATCAGGTTCTGGCTCGACAGTCACCACAAGGCCAAATGGTGCTGGGCTGGGCATGTTCTGCGAATGCAATCGGAACGGCTCGCACGCAGAGCAGCAACATGGCGGGATTCTGAATGGTGGAAGACGGAGATGGAGACGTTTCCTGCAAGCCTGCGGCTCCACCGACCACGCCGGACACGGTGGTTCGGATGGGAAGACAAATTCAAGAGATATGCACATTCACACGGGTGGCGTTCGGGGCAGGCTGTCGCCCAGCAGCGTGACAGCAATGGGAGAGCTTCAATCTGGCTAGAACATTGGAAAGGGTTCGTAATGGAGGTGAAGCATAAGTGAGGGGCCACGGCCCCGCCAGGCGCGCTGCGCCAGCCATCCAGATGCGCCCAACCTTGAACCTGGGACCTTGAACCCCCCCCCTCGGCCATCCCGCGGTTTTGGGCGCCTCCGTGGACACCGCGGGCTCCGCGTCCGAGTGCCGCTTGCGATTGATGCTGACTCGGCGCGCCGAATTCTCCGAGACAGAAGATAATCTTGTAGCACATCAGCTGGCTGATTTTCCCGACCCCGGCATGACTGGCAGCTTGCAGCGGCGCGGCGCCAGAGACGCGGACGCGCGTCTTCGCGCCGCCGCGTCTCCGACGCCGCACTGGCGGCGCGTTTGCCGCGCCCACTTCAGCGTCCCGACGTCGTGGAACCGCGGCAGCTTTCGATCCGACGCGCGAGGATTTGGAAACCATCGGCCATCTTTTTTGGCTTTCAAGACCGACTTATGGTCCGTGCCGCTAGAGCTGCATCGAGTTTCGCTGGAGCTGCGTCATCTGCCCAATGCAGATTGGAACCGAGATGTTGGAATAGCGGCAGCGAGTCCCCGGCTCTAGGCACATTTGTTCCGTCATTCTGTAGTTTAAGATGCGCTGCGTCGGTAGTTGAACACTGTAGGTCTCGATCCCACAGCCGACGGACCGCTTATTGGCTGACTTGCCAGCTGCTGCCCCGATTTCGTTGCGCAGCTCTCCTTGAGTCGCATGAAGAAGCGGCGCCGGGGCCACGCTCCGACGGGGGAGCGAGAGCAAAGCTTGCTTCGCCCGACGCCGCCATTTCTCAAAGCCCCAAGGCGGCGCAGTCCTGGTTTCCCAAGTCGCCTGCGCGGCGACGACTTATCTGCGTCGGCGCCGCTGGGCCGTGGAAGCGCGAACAGTTGGTTTCGCCGGTGCTAAGAGTGAATTCAGCGTGGATTTGCGTCTTCGTTTTTCATTTTTATGTTCCTTGTTTCTGATGTGCGCACGTCAATCGATCATGCGGCTCGGGCGTTCGTGTGAATGCCGCGTGGCCAGCGAATTTCGAATGTCTTCCGTGCCCTTGATTCTTCCTCATCGTATTCATTTATCTTATTCCTCTTGCCTGCATTGTTTTTCGCTTCATTTCCCTCCCGCTGTCATCTTCTTTTGTCAGGGCCTGCGGCAGGATCCAACAGGGCGCCGGGAAAGCTGCAAGTGAGCTCGAGGAGAGCCCAGCAGGTCCCGAGAAGGATTGCAAGAAGGACTGCAAGCAAGTAGGGGTCCAAAACAACTTGCACACCTGTCTCCTCACATCTGTTCTGACGCGTTTCGGCCGTGGCCCGCGGGATTCTATTGTTCATCCGCTTTTTTGCTTTCATTTCCGACGCCTCGCGTATTTCCGCCAGCCAAGGCAAAAGCAATCACCAGGCGAGTTGTCTCGATCAGCATGTGTAGCAGCACGCGGCGCCGCAGCGATCCGAATGCGTTTTCACTGGTTCTGTGCGGGAGGAGGAAGAGGAGGTGGAGGAAGCGAAGGAACAAATACGGTGGCGAAGGACCAGTAGTAACGGAAGAAGAGGAACAGCAAAAGGATGGACGCGTGCTGGAGGAAACAGCAACATGCTAGAGCATGAGAAGGTCGCAAGGACGATGAGGGACCTGAGGGGGGGGGGGGGGGGGGGAGGGTTACGAGGAGCCAGGGGGAGGTAGCAACCGCATTGGTGATCCGCGCAGAACACCAGTGCGCCGCATCCTTTCGTAAACGAGGATGTAGGAATGTGCCAGATGGGGAGGTGGGGGGAGCATGGGGGAGGTAGGAGGACATGGGGGTAAGAACGCTCAGGACGAAGCAGTTCCAGAGACGGTGCCCAGGCAAATTGTGTTCATCAGAAACGTGTGCCAGCATGGTGCTCAACCAAGAGGGCGACGCTGTTTACGTTAGAAACGCGAGGACGGCGCAGGAGGAATCGGAGGATTAACAGCAGCGGGGAAGGAGGACAAGGAGGAGGATGACGAGGAAACGGAGGAGGGGCGGGATGAGGACGAGGAGTAGGAAATGGAAGGATGGGAGAGAAAAAGTCACGACGACGGCCAGAATCAATCATGGAGGATTTTGTTTGTTTTTCGCACACGGCTCTTGTTAGAAGCCCCTTGGGGTGATTTGTGGGCCATTGTGGAGCTAATTTGGAGCTATTTTGGGAGAGCCTACGAGGTCCTCTTGAGGCTGTTTCGGGCCTCCTTGGGATCCTCTTCGGGGTCTCGTGGGCTCGTCTTGGAGGCCTTGGGGGCCCTCTCGGGGCCATCTTGGAAACGCCGTCAGTCAAAGAGTACGGGGGGGGGTCCTTGCAGCGTCCCCTCTCTGGAGCCGCCCACGTCGCCTCTTGGCGATCTCTTGGGGCGTTCTTCGGCTGCTTTTGAGCGCTCTCGGCGCCGTCTTGGGGCCCGTCGGGTTCTTCTGGAGGGCAATCTCTGGCCAGCGTGGCCATCTCGAGGCCTCAAGAGCCACTGGAAAACGAAAAGGCGACGAGACATAACACATAGCACGCAATGGTTTTCACTTTTTTTAGTCTTGGAGGCCTCCTTGGAGAGCTCGAAGGGCACGCGGGGCCGTCTTGAAGCGGTCTTGACGACTCTCAGAGGCATGTTGGAGGTTATTCGGAATCGTCCTGGGATGCATTGAGCGATATTGGAGGCGCATCTGGGCTCCTTGCAGCCATCTCGGATACATTTTGGGCCGCATTGGGCGCTCCAACGACCCGCGGCTACCTTCCCGCGCATGGAGGATTGGGCGGGGAAATGGGGAGCCGCGCCCATGATGGGGAAGAGTGGGCTTGGAAGAATTACTCCGTCACGCCGCTCACGCTTAAAGGGGTGCTGGGATTCCTGTCTCCCTCCGGCCCTCTCCTGCGGCGTGCCCCCCCGCTCCCTGTGACTTCTCCCCCCCCCTCCCTCCTTCCAGGCTCCGCGCGCGGCCCAGTGAAAACTTCGGGGGGAAAAACAAACTCGTTTTGAATGCCTTTCATTGGTGGATTTTTCTTTGGGCGCGCGCATCGAAAAAACACGCGCGGAAAAATCCGGAGGACACCCGGAAAAATTCGCGCGGCTTCCGGGGCAAATTCACATTTGGATTTGGAAAAATCCGGGCAGAATTCACTCGAGAATCCGGGATGGTATTCCCAGGCGGCCGTAGAAAAATCCCACCAGCCATTCAGAGCGCGGGTGGTGGTTTAACGGGCTAGCTTATCCGCGCCTGGCAGGGGCGGGGATCCACTCCCTGCCCTCTCGTCCCCGGGCGTGGACAGAGAGTGACCGCGGGGCGGTGGGGTGCCCGAAATGGCCGAAGATGGCTCCCAAGGAACCGCAGGCAACCCAAGAAGGATTCCGAGATCGCTCCATATACTTGCAGATGGTACAATTTTGCTTCCAATGTGCCTCCAAGCCCCCTCAAGACCGCTTCGTGACAGCCCACAATTGTCTTTCGAGCTCTTGAAGGAGGCCTCCAACAGGTTCTACTCCTTCACAATCACTGCGCGCTTCAGTTTTTTCCTTCTTGCCTTTTTGCTTTCCGTAGTTTCTAGAGGCCTCGAGATGGCTGCGAGTTTGTTTGAACTTGCTTTGAGAGGGGGCCACCAGGGCCCAAGTCGGCTCCAAGAGCGCCAAAGAGCGGCCCAAAACGCTTCAAGGGCGTCGCAAGAGGGCCGCATTTGGCGACTGGGGAGCTCGAGAAGGAATGGGGCATTGGTAGGGCCCCACTTCTTTGACCGACGTCTTCAAGATGGCACCAGGAGGACCCCCGAGGCTTCCAAGAGGGGCCCAGGAGATCCCCGAAACGACCCGAAGAGGGCCCCAAGGGGCTCCAAGACAGCCGCCAAAGGCAGCCAGAATTGCCCTAAGAGAGCGCCGCGGCGGCACCGATATGACGACGTTGATGGGGCGCCCCGCAGGCACCTAAAGCGAACGATTCGAGATCCTCGATGATTGATGCCCGTCGTCGTCAGCGTGTTTGTTTTCCTCTCTATCCTTCATATTTCCCTTCCTTGTTCTCCTCCTCCTCGTCCCTCTTCTGTGACCTCTTCCTTTTTCTGCTCCCTCCCCGTTCCTGTGCATCTTCCGATTAATTACTCCTGCGCCCTTTTCTTTCTCCTAATGTAACGGTTGTTGTTGTTTTTTGTTTTTCCTGGCGTTGCATGTTGCTCCACTTCGCTTTCATGCTTAGCGCAACTTGCTTGGGACGTCAGTCTGCAGATGCTTTCTTCTGCATGTTCTTGCCCCTCCTATGTCCCCCTACTTCCTCCTGCTCCTTGATCCCCCCACCTCTTCCTACACCCTCGCTGGTGAGGGCACACGGCGCACGCGTGTTCCGCACGGATCACTGGTGCGCCTTTTGCCTCCCTCGGGCTTCTCGTGCTTCTTCCTACCTCCCCCGAGCTCCTCTTCCGTGTTCCTACCTGCTCATGTTCTTGCGCGTTTCCAGTCTTTCCTGTCACCATATTCCCTCTCTTCACCGTGTTCATTATGATTTTAATGTTCCGCCCTCCTCTCCTTTGCTCCGCTTCCTGCACTTCATCGTCCGCGAATGCGGATGCGGCTCGCTATTTTTCGCCGCTTGCCCGATTGCCCGGCCTTGATCAGGGCGGCTCGCCTTGCGGTTGTTCATGGATTGGCTCGTGAGGATTTGAGCAACGCGTCAATGACTTCACCGGGCGTCTAGGTGTTATTGTTGGCGTCTGGGCGTTGCCGTTGGGGTTTACCGCGGGCCAGTATGTTTTGCAATTGCAAGCGGCGCGTTGGCGGGCATTCGCCATCCTGGAGACATCTGTCTGGTTTCGCAGTGACCTTCTTTCGCACTGCTATTGTTTCTTCGCCTCCAGTTTGCGGTTGTATGTTTGTAGCCCTTGGCTGAGCTCCATCAGACGGCTATAATTCCGCTGCCTTCGCTCGATGTATGACCGTCCCCGCCGCGATGCTCGTGAACTTTCCGGTGGGCTGATCATTTGTGGTTTTGTCTGCAGTTGGACTGCGGGCGGAACGCGGGCGCCGCTTATGCAGCATTCCATTGTTCGTTTTCCTCTGAGGGCATCCGCAGTGGATGTTGCGCGCGTTTTTTTTTTGTTGAGCAGATCAGTTCAATAAGATCTGTCGTTGTTCGGCACGAGACCACTAAAATGAAATTTGAAAGGGAAGAAATATCCACGTGTCCCTTCATAGCCCTCGGCGAAGCCAACGAACAGCGCGGGGAAGTCGCGCATTGGATCGACGGCTTCTGCAGGTTGCAAATCCCATCGCCTCGCGCAGGTCCAGCCGCGCTTGCCGCCGCTCACCGCCTCAGCGAATGTTGACCCGAATGCGCAGCGCCGCGCGACTCCCTGATGAACTCGACGCCTCCGTGGATGCCGCGGGCTCTGCGTCCGAGTATCCCTTTGCGTTTGATGCCGATTCGGCGCGCCGAATTCTTTCCAGCAGTGACCCCGAGACATTTAAGAAGACGATATTGTAGCACATCAGCTGGCTGATTTTCTCGACCCCTGCATCATTGGCAACTGTCAGTGGCGCGGCGCCAGAGACACGGACGCGCGTCTTCGCGCCGCCGCGTCTCCGACGCCGCACTGGCGGCGCGTTTGCCGCGCCCACTGCGGCGCCCCGACGTCGTGGAACCGCGGCAGCTTTCAATCCGATGCGCGAGGATTTGGAAACCATCGGCCTTTTTGTGTGGCTTGCAAGACCGACTTGTGGTCCGTGCCGCTAGAGCTGCATCGCGTTTCGCTGGAGCTGCGTCATCTGCCCACTGCAGATTGGAACCGAGATGTTGGAATAGTGGCAGCGAGTCCCCGGCCCCAGGCATCGCTGTTCCATCATTAGTTTAAGATGCGCTGCGTCTGTAGTTGAACACCGTAGGTCTCGATCCCATTGTCGACGGACCGCTTGTTGGCTGGACTTGCTGGCTGTTGACCCGATTGCGTTGCGCAGCTCTCGTTGGGTCGCATGAAGAAGCGGCGCCGGGGGGCCCTCGTCCCCCCCCACCGCCCCCCGAACTTCGAGTTTGAAGGAACGCTCCGACGGGGGAGCGAGAGCAAAACTTGCTTCGCCCGATGCCGCTGTTTCTCAAGGCCCCTCGGCCACAGTCCTGTTTCCCCAAATCTCCTGCGCGGCGACGAATTCTCTTATCGGCGGGCGGGAAAGATGCATCTGTCCTGTCCAACCGCCATCGCGCCATCGTAGTTCGTCCTGACTCTTGTGTTCCTACCATGCCATGTCAACCCTCGCTCACGCTCACCAGCGCGTTGCAAACGCGATGGTAGATATGGAGGAGAACTGGGCAAATAGGAAAAGGAGGATAAATCCGAGGAGGGTAACCTTTTGTCCTTTTCTTTAATGCCCTCCTCCCCCTTTGAGTTCCTTGGCCTCGACAGGGGGCACGTGCTCTGGGGTGGATTCGTCGACCCCGAGTCGCCCAATCGTTGCTGGTAGGGGCCAGACGCCTGTTGGTTTGTTATCGTTGCCTTTTCGCCGACCGGCGATGTATCTCCGATTGCAGGTCGATGTTTCCCCGTGTAGTGATCCCCCCTTGCCTTGCTCCTCATCCTCCGTCCGGGAGTGCGCATCAAAATGACCGACATGTTCTCCCAGTGTTCGGCCTGCCTCAAAGGGCCATGGCCGCACTGGATTTCAGCAAAGCGACGAAGCACGAACCATCCGCGCACATTAATTTCGTCGTGTTGCAGTGGTGCGAGCTGTCTCGTCGCTGACCATTTGGATTTCATGGCGCTCCTTACAACGATCCCCTTGTCGGTCGCCCCCCTCGCGTTACTTCCTCATCGGCGTCGCGGCCTTCGTCGTTCTCGTCGCTTTCGTCGAATGATGGGGCCTCCGTTCCGATTCAGGTTTTTCCCCAACCATCCTGTGGTGTTGGGTCATCGTTTTGAAAAGACAGCGCCCCTCGTCCCACCTGTCCTCCTCCTCTCCGTATCCTTCCCCTCCTCCCTCCCCCAGGCGTCACCTCACTCATTCCCGCTGCCCCCTCCCTCCCCCCATCCCTGCCTGTGCCCTCCGCGTGTCCACTTCGGTACACCCTTCACACGCTTCGTGGCCCCATAGGGAGTTCCAGTGAAGGCCCCAGTGGCAGCGCCCGCACGCAGTTCCACCACCATCTTGGCGCACCCTTCACATGTTCTGTGGCCCCATTGGGAGCTCCATCGAAGGCTTCAGTGGCAGAGCCCGCATGCAGTTTTACCCCCATGTTGGTGCACCCCTCACACGTTTCGCGGCTCAATGCGGAGCTCCGCGGACGGCTTCAGTGGCATCGCCCGCATGCAGTTTCACCCCCATGTTGGCGCACCCCTCACACGTTTCGTGGCCCCATGGGAGCTCCACCGAAGGCCCCGGTGGCAGCGACCCGCATGCAGTTCCACCCACATTTTAGCGCAGGTCTCGCACGCTTCGTGGCCCCATAGGGAGCTCCACCGAGGGCCTGAGAGGCAGCGCCCGCATGCAGTTCCACCCCCATGTTGGCGCACCCCTCTCACGTTTCGTGGCCCCATAGGGAGCTTCACCGAAGGCCCCGGCAGCGACCCGCATGCAGTTCCACCCACATTTTAGCGCAGGTCTCGCACGCTTCGTGGCCCCATAGGGAGCTCCACCGAGGGCCTTAGCGGCAGTGCCCGCATGCTGTTCCACCCCCATTTTGGCGCACCTCTCGCACGTTTCGCCGCCTCATTGGGATCTCCACCGAACGCCACAGTGGCAGTGCCCGCATACAGTTCCACCCCCATCGTGGCGCACTTATGGGGAGCTCCACCCAAGGCCCCAGTGGCAGCGCCCGCATGCAGTTGCACCCCCATCTTGGCGCACCTCTCCCACTCACCGTGGCCCCTCAGGGAGCGAGCACCCGCGCACGTCTCGTGGCCCCATCGGGGGCTCCGCCGAAGGCCCCAGTGGCAGCGCCCGCATGCAGTTCCACCCCCACCTTGGCGCACCCCTCACGCATTTCGTGGCCGCCACTTGCGCCGCCCCGCGCGCTTTCCTTGTCGCGGCGCGCTACCTATGAGGAAAAGGTCGCACCGTGCATTACTTGCAGCTGCATATGGTTGGGTACTTCGCCAGGCTAGTTACGTTTGCCCCCCCCCTTTCCCCCTTACTCCCCCCATTCCCCCGCCGCCCCCTTCTCTCGGGACGATCGGAATGGGTACGGAAAGAGTGGGTTCGATGCCCAACAGCAGCTCCCGTTCAAAAGTTCGAACAGGATTTGCTATCCGCGCCGCCGCGGACGTTGTTCACTGAATACAAGCAGCCGCCTGCCAAACAGCTGCCGCCATCGGTGTTGGACAACATCAGCTGTTGGGCATGTTGTTTATTTTCCCCGTACCGATTCCAGATGGGTTTCTTTATTCACAGTCTTTCTTTCCAGAATTTCCAAGTGTTTTCTGTCTTCACATTGTGTTATCCGTAAGGGCTTCGCCCCCTGCCGCCGGCCCCCTCTCTCGGAGAATGGACCATGGAAGAGCTAAGTCATGAGGCTTTGGCGCTGTCGTGCAGCAGTATCGGAACTTCATGCGAGGCCGATTCGCAATCGGCAAAACCAACTGATCACAAGAGGGGTTACCACACAGGGCGATTGGTAAGACGTGTATGGTTTACGAGCTTGGTTACCACACCTTGGGATTAAAGGGCCGAGGGAGTACTCGCAGTTTGGGTTACCACGCCTTGCGATGGATGTGCGTGAGGGGTGGCACCGAATTTCAGAAATGTGGCAAATCCCCTGTGTTTTTGGACCCTGACCCCGCGGATCTGCGTGAGGGGTGGCACCGAATTTCAGAAATGTGGCAAATCCCTGTGTTTTTGGACCCTGACCCCGCGGATCTGCGTGAGGGGTGGCACCGAATTTCAGAAATGTGGCAAATCCCTTGTGTTTTTGGACCCTGACCCCGCGGATCTGCGTGAGGGGTGGCACCGAATTTCAGAAATGTGGCAAATCCCATGTGTTTTTGGACCCTGACCCCGCGGATCTGCGTGAGGGGTGGCACCGAATTTCAGAAATGTGGCAAATCCCATGTGTTTTTGGACCCTGACCCCGCGGATCTGCGTGAGGGGTGGCACCGAATTTCAGAAATGTGGCAAATCCCATGTGTTTTTGGACCCTGACCCCGCGGATCTGCGTGAGGGGTGTCGATTTCGAGCCCCCCCAGCAATTCAGACAACGCGCCCAGGAGGTGCTAAAAATCCCGTTTGGGCCTCCCCCCCCCTCGCGCGGTCAATCAACTAGTTACAGTAACCAGCAAGAAGTCAACTAGTTACAGTAACCAGCAAGAAGCAGAACTGTAACACTGGAAACTACAAACTACAACTGGTACAGGAAACTGCGAATCACGCGCCTCGCAGCCTGGTGGCCCCACAAGGGGGGCCGGCGGATTTCTTCCCATTGCATTTCCAATTGTTTTGTTCTTCCTCCACATTGTTTTCTTCGAGAGGAGGGCGAAGTGGAGGAGGAACAGCCCGCGGCCCCCAGAGGCCCCGGCTTCACGGGCAGCTACGGGGGCAAGCAGGTGGCATCCAAGGCGCCCTTTTTTTGCCGCTCGGCGGCACCCCCCCGTTCGGCGGGGAGAGGCGAGGGAAGGCAGGACGACGGCGTCGGATCAGACTGCGATGGCGGGAAGTGGGGGGGGCAGGAGCACAAACGAATGAGCTGGAGGAGGCGGGAAGAAGCAGGAAGGGGCACGAGGAAATAGTAGGACTAGTTGTTGTTGTTGTTGGTGGTGGTGGTGGTGGTGGTGGTGGTAGTAGTGGTGGTGGTGGTGGTGGTAGTAGTAGTAGTAGTAGTAGTAGCAGTAGTA
>CAUYUJ010021804.1:135000-161779 GCA_963575745.1 Prorocentrum cordatum | reverse complement strand
AGTAGTAGTAGTAGTAGTAGTAGTAGTAGTAGTAGTAGTAGTAGTAGTAGTAGTAGTAGTAGTAGTAGTAGTAGTAGTAGTAGTAGTAGTAGTAGTAGTAGTAGTAGTAGTAGTAGTAGTAGTAGTAGTAGTAGTAGTAGTAGTAGTAGTAGTAGTAGTAGTAGTAGTAGTAGTCGTAGTCGTAGTCGTAGTCGTAGTCGTAGTAGTCGTAGTAGTCGTAGTAGTTGTAGTAGTCGTAGTAGTCGTAGTAGTCGTAGTAGTCGTAGTAGTCGTAGTAGCAGCAGCAGTGGTAGTACGTGGTAGTGATAGGAGGAGGAGGAGGAGGAGGAGGAGGAGGAGGAGGAGGTGCAGGAGGAAGAGCAGGAGGAGGAGCGAGGAGGATCGAGGAGGATCGAGGAGGATGGATGAGGATGGAGGGGGCGCAGGAGGAGGAGGAGGAGGAGGAGGAGGAGGAGGAGGAGGAGGAGGAGGAGGAGGAGGAGGGGGGGGAGGAGCGGGAGGAGGCATGAGGCTGGAGGAAGGAGGCAAGAAAGCGGAAGGAGGGGAGGACGAAGTAGGGAGCTGCCGCCTCGCCGAATGCTTGCATGAGGGAAGGGTTGCACGCGGGAGAGGATGGAGGACGATAGCAGAGCGGGGGTAGACGGTGCAGCGGCCTCGGCAGCGGCAGCGGCAGCAGCGAGCCCACAGTTGAGCGACACGTTTCCGTAAGGCGGAGGGGGCACGAAAAGGGCGCCAGGCCTTACGGCGCAGTGCGCCTTTTTCGGCTTTGCGGAGGAGCCGTCGTGGCCGCGGCACCTGGGGGGGGGAGAGGGGCGGCGGTGGCAGTGGCAGCAGCGGCAGCGGCAGCAGCAAGGGCGAGGCGCACCCTCCAGCTAGGAGGGAGGAGAGAAGGGAGTCCGAGGCGGGAATTTATCCATATCCACCGCCTGGAGGGTAAGTTTTCGGATCCTCGGCAGGCGGTGGATATGGACATATTCGGGCCCCCGGGGGCCGACATATATCCATATCCACCGCCCGCTGGGGCACCAGGACGTCGGTTCCCAGGCGGTGGATCTGGATAAATCCCCGCCTTGCAGGAGGAGGAATGAAGGAGGGAGAAACGGAGGGAGGAAGGGGGGGCAAGATTCGTCCGCTCTCCCTAGCCCGACCGGCCGAGAGTGGCGGGAAGAGCTCAACCGGCCCCCCGCTGGGGGACTCTGAGGGCATCATCGGCATGCTGGCGGTCATCAAGACGGACTTCGAGCGCACGATCAAGGCGAACGGTCGCTTCCGGGGGCGGGTGGTGAGGCACACGCACAGACCCCCAACGTCCTGACACAGTTGAGACTCGGGGGGTCCGCCAGCCTCGGGATCCCGTCCAACGGCTGCGCCTCTCCGAAAGCGTTTGGTGCTGAGCGACTCGTCCCGTCCGGCCGCTGGAGACGCGAGTCATGGACCGAAAAACATATCCAGTCGTCGCGAAACAATCATGGCATTGCTGGCACTACTGCGCACTGCTTGACATCGCTCGGCATTGTTTGGCGATGCTTGGCGTTGCTTTGCATTGATTGGCGCTGTTTGGAATTACTTGGCAATGCTTGGTAGTGCTTGTTGCTTGATTTGATTTGGTGTTGTGTTGCATTACTTGGCAGGACTTGACATTGCTTGGTACTGCGGGGAAGTGCTGGGCATCTCTTGACATTGTTTGGTGTTGCTTGCCTTTGCTCTCTGTTGTTTGGCATTGCTGCGCGTTGCTTGGCATTTTTCGGCATTGCTTGTCATTGCTTGGCCTGCTTGGCTGGAGGATAGAAGTTCACAGAAACAAGACTAAGCAACACCGAGGATTCCAGCTGTGAGGCAACAAGACTAAGCAACCCCGAGAAACGCAACTCTAAGGAAGCAGTGCCACGGAACCCCGGGGAACCCCCTGCAAGGGAACAAGACCAAGAAACCCTGTGGAACCCAGCGACGACCACGTCTGGCACCCACCCGTGTCTCCACAAACGAGCAAGATCCCCATGAGCACAGCTAGTTCTTTGTAAACTATCGGCGTGGGATGTCTGGGTGGGGGAGGCGAGGCTCACACGGCCGGGGCTAGGACGAGGATACATCTGTTCCTTGAGCGTTCCGGATCGCTCGCAGAGCGTTCCGGAACGCTCTGGGACGACCGCGGCGCGCGAGACATTCTCCAGATCCGCCAGATCTCAGAGATTCTCGATTTATCCTCACCACTTTTTATCCTGGTTTTGGCTGCGCATTCTTACAATTCGAGAGAGAACGACGTCGGATGTCTAGGCGGGGGAGGCGAGGTTCACGAGGGCGGGAGGCGGATCCCACATGGGGCCGGAGGGCCGCGCCACATCGCCCATGCATCGGCGGCTCGGCAGGACTCCGAGCCCGATTTCCTCCGCCCCAGTGCCGCAGACGCGCTGCCGGTGCATCGGCGGTGCAGTGCGATCCTCTGGCCCCACTTAGCAAGCGGTTCTTGTTTCATATTGCCCAGGGTAACCCTCGTCACCTTGGCCAACCCGCCACCCCAGCCCCCCCGGGGCAATGCTAACGATCGTACTTGGGGGGGTGGCCTGGACCTCCCCCCCTACATGCTGCGGTGCACAGAGGCGATCGACGCGCCGGTGGCGCGGACGCACCCTGGCGGGAACACGCTGCGGCCGCCGTTACCGCTGCCCTCCCACCCGTACCCCCTCTTCCCCTAGGTAACGACCATTACCCGGGATAGAGAACAAAAACGAGAAAGCAGCCATTTACTCTGCCCGATGTTTGCGGCTGCCACTGGCGGAGGGAGAGAGGGAGAGTAGGGATGAGGATGAGCAGGAGGAGGAAGAGGAGTATGAGGAGGACCGAGGCTGTCAGGAGTTGTTGAGGATTGCTGGCATCCGGAGACATCCAGGGACATCCAGAGACCTCCGAGGACCTCCAGAGGCCTCTGGAGACATGGGAACTGTTTTCCCTCGTTAGTCACCTTTCTCAAGAGCCCTCCATTCTCCTACCCGTTCATCATATGCTGACGTCGATTGTGCACTGGCAGCGCGAACATGTTGGAACACAGTGTTGGTATTTCAAGGTGGTCTCTCGTGGTCCTTCATGGAAGCCTCAGATGGTCCTAAAATTCCTTGCGGTGTCGAGGACTTCGTTTGGATTCTGGAAGAAAGTTGGACGAAAGAGGGGTGTCTGTCGACATCTGGACGACCGAATGCAGAGGGTTTGTCGAAATATGTTCGAAGCCCAGCCGAAACCACGTTTATGATAGAGCCGCGTAGGTCCACAGAGGTTCCCATGAAGGCTCACCCACATGATCGCACCATGACGGCGTGTCTATGTCAAGTGGCATGTGCCTGATAGTTTGTCGACCAAATTGGGATCCTATTTTTTCCTGGCGTGGCTTCCATACAACGACGAATTGCTGAAAAGTCGAAGCACGAAATATGAGGATGAGGATGAGGGAGATGAGGAGCAGAGTGAGAAGAAGGAATATCGATGGAGGAGGAGGATGTTGATGGTGGGAGGAGGAACGAGATGGAAAGTTGGGAAGGTTGATATTTGTGCGTGCGTACCAAGTTCGCTGCGTGCAGCTTTCTTACGCCTTGGCGCACGTGCGCGGAGAAGGAGGATGGCCGAACGGAAATGCAAGTATGCATGTCTTAAGTGCTTTTTTCGCGTGTGTCTCTTGTTGGATGTTCTTCTATGTGTTGCAGCTTCTGAAAGGTTTCAGGATGGATTTGGGTTGATTTCTGATGCTTCTGAACACCTGATATTGTCCAAATCATTTTCGAGGTGTGGGAAGTAAGCCAATAAAAGCAGTCGATTCGCGAGTCCCTTTGCTACATTGTTGCTCGTCCCTGCTCAGTTTTCGAGAAGTGTGCTCGCGCTGACGCTGGAAGTGCTTATTCTTCCGACCAATAGATCGTAATAATTTTAAGCAGCGTCCTACTTCCAAGGATCGAGGGCATTCCTTCTTCCCTTCGATTCTGCGGTTGGACCACATTCCGATCTGCATTCAGCGCTTCGCCACTCAATGCTTCAAACTACTTCTTCCGACCAATGTTCATGATGTGTTTTTGGTCTCCCCCCGAGGTCTTCAGAGGCCTTCAGAAGCCCTGGAAGAGCCACGCACGACGTCCGCATCTCTCGAGATGGCAGTGGCGAGACAGCGACGACGGCGGCGGCAGCGGCTGCGTCGGCGACGATAACGGCGGCCAGCAGTTGCGACGGATGGTGACGGCGACGGCGACCAAGGACCCTCAGACCCGTTCAGTGCCTTCTTTCGGCCGTGAGCCCGGGGGGGGTAAGAGAAGAGGCGGGCCTTCTCAGACGGCTCGGAAGTCCCCCAGCTTGTTGAGACCTTTCCTAAGCCTTCCCGAAGGCAGAAATTTCTCAGAAGGCGCGAGAGTTTCTGACAAGTCCCGCCGCCTTCTGAGAAGACCTTCTCCTTCTCACTTCCCCCTCTCGCTCGCCTCCGATTCTTACCAAAAAAAGTGAACGCATTCGTGGCGTTCTGGAGGCCCAGACAGTTTTGCAAACGTCCCCGATCGTCGGTCGTCGATCGACGGCGACGATGACGGCGACCCTTGTCATGTGATATCCGACCCCGAGCCAAACTTCGAGGCTGGTTGGGCAGGTCGCCGCGGCGATCGCGGCGGCCACACATCGGGGCAAGGTGTTTGCTAAGAAGTGGCATGCGCCTTCCCAGACCCCCTGCTCTGCGATGTAGACGCGGCTCACGCTTGACAATATAGCAAAAACGAGTTGCCAATGCACGTCCAACATGGGTATTCATGTGTGTGTGTGTGTGTGTGTTTTTTGTTAGGGGCCGATAGTTACGCAACCATCGGGAGGCGACCTTTCGAGGTCCCTGCCTGCTTCTATCCCTATTCTTGCGTTCCTTTTTTTTCCGTTCCCCCTCCCTTCATCCCGTGGGTTGTGGTTTCCTTTTTCTTGTCCCCCCCTCCTCCGCGAGCCCCAGCCCGCTCGCGCTGCCCTCGTAGGGGGGCGGCCAGTCGCGCCGACGGCGCGCCGCTGCGCGCTTTCCCCGCGAGTTCCAGCATTTCCTCGCCCGGGCGATCGGGCGGGGAGGCGATGGGGCGCAGGGCGGCCCTGGGAGTCTCGGAGGGCTCGCCTTGCAGAGAGGCGAGCTCCATCGGCCGGCGGCCGGGTGCCAGCGACGGGGCGCCGGCCGCCAGCCGCTGGGGATCGTCGTGCAATTCCGTCTTTCCTGCGCCAACCCCCCGAGCCGCTTTCATTCCCCGCTTATTTCTCGACTATTTATCACTTCTTTCGAGGGGTCTATGTTTCGCCTATTTGCGAAATTAAAGATGGTGGGAAATAGGCGCGGCCGCGCGAGCTTATTTTCCATTTAGTGTTGGGTTAATGTCTACATTGGAAATATGCAGACAGTACCCCCCCAAAAAAATAGACGACGCACCGGCGCCAGGCCCACGCCTACTCTGCAAGCGTATTTTTCGTTTATTTCAGATAGCCTCGAGAAAGTCCCCGGGGGCGCCCTGGGGGCGTATTTATTTTTCATGTAGTTTTTTACCTGTTTGCCCAGGCTGAGCCGGCTGGGTCTGGCGTCAAAAATGGCCCGGGGGCCCTGGCGCGTCCACTCTTTTCCCCCGCTGCTGGTTTTTTCTCGCTCGCGCGAGCGGCCGCCGTCGTACGTCCGCGGCACAATCATTCTGGCGTCGTCGACGCCGTGCAAAATTGAGCAGACCGACGCCGTCGGCGCGCAAGAGACGGGCGTTGGAGATGCCCAGGGCGAATCGCGTCTGAAGGTGACGTGCGCGCTTACTCCCCGTGCCCCGCGCGCCCATCCCAGCGTCTGTTGAGGTAGATGTACACATAAAACGTGCGCACGTTTTGCTTTTTTCATGCAACCTATTTTTCTTATATGATCCAACTAAATTTGCTGTTCTCTCAAATCGGAGGCTGTCCATGGGTAGGGACAATACATATCGCCAAGAAGGTCTAGCGCCGATCCGACAAATCCGCGCGGACCTCCGAGTTCTCATGTTTATGGCATTGTTCGCTCCCCTAAACCAATCCTGCTCGCGCGCGAGATGACCAGCGACTCGGAGAAGAAAGCGCAGGCCGACTTCGTCGAATTCGACCGCGTGTCCAGGCGCCTCGGCGCCCTGGGCTTCGGCGGTTGCCGGCCGCCGCACCTTGATCGGCTTCGCGCCGTCGCCGGCGTCGCCGTCGCCGTCGGCTTCGTCGCCAACCTCGCCGTCGTCGCCTTCGCCGTCTCCGCCGCCGTCGCTGTCGCCGCCGCCACGGGAGGAGGAGGAGAACGGGGGGAAGACGAGGGAGACAGGAAGAGGGGGAGTGGGGAACAAACCTCCGACGGTGCAGCTCCACGACGACGTGCGATGCAGGGAGGAGGGAGAGGAGGAGAAGGAGCAGCAGGTTTCTGGCCACCATCTTTCTACCTATTTCAGAAAGGGAAGAATACAGGCACAATTGATCGTCGATCCCCAGGAAGAGTACGGGAAGATATGGGAGGTGGGGGGGCGGACGGAAACCTCAGATATAACGGGGAATCCTGGGGTTCGTGTGTACTTGTGTGCGTCCTTGGGCCGTTGGCGTGCTGGCCGCGCGCGGCCCAACGGACGCTGCACGCCCTGGAGCGCCTGCGGCCTGCCCCCCGTGAAAAGGGAGGTCCCTGGAAGGCCCCGAAGAGGCCTCCGGAGGCCCCAGAGGGACATCCGCAGGCCCCCGGGGGCGCCGAAACAGTACGCAGCAGATTTCATCCTCGGACCTCGAGGTGCGAGGGGGGGAGGGAGGAGAGGGAGGAGAGGGAGGAGAGGAGGGAGGGGGAGGAGGAGAGCGGCTGGAAGGAGGAGGGAAGGAGGAGGGGAAGAGGGAAGGAGGAGAGGGAGAATGAGCAGGGGGAGGAGGCAGGGAGGAGGGGAGGAGGAAGGGGGGAGGTTGGAAGAGTGAGTGGGTCAACCGTGGTCACCCTCCACCCTCCACCCCGTGCCAGGGGCCACTCCGATAGACGGCACTGGGAGAAGTAAAGGCTTCACATGTCCACGGTGTAGAGTTATTCCGCTCGGAGTATACCATAAGCTTACACGAAGTTGCGACCACGATTATCGGACCATTCTCTTGCGGTAGGCTCGCGTCGCGTCTACGCGGCAACGACCCTTGCGCGGGCGTTCCAGGCTGAACGCCGCCAGCGTCCTGGACTCAGCCAATATGGAACGATTTGCTCTATCCGAAGGCCGCGATCGTTCAAGGTTGGACGATCCACGCGGCATCCGAAACCAACGCCTGGGTCGGCACGTGCACACCATGCTGTATGTTGTGAATTGTCGTGGACATTCTGCCTGTCGTCGCCGCCTCCCCGCGCTGGGCTCGTCGCAAGGGCCGCCCAGTGTTGCCACTTGCGACGCGGCACCGGGACCGCTCGCCCGATTTTCACAGCGAGTTCGTTTTTCGCCATCGTTTGTTGAGAGCCCGTGTTTTGGATCGTCATAGGGTGCAAACGATGTCGGTCGCTTGCGTCATTCGATAACCGACTGTACATGTGGTGCTCCTTTCCTCTCAGGGGGCGGGCGGAAACCAAGTCTACTCGCAACGCCTTCCTGCTTCAGGCTTCTACCCACTTCTTCCGCACGGCGGATCAGACGCCCAAGGAACCACCGCTTGGGGCCCAGGAGGGGCCCCGATTTCCGGGCCGCTCCATGGACCCAGGTCGGTGGATTTAGCCGTGGCCGAGGCCCTCGTGGCCAGAGAGGCCTCTGGCGTCTCCAGCGCAGGCCTTGGATCGACGGGGCACCCAGGGGGGGAAGTGAAGCGAGCACGCTTTCTCAAAAGGCCAGGGGGGGGAGCTCCTGGGAAGCACTTTGGCTTTCTGAGAAGCCCTCTGTTCCTTCGCAGAATGCCTGGAAAGCGCCGCAGAAGGCCGGAGGCCTTCTGTGCCTTTGAGAGGGCCCGCCCCGTCTGCCTTCCCACCGGGGCGCGCCGCCGAGTTCAAAGTTGATCGTCGCGAGTTGCCCAGAATTGACCAGGAGGAAGAGGAGGACGAGGAGGAAGAGGAGGAGGAGGGGGCGGAGGAGGAGGAGGAAGAGGTCAGCCGACGGGTTCCTCTGATCTGCGCTCCGTGGGCGGCGACATGCACGTAGTCGCTTGCACCGCCCAAGCTCTGCACATTCGAGCGGAGCCCATGTGGCCCCGTGTCTGTGGACTCGACAGCTGCCCAAGCTTCCGACTCACATCCTCAGGCAGCGTTGGGATGATGATAAAGCGCTTTAAACCGTTCAGGGAGGCTCTTAAAGCGTTCAACGGCCGCGGCGCCCGACATATCCTCCAAGTCCCCCAGCTCTCAGAGATTCCCGTGCCGCCATCGAATGTCGGCTTGGACGAAAGGATGGGACAGGGCCATAGGAAAAGGGGGCATACGACGACATCCGTTGCGCGCAGCTGGTGTCGGCCCCGCCGCCCAGCGCTTTCATCGATACATTGGCGCTTCCTGGCGCCAAGAGGCGTGCAGAAAACAAGCTGCGTGAGCTGCTTCGCTAACTCCTCCCCTTACTATCTCTCCGTTTCGTCCCATCCGATCTTCGATTCTTGTCCCCGGCAGGACCGACATCAGCGGCAAGACCACGAAGAAGACGCTGGACGAGGAGGACGCGTGCCTCGTTGGGGCGGCGCCCGCCTGCGCGGGCGCGAGCCTGCTCTGCCGTCCTCCCGTCTTGTGCGCACGCTTCTGTGCCTCTTGAGCCCTTCGTCGGCGATGCATCGAGGGCCCGCAGGCGGTGCGGCGGCCGCACCGAGTGGCCAGTCAGTGGGGATTTCGAGGAGGAACCAACAGGCTTACAAGAAAACGCTCCGCACGGGTTGCTCGTCGGCGGCGGGAGGGGGTTTCTGGGCCGATCGAGCGAATTCCGCCGGGAGCTCCGGAAGTTCTGGTCATGTCGGCTTGTCTTGTACATGCGGGTTGACCGCACTGTGTTCGGACTCGTGTCGTTCTCCGAGGACGTCTCGGGCGGCTGGGGCCTCCGAGCTCCCAAAGGCGGTGCGGTGACGGACCCGCAGGGTGGGGTCTCTTGGGGGCCCGCGGTCACCACGCGGACTGCCATGCTATCTTTCTGGGCCCCCCAATCTGCGCCCGCGGCCGTTCGGCAGCGAGGGGGGATAGTCGTTACCATACGCTCCCTGCCGCCGTCGATGTACATATAACCACGCACGCAGACACATGCTTGGCTGTCTGCAGCCGCTTGTGGTTCGGAGAAGAAAAAGGCCCGCGCCCGCCCCGCGCGCGCGTGCTCATACTGTTACACCTTCCTTACCCAACGCTTAACGGGATACCATGTCCTTTTACATTCCGCAATGTCCATTGACCCGCTAGCATGGACCCCAACAGTGAGGACGACCTTACTTGACGATATTGGTTTGGTTGGGCCTAAGTTGGGTAAAGATGGGTTATCAGCCGAAAGCTCTGGGTTATGGACAGTCGACCATGTCGATAAAGATGGGGCAACTGCGAGCATTTCCGTGAACGTGGAAAAGAACATGGGAGGTATAACCAACCCTAAAGATGTGGATATGTTTAAGGAACAAGTCGACGAACCAACGATGTCGACCTCACCACGCATCCGAGAGACAAAAGCCACAATGTTGCAGAATATTAACTCACCTGAAAGACCACTACCACCTGCAGAGGAGGACGACAAGGCCATCGCGAAGCTGATGAAGAATAACCCCTTCGCTAATATACGGGCCCCGTCCCCAGCGGGTGGGACAGCGGGATATGATGATACTCTTGTGAATCGTGGGCGACAGGATACCCCGATTCCAGACGATGACCTCGACGAGGACGATGATTGGCATGGGGGAAAGCCCTGCCCGCGTAACCCGCTGTCAGGGGACGTCGATCAGGCCTACGTCGAGAACTCCGGCTCATCGGACGAGGACGACGAGACCGAGCACATCGCCGCGCCGGTGAAGGCGATGACCATATCGAGCTCGTCGGAGAAGTTTAGGATCGGCATCCGATCGGACCCCCGTGAAACGAGATACGGACTATGTCCGGAGAAAGGGGGAGACACAAAGCCCACGCGACAGTGTCGAACGTCAGAAGGACCTCGCGGCCTCATCCGGGGGGTCTGGAATGGAGTCTCGACGCGGGAAAACCCCTAGGGACGACCCAGCTGACGTAAAGCAATCCCCGTGCGAAGACCGCACGAAGACCGAGCTTGGCGGCTCGAGCGGTCAAGAGGATCCCGAGCCAGCCCCTGATCTGAAACCCCGTGGAAGGAAAGTATTCGAGTCACCCGGCTCGATTTCCAGGAGTTCGAGGTCGGGAAAGGGCGGTCGAAGTCGCAACTCACGGGGATCCAATCACGGGCTCTCTCTATCCAGATCGTCAACATCTCGATTCACGATAAGGGAGTCACGTGCGAACCACGGACCGGCGTGCGAGGCGTGCGAGCCAGGCCCCGAGAGTCGGTGCCCAGGCAGAACGGCTGATGATCGGCCATGTCAGAAGCCTGTGTGCCGGGGGTGTTCTGTCCAATGCAACCCGTGCAATCTGGCATATATTTGCCAGGAATGTTTGCCACCAATGCGACGCAGTTGATTTGCGCATAAACATCGCGAGTGGAAGCTGCAACGGGACATGAGGCAAAACCAACCTGAACAAGAGCGCGATTCCGAAATAGCAGCCACGCGCGCAATGATGGCAGACATGGAAGCCAGACAGAGAGCGCAGAATGAACATATGGCGCAGCAGGCCGAACATGAGCTCAATGCAATTCTCAAGAGGGAAAAGGAACAGAAGGACGCCCTCTATGAGGCTGCATTAAAGGCAGATAAAGAGGCCAAGGGGCAGAAAAGGACAGAACAGGCTATCGAGGAACAGGCCCGGCAAGCCCTCCGTGGGGCGCAAGACCGAGAAGCGAAGTTCGAGGAACAGATCCGCGCTAAGCTCCGAGAGGCAACTATGGCGCAGGAACGGTCCGTCTCCGAGGCGGAACAGATCGCAGCCAAGTCTATCGCCGAGAGGCGCCAATTGGAACAGAACGTTGTCGAGGCGACGAGAACAGCAGACATGGCCTACGGGGTGCCCAGGCAGAACAGCAACAGCTTGAGAACGAGGCCAGGAACGCGCAGATGGGAGCAGCCAATGTGCAAGCCGAACTCAAGCGAGTTTCTGATTCAGCTACGGCGATGCGCGGGGAGGCATGCGGAGAGGCCGAAGCATTGATCCGAGTCAGGACAGAAGCCCTCGCAGAGCACGAGGCGGCCCTGCGAAAGGCAACAGAGTTCAAGTCGCTGCGACATAAAGCCCAGATAGCTGTGGCAACTTCCCATGCAGGTGACGCAAACGCGAAAGCTGAGGCAGAAGAAGCAACGCAAGCACTGCGGGGAGCAGAAATGCAAGCTCAAGCCGAAGTTGAGGAGACTATGCAGCGCCTTCACAGAGAAGCTGTTTCAAACATGCAGGAATCGGAAGCACGTCGCGAGCTGTCCTACAGACAACAGGCCATGCAAATGGCGCAGGAAGGGCTCCAAGGCGTGACAAGCACGGTAAGGAGAGCCGTCTCCGCATCGGCGACGCGGGCCCGCCCGGGAGGATTCGCGATCCAGGCCGGCCGCGTCGGATGTGACCAAGAGCTTTACATGCCGCGTGGCCGATGCCCCGCGCGCGTGCGAGAGATGCCAGAGATCGTTTCGCGAGCAGCACTTTGAGTGGGTCATGGGGCGGCGCGCGCAGTGCGAGTCTGATCGCGCGCGAGACCATGAGACAGCGCTGAGAAGACAGCGCGAAGAGGAGGAAGCCATGGTGAAGAATAGGATGCAAGAAGAGGAAGAAGTCAAGCGGTCCAGAGACGAACAGAGGGCCAAAGAGGAGGCCGTAGCCCTTCGACGCATCCACGAGCTTGAAGAGAAAGCCGAACAGCGCGCGCACGCGATGGAGAGAGCCGCGCATGCGCAGGCCGAGGAGATGCGTGAGTAGGCAGAGGCAATGGTGAGAGAATCAGAGATTGCCGCTGCCAAGGCCAGCGACAAAGACCGCCATCAAAAGGCATTGGCCCTCAGCAAGATACAGGGACAGAAGGAAGAAAGGAAGACAAAGACACCGAACGGACCGCCGGTCAGCATTTTCCCCGGATGCACTACGCCAGCCCGGCCGAAGAAAACCGCGGCCACTGCGGGGGGCCTCGCAGGGGGTGACGGAGGGCAACGCCCACGGTGGCGGGGGCGGGCCAGGGAAAGAGAAGGGTGGATCCGGTCGCGCGCCTGGGGGTGGCAGCCCAGATGATGGCGGCGACGGCGATGATTACGACGAGGATGATTCCGATGATGAAGGCGACTCCGAGGAGGAGGACTCCGAAGAGGAGGAATCCGACGACGAGGATGATGGAACCTCCGAGGAAGAAGACGAGGAGGCTGCGAACCGTAGAGTCAGCCGATACGCCGAAGCTCAGAGAGCTGGGCAAGGCAATCCGGGGGGTGGCGGACCACCGCCCTCAGGACCTCCTGGAGGAGGCCGGGACCTCTGGAGGAGGCGGCGGCCCGGGGCTTCCGGACTCTGGCGGCCTGGCACCAGTGATGACATCGTGGATTGCGGCAGATCGAATCGACAAGGTAACTCTAGACCCGATGCCAGACGCGGGATCCTTCCGAATGTGGAAGAAGTCTGTCATTCGCGCGGCGGCGTCGAGCTCGCGACAAAATCATGCGTTGGCGACAGAATGGGTAGCCGAGGCATTCGAGCCTAAACAGGTCAAAGCAAAGGCTCCGAAGGACCAAGGACCGTATTTCGGGAATCTGGACACGCGGATAGCTGCGGACCTCATCGCAAACATTCATAAGATCCAAAGGGGTCCAAATGCTTCCCATGCTTTACGGCATCTTGCCAGCGAGGTTGATCTCGCTGACTCAGCCCTTATGAAGGCCGGAGGACGACTTTCAGGAAGATCGATCCTTCGTATCATTCAAACCCATGTCACCACTCGGGAAGATCACGGTCAGGTTTATGCCTATGAGGACCTTATGGCCATCCTGATCAAAGGAGAAGGAAAAGGCTGATCACGACCTCTACCACTTCTACGATGACTGGATGAGGGTGACACTGGATATGGAGAAACCCCACAGGTCCTTCAGGCCCTCCGTACAGAGCCACTTCTACAAGCAGATGAAGAAGTGCCCTTGCATGACAATCACCCTTGCAATGTACGACAACAGTAGCGACAAGCACGGAGAGGGCATGAAGTCATATGAATGGTTGCTGGGGAGAATCGCAAACCAGATGCTGAAGGACCGGGGGGAGGATAATAGCAGGATCCAACAACGGCAGATCAACGAGCGAGGGGTGGAACCCAGTGGCGAGAAGGCTGGTGGGGGGAACAAGGATTCCCTTGCCATGAAAGATGGGGGCTCAAGAAGTCCGCCACCTGCCGGCGCTGGCAAAAGGGGCAATGTCCCCTGAGCCGACAGGAACGCATGCACCTGCGCCCCAAGAAAGCCGCGCCCGTATCCCAGCCGAAAAGAGGCAAGGCTCAGGTGGCTACGCCAGGCCCCTCCAATGGAGGCGCGGCTGGGGAAAGCAGAAGGGGTGTATCTGAGTCAAGGGGCAAAGGTAAGAACGATAAGAAAGACAGGGGCAATGGCAAAGGCGACGACAAAAGTGGCAGGCAAGACCGCCCAAAGAAACAAGATGGACGCGGCAGCAGCCGCGGGGGTAGCAACGCCCCATCGAAGGGGAAGAGTCGCGCTTGCTATGCCTTCAGCCGAGGCCCCCAGAACTGTGATGGATCTTGCGATAGAGAGCATCGACCGCTGACGAAAGAGGGGAAGCAGGAGCGCGATGCCTGGGAACAAAGCCTCCAGAAGGCTGGAAAAGGGCTGCCGTACAGCCGCAATGCGGAGCAGACGGCCGCAGCCGAAAGACCATGAAGGCATTGAGGACGCAGGCAGCCCCCGCTCAGGACGGAGGGAGGACGCACGGCGGAAAGTCCGGCGGTCAGAAGGGAAAGAGTAAAGCGAAATGCTGGTACCACCTGGACGGCCAGACGTGCCCCTTCGGCAACAAGTGTTGGCACAGGGCCAACGCTCCCGGGCACCCGTGACCCGGGGCGGCGGCGTCTGGCGCCCCTGGTGCCGACGCCGCCCGGGCGGGCGCTGTCGCGGTGGCGAAATGCGCAGGCCGCAGCTGGCGTGCCCAGCTGCACCCTTCGCCGGGTCACAATCCCGGGCGACGAATCAAGGGCCAATGGCCAGCCCAGCAGACGCATGGTCAGACAGCTCTCCCTTTATTGAGACGCTGAGATGCCTGATAGCTGGCGGAATCCGATCGCGCCCGAGGGGGGCGTTGGACCTGCTGGAGACAGGAAAGCCCGGACGTAGTTCCCTGCGTCGTGACGCTGGTGGCACCCTCAACCGGATGCCAGCTACTGTTCGGACGGATAGGAGGGTACGAATACACCCTTCGACACGTTGCCCAACGCCATGGGCCCTGAGGAAGATCAGGGAGGCCGATCCGAGGCCGGTAGCCTCGAAGCACGGGGGTCCGCTTAGTTTTCCCAAGAAATGGCAAGAGTGGCGTGCGAAATCCACGCGCGTGCATCAGCAGCTCGCCAAGAATGACGCGAGCGACTTGGAGCACGAGGTGTGGAGGGTGTGGCTGGACAGAGAGCCAGCGCCCGCGACTGACTACGGGCGCGATGGCGATGGCGGGGGCGGGAATACCGATGCCGCATCGGCCACCGCCGCAGAACAAGGGGTAGAGAGACGGTCCATCTTGGATCGATGCGATTCATAATCGGCACTGGATGTGGATCCAATATGATTACCTTAAAATATGTACAGAATGAAGGCGCTATAGACATTATGAAGGAACTCCAAGTCCCTATCACTTTGAACACGGCCGGAGGACTGTCTAGCGCCCTCGGGGCCGTGAGGATTGCCTGCGACCGGCTAATGAGTGGTAAGTTCGACGCGATAGTCATGCCCGAAACACCAAGCGTAATATCGGTGGACGAGCTCTGCATATATCACGGCTACAGTTTCTATTGGAAGAGTGGGAAAGAGCCGTATCTCCTCCTACCCAATGGGACGAGGGTGGACCTGACGGCAGATGACGAAATACCGTGCCTCAACATTGGAGGAGATGAGGCTTTGGGTCTGGTAGACGAGGCAGCTCCCGCCTACCCGATCGGGTTAGCGCGATGGGCGTGTGTGGAAGCGAACGCGACGTCTGGCTTGATCGATCCTGAGCAAGCAGGGGGGGCCCCTCCCTGGCGGTTAGGCACCGCGCCACCGTGGACCTGCACTCGCAAGAAGTGATGGCGGAACATTCGTATGTGGACGGAGTCTGTAGTGACCGTCACGAGTACCACTGCAGGGGCGAGCCCGGTGAGGCCGACCTCCGAGGCAGGGACGTCATCACGTATTTCTACTATGAGCCTCGGTTGGTAATCCGGGGGGGCCCGGCCCAACTGGGATAGTCAACAGAATGCCACCGCGCAGCGCCGAGGGCGGCAATGCCGCTGGAAGTGGAAAACAAGCCGCCCCCGCACCTGCAGAGGGGGCGGCAGAAGAACACGCGGAGGCACTAGGCGCGATCGATCTCGTCGACGACGATGGTGCCGAAGACCCAATGCAGGGATCAGGGGGTGAGCCAAGTAGAGTCGAACGACTCAAGAAAGAGGCGCAATCACGAAAACACCTCATGACGCACCTGCCCAAGAACCCGCACTGCCCGACCTGCACCTGGGCAAAGACGCTCAGAACACAGCAGCGGAAAAAATAGAAGAAGAAGAAGAAGAAACAAAAAAAAAAAAGCCGCTGAAGAAGCTAGAGCCTTTCTCGGAGCCGAAAGCATTCGGAGGCCTATGCACCATAAACCATTGGTTCGCGCTTGATAAACTATCGAGGGGACTTTACCGAGAAACCTCGTGTGCGACACTGCGCGACGGGTTCGCAAGATTCCTGGCGGCAAAAGGCACGTTCGGAAAGTCGGCCGAGCAGGTTACGGACTTCTTGGTGAATCTACGGGCTTCGCACGAACAGTTCGTGCACATGTATTCTGACCTGGCAAGAGAGCTGAAGAAAGCCTGCCAGGATCTGAAAATAGCTTACGATTCCACTCAGCCGGCGAACAAGAAACATAACTCCGTAGCGGAGCGCGCCAATGGCGTCGTTCAGGACGGAGCGAGAATGCTGCTCATGACTGCCGGGCTGCTGGCACAGTTCTGGGCATTTGCCGTCCCTTCCTTCTGCGCGTGCTATAACGCCACGCACCAAGAGAACGGCAAGACTCCGTGGGAGTTGAGATTCGGCGGGCTCTTCAGTGCTCCGCTGGTTCCATTCGGATCTGCAGTCCGATACCTGCCACCGCCGGAACCTAGGACAAAACAACCCAAAATGGCCCCGAGAACGCGAGTTGGCGTATATCTCGGATATGTACAGCATACGGGGGGGCGCGTTGGCCCTGACCACTATTGCATGCCGTTGGCGCAATTTGAAGGGTTGAACTTCACTCCTGGTATGAAGGCAGATGGCAACAGACCCATCGCGGAGAGAACGGAACAGACGCCGGTGTGGAACAAATGGAAGACGAATCTCCAGATGGGGTCATCGACAATGTCGACGAGGATTCCCCCGTGCATTTCCCGCTGAGGCGAGCCTACGAGAAGGCTGCTGCGAACGTTAGCAGTGTCACACTTGAAACCCTGCTGTCGGGCGGGAATGCTGCGGACGAGCAACAGGAGAAACCTCGTGCGACTTCCGGGGGGGCATCGGGCTCCCACGATCCCACGTGGGTCCAATGTTAGCCCTGGACACACCCGGCGAACTCGGAATGGGGGGAGTTGAGCCTCACGCCGATGGCGGGCGAGCGGACGGAGCCCAGGGGGGCCATGATCCGACAGGCGATGAAGGACCGTAGGGCCCGCCGCCCGACCCAGAGCTCCCGCCTGGTGCCAGGCGAAGGAGAGTTGAGTTCAATGCGGCAAGGATCGGCGAGAATCTCGCCGAGGCAGAAGTCATCATTGCCAGGCAGACCAAATTCCTCGCGGCCCCCCAAGGGGAGGACCAAAGGTTGAACAAGTCATGGCAAGAACAGTGCAAAACCTGGACACGGGAGAGTATTACGAGAAGAGCGCCGCAGTTGTAGGTAAGCCTCTCGAGGAGCTAACGAAACCACTCCCACTGAAGGGCAAGCAGAAGACGGTACATCTTCGAGTGGTATTCTATTATGGTCCTTACTACAGGAGGCCTAACGAGGTGGACGCGTACGATGAAGTATACGGAAACGCTGTCCTCCGACGTGCACAGAAGGAATCTACTAACCCAGGCGTCCACCCTGACCGATGGTTCAAGACAAGTGGATCGGAACGGAAGAGACTCATTGAATAATACAAAACGGAAAAGAAGAGTTTCTATGGCTTAGAGGACCCGGGTCCGAACACTGACCTCTTTTGGGCATTCGGCATCGACGTGCCTCGGCTGGCGCCGACCTATGTCATGGCGGCGTCCGCCCTTCAAGAAAAAGGCCAGGTGGATGATGATGCGTTAAAGGACTTCCAGGAGTGGTGCACAGCAGCGCGCGCCAGATGAAGAATCGGAACCGTCCGATGGGCGGGATTCGAGCAACGATGGTGAGGGTGACTGGGATCGCACGGCGCTTGACTGCGCGGCCGCGACCCGACGTCGCGGTGTCCCTCGCATGCCCCTTCGCGGGCGAGATGCGGGTCACGATGCTCGCCGGGAAAAGGAGCCGCCGCGCCGGCCGTGCTACAACCCATTCGCCGACTCTATGCAGGTTGGCGAGAAGGAAGAACTCCATCAATGCCGGGCAATGCCCAGGTAGTGAATTACGCCTGCGCCGCTCGCCCTGTCACCTAGGCCGAGGCGGCCACCGGCGAAAAGGCTCAGAAGGCGCTGATGGATGAATGGGGGCGTCTCAGAAAGATCAAGACGTGGGATGAATCGAAAGTCCAAGAGCTCCGCGATGTCAGAGCAAAGATGAAAGGAAAGACCTTCCACATCGTGAGACTCTATGCGACCCTAGTCGAAAAGAACGCCGAACTCCCTGAAGGCCATAAAGATCGCATGTTCAAAGGGAGGGTCGTTTTTGACGGATCCGATGTTATTGATCAAGATCAGAAACTTGCGCTGTTCCAAGAGCTTCGCAGCTGCCCGGCTACAATGCGGGCAAGCAAAGCTGCTGACACGCATGGCCTGTTCGAGGGGCACGATCTACAGCAAGCCGACGCCCGCCAGGCATGCGCTCAGTCAAACCTAGGAGGCACCCCGACGTGGGCGCGCTTGCCCAAGGTGGCATGGCCCAAGAGCTGGGGAGGCATGATTGACCCAGTATGCCCTCTGCTATTAGCACTGCATGGGCACCCTGACGCTGGAGGATTTCGGGAACAACATTGCGAGGCGCATGTCATGTCAAAGGGTTTGTACCGATAACCTGCTGGAGGAGTTGCTACTGCCACCCAGAGCTTGAATTAGCCCTAATCGTATACGTTGATGACTTCAAACTCGCGGGTCCCTCTCGAAACCTGGAGACAGGATGGAATCTGACCCTGGGCCCATCCAAGACTGCACCAGAAGGAATCGACATGGACCCACCTACACCAGTGGGAAGATACCTCGGATGCGAACGCAGGATTTCGGAGAAATGGATAGAATGGCAAGGCGTCGCTCCAACCACGTTGGGCCCGCCGCCTCCCAAGGGCCAAAGCGCCGATGGCGTGGCCGACGCAGGACATGCATCAGCTGCAGTCGCCCATGGCGCAGCGCAGCAGGGTGCAATGACCCCGATCTACTGCGACATATCACTCCATGTCCCCATGGGGCACAGCGTGTGGGTGAGATATGATGCCACCGCGAACAGATATCACACGTCCTTACCGGGCGGCCCAGAAGGGAGAGGTCGTTTGCATAATTACCTTTGGCTACGACACGTGGGAGGAACTCGATGACACCGAACATACTAGCGGCATGGTGGCACCATCCGCGGCCGTCGCTGAGAAGTGTTTTAGGGCACCCCTCCCTGATGGCCAACGCAGCATAGCTACAATACTAGTGTACCAAGACCGCGATGCTGATGCCACAGTTTATACTCCTCAGAGCCCCACAGAGCAGCGCGGGTCACGTGAGCGACGGTGTGCGACACCCGCTTCACCACGGCCGCCTCCGATGCCAGAGTATACGCCAGGATTGAAGAAGAGAGTGCGAATAATGGAATCAGATATGGCAGAATTCTTCAAATCCCACGTGTCTCTGCGCGCAGAGCTCATGGACACCGATCAAGCCGCGCACCCGCTACCGGGAACCCCCTTCGGCCCTGAGTTAACCCCGTTCGAAGATGGTCAAGGAGGGCCACGCGGAGAACTATTGGCACCTGCCGAAGAAGCCCTAGCAGCGTGTTTGAGAATCGACGCTGCCACGGGGCCTCCCGATGCAGAAATGCACGTGGGAGGTCCTCCAATGGAGGGCTCATTAGCTCCTGATCCCAGGCCACCTGCCCCATCAGGCATCCTGCAGCCTATTGCAGCCAATGTGCTGACGAAGATCCTCTACAGGGCACGGATGGCACGTCCGGATCTGCTGAACGCAGTCTGCAAAAGCCGCGTGTGTCACTAAATGGACAGAACAACAGGATATACATTTATTCCGCATCATCTGCTACCTGAAAGCAACGGCGGACTACCGCCTAGTGTCTTGGGTGGGGGACCGCCGCGAAGACGCACGGCCGAGACAGTTCGCAGACGCCGACCTAGCAAGCGACATTCGCATTCATCGCAGTACAAGTGCCAACACGCAGTTTCTGTGGGGACCAAACACAGGAGCGCTTCAAAGCTGCAGTTCTCGACGACAGACTGCGGTGTCCCATGGTGCACTGGAAGCGGAGATCGCATCAGCTGACGCGGCGCTCAGAAGAGAATTCCTGCCGGCTCTCCCACTGTGGGAGATGCTACTCGGCCGATGCTTGAGGGCAGAGTTCTTGGAAGACAACCGAGCCGTCGCGAAGGTTTGTAATGCAGGTGGTTCACAGAAACTTATTGTTTGCCGCGTACTCACCGGATCGACGCTTCTGCCGATGCAGAGCAGTTTGCCAGAGGCACGGTGAACCTGGCATATTGCCCAACGCATGGTCAGGCCGCAGACATCGGCACTAAGAGGTTTGAGCAGCCACCGTCGTGGGCAAAAGTGCTGTATCTAGTGCAGGTCGTGTCCCCGTTCTTCTAGACTGCCCCGTCGCATCGAGAATACATGGACTCGCTATTTGAAGGCGAAGCGGGTCTTCGCCTGAAACCCGGGGGGGCTCTCGAGCCGAAGCCAGGAGCGCAGTCCAAGCTACGGAACGGCGGCAAAATACCCAGTAATAAGGCCAAGAAAAAGCCCAAAAGACAAAACAAAGGCAAACCTCTTGCTCATTCTCCGCCAAATCCCAGGGTTAATAACCGGGCAGGAACACCGGCGGAGGCCAGCAGCGAACTGAGGATTTACCGTCAGCGAAAGATAAAAGAAGACAAAGAAAGGATGGCCCTGTTCGAGATAACGGACAGTGAATCAAGCACTTCAGAGGTACAGGCCCAGTCATTCAATGAAGAGAACGGCCAAGATACCGATGATGAGCGGAGAGCAACAAAGAGCGATGCTATGATTGCCGCTCCTGATGCCGCTGCAGGCTCCAGCGAAAGATCCCGACAACGCCTTTTTTATAGAGTTTTGTTACGGACCTAATAGCCGGCTAGGAGGCCAAGCTCTTATCCCTGGCGTCTAACGGAGAACGAAGATATGGCCACCAAGGAAGGAAGAGCGTTTGCGGTGGCTAGGATAATTGAGTTTGACAAAGAAATAAAGAGTAAAGGCCTTACCGCCGACAGACGCATTACATTGTGGATCTCAATACTGTGCACGGGCGGATGTCCATGGCAATCTGTGAACGAAGCCATGTATTACCGCTCTGGCAACGAAAGCGCTCTCAAGAAATTGATGGGTCACGCGACACTTTTGAGGAAGCTGTTATGGGTAGCTCGCGACTTGGCGCAAGAAGTAATGAAGAGAAAGGGCCAGATTTGCCTCGAGTGGCAGACCCCACGTCGATACTGGAGTGATCCACATGTGGAAGAATTCCTGAACAACTATACAATGACAAAGATTAAGCTCCATGGCTGTGCATACGGTCTGAAGAACAGCAAGGGGCAAAACATGAAAAAGCCATGGAGTATTGCATCGTCCTCTTGCATGATGGCTGAAGGTTTAATACGCAGGCGCGATGGAAGTCAGGCATGTGGAAGCGAGCGGAAGGGATTGCAAGCAGGCGGAAGACTACACAGACGATTTTACGAAACGCTTGCATTCGTTGGTGTTGCAGCCCCTTGCGAGTGAGGCATGCGCGAGTACGATGTACCACGCCCCCGCGAATGCTGCGCCCGCTGTTGTGCGCGTTGGAACGCCTTTGACCGCTGCTGTTTTGGCTCTTAACGCGGCCCAGGCGCAGCCCCCCGACGCGGCCGCTCCGCCAGCCATAACCTCCTGCTCGCGCCGCTGCTGCTTGCCGGCGCCTCGCAGCCAGACCTCAGGCGCCCTCGCCGCGCCCTCATCCATCGGTCGCGGACCCCGCAGGTCCGCAAGTTACGTGAGGAAGGGCACCGGGCGCCCCGCCATTAGCAAGGGACTGCCTTTGAAGGACGAGCAAAGGACAATGTCCTGCATCACTCATGGAGGGTTGCGTGGATCCTGGGGAACAATGTTCCAAAATGGGCAAAATTGCCCGAACGCATGTGGATGCGAACCCATCGAGCGCATCCTGCAGGACAAGGACATGGAACATATGGGTAAGTTCAATGCGTTTCTAAAGGAGATGTACGGTCTCCTCGGCCTCGCGAAGCAACTCCTACGTGATCACAAGCTCGAGCGCCGTTATGCCGCTTGAAGACTTGGAACGCCCGAGTCGATACACGTTACCGCACGGTCGCTGGGGCGACGCAGAGATATTCATCTTCCATGCCACTCAAGGTGTTGATGAGAGTAATGAGCACGGCGGCAGCCTTGAGTCGGAACAGAGTGTGGGAGCATTCACCGCACATACGATTCCGTGGAGCAAGACCCCGAACCTGCATCAGCTGTTGGGGTTGCGCCCGGGTGAGAAACTCGGAAGGTCCTTCCGCGATGCGCTCCATTCTCTACATGCGGACAAGCGGAGGAGATTCGATAATGATGGGCTCGACGAGCCCGGATTGTTGGCAAAGGTGATCAAGAAGCCATCATACCAGCCAACAGTGGACATACCACCGGATGTCTACCAAGCCATTTGGAATTCCGCGAGCGCCGGCAACGTTCCCTGGATCGCGGGGCTCGGGCCCTACGCGCAGGGCAGGCATTTGCCCGCAATACGGGGAAAGCAGTCACATTCGGAAGTGCCGCGAGAGTATGGCGGACATCGTCTGGTTGAGGACTTGAGTGCTGTGGTGATTGCGCCTTGGATGGATTCTGAGGCGTATATAGAGCACCGCATCACCCGACCATTCCTCACCCAGGCTCAGATCCAGGCCCTGCTTCAAGCATGGTTTCAGGAGCCCACTGATCGACTATTTCGTGACCTGGAGACAACGCGACAATTCTTCAGGTGGTACGAGAATGCGGTCTGGGATCAGGTGAGTCGGTACAGGCCCGATGGGCCGCGGAGGCATATTGCCGATCGGTTCTACTCCATCCATGCCACGATGCCCGACAATGTCTCGTGGACTGGCAGGGTCGGCGACCCCGACCACGTCCCGATCGGGCCAGGGGGGGCTTTGTGTTATCCGCAGAGGGAGAATGAGCCTCTTCAGGACAGTCCGCTTTGCAGGAGGATGGCGGGACGTCTCGGCTATAACCTCTTACAAAGGCGCCGCATTCAAAGACCTGGAGGCGCATGTCAGGGAATGGTCGATTTACCAGGGTATTCGGGACCCCGGCGACCGACTGGCGTGGTCACACGACCCATGGCCATACGTAGCGCTGGAGGGGCGCCGGAAGTCGCACGATCAGGAGTACCGAGTGGGGTTCCAGGACGGCCTCGTTCATTGCGGCTGGCTAAGGTGTGCTGATTACATATCGCCTGAGCCCGATCACAGGCGTGGCCATGGGGCTTCCTGAGATCAATTTCGACCCGATCCCCCTCTATTCGGCGCCCTTGCCATATTTCAATTTGAGACAGCGAGTCTTGCAGGTGGAGGCGGCGAGGCGCGTCAACATTGAGCGCGAAGCTGCCCTTCCATCGGCGTGCCGTGAACAATCTGGAGGAGGCAATCCACCGAACCGCTGGAATCGAACGAGGGGAGAAGGCGCGAGGCAGTCGCCCCGGGATTACAGGGCGAGGGGGCCGCCGTCTCGTCGGCCTAAAGCGCCTCCCGGAGGACAGCCGCCCAAGAAGGCACCGCCGAGGCCTCCGGCGAAACCTCCGGGCCCTAAGGCCCCACCGTCGTATTACGATCAGGGCGAGAGCCGCCCGCCGAAGCCTCAGGCCCCCAAGGCGCCACCGCCGCACTGGTACACTAGGCGGGAGGGCCCGCCGAAGCCGCCGGCTCCCGGCGCGGCCCCGACTTACAATGCACCGAATGAGGGCCGCACGCCAAAGCCTCGGGCCCCTGGCGCACCGCCCTCCAATCCCGCCGATGGCGAGGGGGGAATGGTAAGGCATGGGTTTGGTGGTATCGTAGTTGTTAAGTAGTGGTTCTAGTCGCGTTCTAGTCGCGTTCTAGTCGCATTCTAGTCGCGGTCTTGTCGCGACTAGAATTCTAGTCGCGTTCTGGTCGTGGGGCCGTTTCGGGGTGGCGCGAGTAGTGCTGGGGGCCTTTTCGGGGGAGGGCGAGTAGTGGGGAACGCCGCGCGCGGGTGGGGCGAGTAAAGGAAAAGCCCGCGCCCGCCCAAAATCAAAATCCAAAAAATCAAACCCTAATGTTTATAAACGCTTCAGCAGAGCTGCCTGAGGGTCCACGAAGCGTGCGAGGGTTGCGCCTATCTGACCATTGGCTGGGACCCATCATCATCCTCATTATCAACCTCGCCGTGAACAACAGTATAATCACCATCAGCATCAACATCGCCGTGGACATGAACACCACCATCATCAACAAACTCACCACCACCATCAGCATCACCATCACTAATATCATCGTGGTCACTGGTGGTGGTGCCGTGTGATGACCGTGGTGATGGTAATGGCGGTTTGGGTGATGATAACGATGATGGTGATGATGGTGCGAATGCTGATGGCAGCGATGATGAGGATAAGACTTATGATGGTGGTGGTGGTGGTGTTGGTGGCGATTGCAATGATGAAGGTGGCGATTGCTGTGATGATGGTGATGATGGTGATGGTGACGATGGCGGTGATGATGGTGATGATGGTGATGATGTTGATGATTGCGGTGTTGATGGCGATCGTGATCATCACGCTTTTTTCTGGAGCTGGGGCAAAACGCCCCGCAGCTCGCTGCCAGAACGATGATCGTTCTCGGCGTGCGCAGGCTTATCCCAGCGCCTGTGAGCATATGTAGGGGCTGGGACGTTAGACGCCCTAATTGCCCAGCACCTTGGCCGCCGTCCACATCTCTGTCAGCGCGGTGGCCCTCGCTTGCCACGACGAGGGGGACTCGCGAAGGTGGACCTCCGAGTGGTACTGGTAGACGGCCCTGGCCACAGCGAGAGGGATGGCCATCAGCTCCTTCACGCTCGGGGTTGGTGAGAACCACGTGTGGAAGTACTCTGGGGCGTTCTGCTTCGGCTGCGGGCCCTCCTCATCCGCGTCGCCGTCGAGGGAGACTGGCACGCAGCGCAGGAGGGGGGACGTGCTGACGGGCACTCTCACGGCAACGCCTTTCGGGGTGAGCACCATCGAGGCGTTCTGCTTGAACCACGACTGCCCCGTGGGCGATTCTAGGAGCGTCTTGGCGTCGTTCAGCACGATTCCGCTCGAAAGCAGCTTCTCGACCGGCATGCAGGTGAGGACGGTATCTGCATTCACGGGCTGCAGCCACATCGAAGCCCCAGCGAGCGGCACTCCGAACGCGCTGCGGCCCCGTCCGAAGCGTTTCAACGATGCCAACCATGGGGCAGCACGCGGCAGAGTCCGTGTGCTCGGGGGGCACCAGCGGGGGATCCGCGTCGTGCTTCCACCTTCCGATCTTGCCCGAGAGGCCAGTCCAGTGCGGGTTTTCGGCGAATTTCTGTTCGGCCGCCTCGATCTTCGAGGTCAGGTTGCCAGCGCAGGCCGATGGCGTATCGGTCACCTCGGCCACGGCAGGGGAGGGGGCAGGGAGGCTGCTCCAACGCGAGGGCCCTGGATAGTTCCAAAACTGCCCGATGCGAGGGGGCAGTGCGCCCCCCGTTCGGTGGCCCAATACGCCCTCGACGCGAGAGTCCCAGACGGCCCAGGTTCCCCAGTTGCCGTCTTCGCCGACCGTTTGGCCACACTGGGGCCAAACGACGGGGGAGATTTGAGAATATGGAGGAGGAGGATGGGGGGCGCAAACATCACCATATAAATAATTGAATCACTAGTCTATGGTCTGTACGCGTATCCGGCCGCATCGAGGGCCCATGTGAACATGTTCATGTGCATGCGCCCCAGGATGTATATGCCCCCTCCCGCCATCACCCCCACCCCCTTGGGTGCCGATATAACTCCCCCACTTGGGTGCCCCCCAGTGGGGCGCCCATACAAACCCTGAGCGATCGGACGAGGACGGGGGCGATGATGATGCTGATGGGGGGAGTGACTGAGGAGAGGCACTCCACGCGCAAATGAACCTTCTTGAGGCCGTCGCAGCCCGCCACGTCGAAGACGAGCACCTTGTTCACGTGCACGTCGAACGGCACCTCGCTGACGGACTGGATGGGGACGGCGTCCGAGCACGCCTCGGTGGGCATGATGGTCGCGGGCTCGAGCACATCAAGGACATCCTGCGACTCCGCAACTTCGGACGGCGCATGGCCCTCCGCAGCGGCCTTTGCTACCTTGGCTGCTGCCTCTGCCTTGGCGGCCTCCGAGCGCATCGCCGCGGCTGCATCTGCGGCAGCCACCAAAGAAACAACCTGCTCCACGGTGTTCTTCGCGTGGTTAGCCCTGAAGCCTCCAGTCGTGCAATGCTAGGTGATTCGCGCCTCGGCGTGGCGTATCTTGAGCTTCTCGCTGCGGCCGTGGGCGGGCTGCTCTTGGACCTTGAATGCCAAGTTGTTCTTCATATTTTGGAACTTCGCCTTCGTCTTCTTCGCGGGGTCCATCAGGGTCGTGATCTCCTGGCTGGCCGCACCGAGCTGCGGCGGCGTCGCCCCTTCGAGCTGCTGGAGCGTCTTCTTGGCGGCCCCCACCTGAGTCTTGCAGGCCAGCTTGAAGCTCTCGATGTCCATGCTCACGTCGCCCTGCACCGACTCCTTGTCGACGACGGCCCAAAACTTCACAATCCTTGCGTAGTAGCCATCCTTGCCGCTAAAATCCTGCACGATATCATTTAACTCTTTCTTCATGCTCACCTTCTGCTTTATGATGGCGGCGCGCCCAGCGGGCGAGGCCGGGCCCAGGATCTCGGGGGCGATGTCTTTGGACGCTGGCACCGCCAGCTTGCCAGAGGCCAGGGGGGGGGGGCAGCCGCTCGGAAGCGTCCGACCATCCGTGGGGGTCAATGCGTTGCGCGGCTGGCTGCTTGCGCGACGGGGAGTTCTCCTTCGGAAGTGCCCCCAAACATGGGAGGATAAAGGGGCCGAGCGACCCGCCGTGAAAATCGCAGGGCGTGTCGTTCGATCCCCAACGTTGTGGCCATCATCTTGA
>CAUYUJ010021804.1:0-130000 GCA_963575745.1 Prorocentrum cordatum | reverse complement strand
GGTGGGCGCCGCTGACGGCGGCGCCAGGGGGCGCCATCCAGGGGTCCTGGCACCTGGCACTTCACCGCCCCTTCCCCCCGAGTTCCGAAGCCGCCCATTCGCCTGAACTCCGCTGGGACATCGCGCCCTCGCATCGGCGCCCACCAACGCGTGCCATATGTGCGCGACGGCCAAAAACAATATCCGTTTGAAAAGAAAACGCCCCTCAATCCTTCTAATCTCCCTCCTCCTCCTCCTTTTCCTCCCTCCTCCTTCTCCTCCTCCTCCTCTTCCTTCTCCTCTTCCTCTGCCGTTGCCTCGTGCCCCTCCCTCCCCCCCCCTTTTGCCCCTTCGCCCTCCCTCCTTTCCGCCCCTCCCCCATCCCCCTCCCTCTCCTCCTCCGCCGCCTCTTTCCGCGCTCCCCTTTTCTTCCCCCCCCCCCCCTCCCTTCCCCCCGCCCTCTGCCCCCTCCCGCGCCTCCCAATCCATCCGAACCCCGCGCCAGCGGCCACGCTCGCGATGATTGCGCCGCATCCACCGACACGTCAGTTTGTTTTTGCTGCCCCGCGCGGGATCCGGTTGCACATCGGCGCGCAAACCGACCAGGACACGCTCGCGCAGACATTGCCCCCGCCCCCCGCCCCTTGCCCCCCCCCCCTTCCCCCCGCCCCCCCCTCCCCCCTCCATGCGCCCCCTGCCCCTCCCTCGGGCTCCTGGGATTCGCGGTCTAGACCGCCGTGCCGCGACACATTCACTCGACGACGCCCTCGCCGAACATCACATGTTAGATTTGCGTATGGCGCGTTGTGCCACACTCTCTCTCTGTCTCTCTTTCTTTCTCTCTCTATATATACATTTTTATATATATATATATATATATATATATATATATGTCCCTATATATAATTATACACGACACACACATTGAAATACTACATGTATATGTATATATATGTATATTGTATCCATATATCATCGTATATATACAATACATACACACGCATACACACATACACACATTCATATACGTATACGTACGTACGTACATGTATTCATTCGCGCAATGAGCCTTGAAATGCGCATTTTACAAAGTGTGCGACACATGAAATGCGCATGTTCAACAACTGATCTGCGCATGTTTGAAACAACGTTTGTTTTGAACAAATGCGCGTATCGCTGTTGCGATATGTCTGGGCACTTGATATAGAAATGCGCAGATCTTCGCTTTCTCACTCAGCTGATCACAGTATCAAAATCTTTACCAAAAGACAAATGCGTGTTTTTTATAAAAAACGCGCGTTTTCATTTTAAAAAAATACGCGGATCGACCCTCGGGGTAGGGCCCCGCGGTCCTGCCGAGCAGGACGGCGAGGCCTTAAGAACGATATCGCCCACATACCCTCAGACCCCGAGTCCCTGAGGCCATAGTTGGAATGTCATCCCAACCGTTGCCCTTGGATGCCCTAAGATCCAAAGGCCCCAGGCCACCAGCGGTGGTCGCGCGGGCACAGGCCCTGAAACGATCAGGCTGCAATAGAGAGCCCCCCTGCGGAGCGCCAGACTTTCGCCCCTCCCCCTCGCCAGTCCCCCCTTCTCCCACACCTTTTCTGGGCGGGCCTGGCAAGGCATTGGTTTTGGTGGTATCGTAGTGGGCGAGGGCGCCGCAGAGGGGGGGGGGCGCTCCAGACGGAGCCAGCCCTCCCACCATTCCATCCTCTCCTTCCCTCTGCGGAGCGCCAGGCCCCCCCCCTTCCCCCCCCCCTTCTCCCGCCCCTTCTGGGTGGGCCTGGCAAGGCATTGGTTTTGGTGGTATCGCAGTGGGCGGGGGCCCCGCAGAGGGGGGAGGCGCCGCTCCAGACGGAGCCAGCCTTCCCACCACTCCACCCTCTCCTTCCCTCTGCGGAGCGCCAGACCTTCTCCCCTGCCCCCCCCCCCTCCTCTCCCCCCCCGTCTGGGCGGGCCTGGTAAGGCTTTGGTTTTGGTGGCATCGTAGTGGAGGGGGGGGGGGGGGGGCGGTCCAGACGGAGCCAGCCCTCCCACCACTCAATCCTCTCCTTCCCTCTGCGGGGCGCCCACTGTACTTGAACGCCCGAACCAGGCTCCGAACGACCCCCATGGGTGCCCGATGGGACCCCAGCGGGCCCACGCGGATTTCAGCGCGATTCTGGCGACCCTTTTGGGGTTTCTACGGAGTTTGGAACGCTGCGGGGTGCCTCTAAATGCGCGAGGGCGCCGCGGGCCCCCTGTGGATTCTTCGGGGGCCCCTCGGGCCTTGGCGGCTTCCCAAAGAACCATTGGTTTCTTAGGAACCATATGGGCGCGTCGAACTGCGCCTGGCGCCCCGGGATTCCCGACGGGTGCCAATTACACCCGTTCGTAACAGTTCCTGGCCACCTTGGGTAACGACTGGCCCTGTAGGGGGCGCGCGCACTTTCTGTGGTTCCTGGCAGGAACTTTTTGCGATCCCAAATGCCCCTTGGCGGCCGCTTGGGGCCCCCGGCGATCCACGCGGATCCGATCCGCGTGGATTCACATGGCCCAGTTGGATTCCCCAGGATCCCTAAGGATTCCGCTCCGCAGAAGGGGGGGGCGCCGCTCCAGACGGAGCCAGCCCCCCCACCACTCCATCCTCTCCTTCCCTCTGCGGAGCGCGGCCCTAAACTTGCATCGGCGCGTCCCTGCGGATTCCGCTGGGCACCCTCGCACTTCCCAAGGTTAACGAGGGGGCGATATCCCTTTGTCTGGGCGGGAATTATTAAGAAGAGCCTCTACGGGCAAACGGTTTGCCGCAAACCTGTCTGTCTGGGATACCTTGTTGGTCGGGGGCTGGATGTCGGGTTCTGTGGGCCCTGGGCACCTTCGTTCGCGGCGTCGTCTAGAGGTCTGAGCTGGATCGCGGCCACCTCGCGCGCCAGCGCGGCCGACAGGCCCGCCCCGTCGGGAGCGATGGCCTCCACGTCGGCCCGAAAACGCACCCCCCACCACCACCACCGCCGCCACCGCCACCACCACCGCCACCACCACCACCACCACCACCACCACCACCACCACCACCACCACCACCACCACCACCACCACCACCACCACCACCACCACCACCACCACCACCACCACCACCACCACCACCACCACCACCACCACCACCCCCACCCCCACACACACACACACACACACCACGCACACACCACGCACACACCCACCCACCCACCCACCCCCAGGATCTCCCTGGACACGCCGTCGTAGACGGCGACGGGGGCATTATCGCACTGGGCCAACGCGCGGGCCGCCACGCCAGGGTCGTCCAGGCGCCCGAGCAGCCACGGCACGGTGTCCAGATAAGCGATCCGCTCAACAGCGAAATGGAGTGCCAATCTGACGACACCCTGGCACTTCGCAAGGAAAAGGGCGTTCCCACCAGCAGACCTGCTGGGCGTCCACCCGTTGGCCTCTGCGAGGCCGAGCCTGAGGGCCCTCGCGGCGCGGCCGCGCGCCGTCGCGATGAGGCGACCCGCAAACGTGCACCCTGGAAGGCCCGGGGCAATGCCGCACCCCCAAGTGGACAGTTCATGCCCCTTGGGGGTGGGCCCCGCCCGGTGGGGGGGGAGGACGGCGGGAGGGAAGGGGCTCGAGGAGGCGGGGTGAGGGGGGGGGGGAGGGAGGGGGGGGGGAAGGAGGGAGGGCACAGGGAAAGAGGCGAGCGAGGGGGGGGGGGAGGAATGGGGGGAATGGAGACGGAAAAAAGAAGGGACGAGAGGGGGCGGGGGATCGACGAGGGGGGGGAAAGAGGAAGGGATAAGCGCCATTTTCGCGATGGCCGCCATCGCAAAATTGGCGGCTATCGCCAGCCCAGATGTTTCGATTTCCCCGTTCAGGAAGGGAGTCCTACGAGCATAGCGATGAGCCATGGATTTTGGAGTCATCGGTTTTTGGAGCCATCGATTTCTGGAGCCATCGATTTTGTGAGCCGTCGAATATCTCTGTCAGCAGAACGAATATCTCTGCCAGCACACAGACATTTCCGAAAACGTAACGAGCAGAACGGAAATCTCTGCCAGCACACAGACATTTCCGAATATGTGACGGGCAGAACGAGCACACATACATTTTCAAAGATCACCTGTGGCCCCAAAACTCATCCCAAACATCGATGCCCGGAAGAAGGGGGGGGGGGGGGGGGGGGGGGGGGGGGCCGCGGAGAGGGGAGGCCCTCCTCTCATAGATTCCTTCATCCCCCTCCCCTGGCCCCTCCTCCCCCTCCTTCGATCCCTCTTCCTCTGTTCCCTCCTCCTCCTCTTCCGTTCCCCCTTCCTCCGTTCCCCCCTCCCCGCCCTCTCCCCGCCTTCCCCGCCCCCCGCCTCCTACCTCGTCCGCCTTCCCTCCGCCGCATCCTCTTACTTCCTCCGCCTCCTACCTCATCAGCCTTCCTTCAGCCTCCCCCCTACCTCATTTTGAATTGGCAGCCGTCGGGGCGGCGCGGGCAGCTGCCCGCGAAGTTCTGCAGCGGCGCGATCCACTCGGCGAACCAACTCGCGAAATCCAGCTCCCGCCATGACCACGTAGGCGAAGCAATTGCAGACGCGACAGTGGGAAACAACGTGCCATCCCTCATGCCGCGGAACAAGGCGGGGCCGAACACATTCGCAAACGTGCGGGTTATGCCAGATACACGATACGTGCATGCGTGAAGCGTGGGCCACCTCCAATGAGCGGACGACGGCAACGTCGACGCCGTAATGACAGCGGCGGCATTGCCCAAACCACGCGATTTCAGAGATGTGACCAAAGTGTCCATCACATTTTTATTTCGAAAAAACTTCACAAGAGCCTTCAACTTCACCAGGAAATCTGGGAAGCAATCAAGCGTGCAGAAACCCTTCTTTATCACCAGATCGAAAGTGCGCCGCCAACCGCTCGAGCGAAGCACGCGTGGCATGAGGCGCCCCACTCTGGTGAGCATCTGGAGGTGGCGGCACCCTGCTGAACCAATAGTAATCGTGCAAGAAGTTCGGCATCGCGTGGATCTTCCGCTCCGCACCGTTGTCGGGCAACGTGCCCCGGACGCGCCGCAGGATCCGCGGCAGCGTGCTCGCGCCGACAACGAGGGTCAATTGCCGCAAGAGAGACGCCGTCTTACCGATTGTATCCGGCTGCTGCCTGCCAATGGACACGACGGGCAATGAACGGCGGAAATATTCGATGCCCCCATCAGTGTGGATGAACACTTCCATGCTCGCGGCGAACAGCTCCCTGCCTCGATATTGCGGGCCCCCATCAAGAAACAAGAATACGTCGACAGACTCCATATTCAGCTGGGCGAAAAAAGGCCCTCCACACGTGCATGGCGAGAACGTCGAACCGCATTCGGGCTTTACGGATGACCTCTCTATTGTTTTTTTTGCTGCCGTCTACCAGGCCACTCGCGTCCACTCCCAAATGAAGGGCCAACGCATTTGCAGCTGTCATGATTGGCGTGTCCAACTTGTGAGTGTGAACCCCCTTCATGCTGTGACGCAGAAGCCTCAGTGTTCGTTCCAACGCGGTGTTGGGCATCGCCAGGCTGCCAGGCGTTCTGTGCTCAACCCGAAATTGCTTCAGCGCTGATTTGGGAGGCCGCTTGGATGGGAGACGATCGCAGCGAGGCAGCCGCGCCGTGATCGGGGCGACGCGGGCAGCAACCGTCTCGCCATGAACCAAGATACGGGCAAACGTAGGACCGCGCCTCCACCAGCACGAGTCGGCCACTGTGACGTGACGGTCGGACATCCAGTCTTCCAGTCTCCAGTCAGCCCCCAGCGGGCCCCACCCAGCATCACGGCGCAAACCGTTGATGACATCGAACGGCGTGCCATCAAATGGCCGAGGGCTTCGCAGAGCAAACGCATCAACCAACTCATAAATCGAGAAGCCGAGGAGGTCGGAGTAGCGAACCGTGGGTTCACATTGCTGCAGCATGTGAGCGAAAACTGTGCCATTTGCGATCGGCGCGGGCGCTCTCGGCACCAGGCGCCATTCGACGAGAGCGAATCCAACAGCGGCGCCCCCCAGTGGGAGCTCGGCGCCCTGCAGTGTGGGCTCCAGTGGCAGCTGCAACCGCGCCCCGAGCTGAGCAGCTTGGATGATCAGCAGACACAGGCGCCTCGGCGCTGCACTCCTGCGGCGGCGCGGCCTTCCTGCGGCGGCGCCGCCGCCCGCGAACTCTGAGTCCGAGCCGCCGCCGCCGCCGCCGCCGCGAGGGGGCGGGCGGTCGGCGGCCGCCCCGCCAACAAACTCATCATCCGACATATCGTTGCCGAGCGGCCCAAAGGAGCCCGAAAACACGCATTTGAGTAACAATGGTTACGGACGGTGGTGTTGATGGGTGGTGGTGATGGTGACGGCGGTGAGGATGGCGATGATGGTGACGGTGGGGATGGCGATGATGATGCTGGTGATGGTGACTGCGGTGAGGATGGTGGTGATGGCGACTGCGGTGATGATGATAGGGGTGACGATGATGGTGATGGTGGGTGACGATGATGGTGATGGTGGCTACGGGGATGATGGCGGCGATGGTATTGAGGGGTGGCACCGTTTCAAAATCTGGCTTTCGCCAACCCCCTGATCTTGGATCAGGGGCTGGGCATTGAAATCGCGCTTGTGATAGCCGAGCGCAGTGACCATCACCATCATCACCACCGTCACCATCACCCCCATCATCATCACCAAGACGGCCTCTCAAGGCGGCCCGAGGCCCTCCTCGAGACGATCCGCGCCCGAGGCGCCCACTCAAGACGATCCAACACGCCTCCACAACGATCCAACCGAAGAGTCCGCAGGACGGCCCCACTCGATGATGGTGAGGTTGGTCGTGGCGGCGGTGATGATGCTCGTGATGTTGGTCAATGAAATGATGACGGCGATGATGTTGTTGACGGTGTTGACGGTCATGATGAAGGCTGTGATGGTGAATATGTTGGCGGTGATGATGGTTGTAATGATGGTGATGGTGGTTACGATGGCACTGATGATGATGATGATGATGATGATGATGATGATGATGGTGACCATGGGGATGATGGTGATGATGATGCTGGTGATGATGGTGGCGGTAATGATGGTGATGATGGTGATGATGATGGCGGTAATGATGGTGATGATGGTGATGATGATGATGATGGCAGGGGAGTAGTAGATAAAAGCCGATACGATCGGCCTTGATGAAGCCCAACTTTGAGCGTATGGTGCACCCTGAAACCGAATCGGCTTTACCAGAGTGGCTTGTGCAGAGTGGAAACGTAATCGTGTGCAGAGTGCAAGTCAGGACGATGCGTTGACCGACTTACGCCAACTCGCGTAAGAACGTTGGTATGTGAAGAGTAGAATGCGTGAAATGGTGTTCATATGCAAGTAGCCAAATATTGTAAACCAGAAAAATAAAAAAATGACTCCGCGGAGGGGTAGTCGACTACTCCGTGCTCGTGAGTGCGGGGTAGTCGACTACTCCGTGCTCACGAGCGCGGAGTAGTCGACTACCCAGCGGGGGTGAGCAGGGATCCCCCCGCTACACAAGGGCTTCGCTACAGCAAAACCAATGCCTTACCAGGGGGGAACGCCGAGGTCTCAGGCCTCTGGCGCACCGCCTTCCCATCCGGCCTATGGCGAAGGGAGGATCCCGAAGCCGCAGGCTCCGGGTACGACTCCGAGCTCCAGCACCCAAGGCGAAGGAAGACAACCTAAGCCGTTCGCACCGGGCTACGTCCCTCCGTGCAAGGCGACTCCCCAGGGGGCGGCGCTTCCTACGGCGCCGCCACGGACCGCGAGCGACCCTGGCGGAATGCCTTCGCAGACGCCACTGAGCAAGGAACCGCCTCCCAGCCCACCGAAGGCAAAGCCTCCGCCTCCTGGATTTAGGCCATGCCCAACCGACGCGAGAGTGCTTCCGTCGCCACCGCCGAGCAAATATGCGTCTGCTGAGGAGCATGGTGAGCCCCCGCCTGCAAAGCAGCCTAAGCAGAAAAGGGAACCTCCCGCGCCGCCGCGCACTCCACCTGCGGGTGCTGCGGACGGCCGAGAGCAGCAGGCACTTGGCGACTATGCCAACCAGAATATGCAGGGACTGAATGAACGCCTACGCAGATTCCAGGAACAACAAGAGGCAGCAACAACTCGTACACGAGAGGAAGTCCCGGCACGTTCTCCAGCCCACGGCTCGGGCGGCATGGACCAGCAGGCCACGGGCGACTACGCCGCGAGCGAAATGCAGGGGCTGAAGCGACGTCTTGATAGGGAACAAGATATTAGCGAGGACAGCAGGGCTGCTGAAGCCGAGCAACGGCAACATGCCGAGGCTGGCGCCTCCGCGGCAGCCGAGGAGCAAAGGCCGGCTCCCGTGTCGCCTCCAACGGTCACCTCATTGCCGCCGGACCTCTCAGACTGCGAGTTTGACGAGACAACGCGGCGCCCTGAGCAAGTCCCCATTCCACCAGATGACGAGATGGGGACAGACACGCCACCGGGGGGCGAAAAAGGGCCAGATCCGATGTTGGAAGGGGGAACGAAGACACCTGACGACGATGTCGTCGATGCTACTCAATCCCCAGTCCCTATGGAAGTGGACGTGACAACACAGGGGTTACCCCATGCCGTCGACTACGAAGCGCCCTGCAATGAGGGTCAGGGCCGAAGAGTCCAGAGTCACGGTCATGACGCCCCAGCGGCAGACGCGCCACAGCAGCCAATGTCTGCCGACCCGAAAATGAACGACGACGGAAAGGCTCATAAGCAGCACCGATGTGCCCTCGCCGATAGAACAGGCACCCACGGATATTGGAATGCTTTGGAATATTGTCATCAACGGTTCAAAACGGAAGAAAGACCAGATCCTCGAATGGACGTGAAAATATTGCTGTACAACGTACCGAAGCTCGAATACCGCAATGCGGTTGACTCAATCGGTAAAGCGCTTGCCTGCATCATTCGACCCGAAGCGGTGACATCACTCGCCAGGCTAAGCTTCCCGCAGGTTTGCGCTGCGCTGAGCAGCCTCATCAGAGCCGCGGGAATCTCATCTCGCGTTTCAGGAGAGGCAATCTACCTCTATGCGGCCTTTGACGTTCCACGCTCGACGCGGCGCAAGCCCATTCCGACCAGGACATGGCGCCGCAAGATCGGAGCCAGCATGAGTGAGAGCGATCGGCTGTTTAGCGACGTGGAATACATGGTTTCTTCTGGCTCTACGATATCATTCATCGACAATCAGGGGGTTCCCGCGTCGAACGCTGCTCTCCTGCAAGAGTCTGCAAGAGCTCCAGAATAGATCGACCGCTGCTAATGCAATGCTCCAGAGTGGAGCAACACTGGATGACATTCGGGCCAACATACGTTCAATGAGCTGGACCCCACCACCGGGAAGCTGCGAGACTCGCTGCCGTGTCATGATATGGAACGGCAATGAACTGTGCGTTTACGCCGAAGGCTTGCAAAGACGAGTCAAGGGTGCGAGAGGAGATACGCCGTCTGATTACGACGATGTCGAAAGAGACGCCCTATCAACGATGGACGACGTCGTCGATGAACAGGCGTACATCGCAAACACTACGGGCGAGATGCTCGTGTTCCTCGCCCTTGGCGATGGTGAAAGCTGGAACCAAGTCCAGACCAGCTCAGACTGCACCATTTGGGACACTCTTGCATCTCGCGTCATTGCATGGGGACAGAGTCGGATACACCTCTACCAGGAGGCCGGTGATAACCCAAAAAATGCCCATGCTCCGCGGTTCGGAACTGTATCATCGTGGAGAGCACCCCGAGCATGACAATTGGCATTTCTCACCCGGCGTTGACAACTACTCATGCGCCGTAGACTTTGCCAAGTACATTATAAACGCGACAAAGGTTTGCTACGAACTCTGTTGTCCGCCCTTCGATATCGTCGAACGTCCGCATGGCGCCGGGGCCTCGACCGCCCCGCCGCCGCCGCCGCCGCCGATGGCGCCTCCACCGCCGGCCAACGCGCTCATGCCCAAGCCCCCAGGCGTGGAAGGACCCATGATAAGCGACGTAATTTCCACTCGGGGATGCTTCGCGAAATGCCAGGTGGGCGAAATATTCCCATTCGGCGACGTCGGTGCTCCTCAGTTCTTGCCACCTGATTCGGTGAACGTCAATTCCAAGGAATTCATATCACGGCTGGGCGAACACCACGACAGTAGACCGGCATGGGCAGACAGGCGATACACTACGGTACCGTTCAACGACAATGTCAACATCTACGGGATGGGGCTAGAAGCTGGATCCCACATGGAGGTACTACCGACCGATGACACCATGACAAAGGTAACCGAGGCGATCGAGAAAGGGACGACAATGTGGGATGCAATTATCCAGAGCGTCCTGCAACATTCGACCATAGAAAATCGCAAGGAACACATTGTCTGTGTCTTCGGGCAGGTTAGGTGCAATGCCCCGACTTCTTCAACACGTGCGAGGAGCACCAGAAGGCAGTGGTAGTCGGCGTCAGGGACGGATCGGACACTTTGCCGATAATCGAGACGATACTCGACGGTGATCAGGTCGTCGACTACGAACTGATGCTCGTCCCACGTGAGCCCGAAAATAGGATGGACGAATTCCGTCTAGTCGAATCGTTCTACGACGCCGATGAATGGTATAAAACGCCGAAGGGACGGATCGCTGCTCGAAGCTGGGTGGCGAAGAAGATGCGCTTGGCGCGGTCTCCGCGAATCACGGCATAATGCTGTATAAGGAGAGCAATCGAATACCTGGTGCCGCGACGATTACACACGACAGATTTACCAGACGTGTCGTGCTCTGCGTTGCTCGACTGGAGTACGCCGAAGTACACTGAGAAGGAATCCTGCGTGGTGCTGGAAATTCCGTTCCGGCTGCCTAAATGGGTGAATGACCTCATGGCGGCGGAACAATGGGAATCCTACTCGCACGCGACGGACGTCCGCAAGCTCTATGGATTCTGAACGCAGGTGCGTTCCTCCCTTCTAAACTAAAGTGGGGCACGAGGGCGAAAACGGACAAGGAGGGCGTATATGCTTTCCATGAAAGCGAGACGATTGACTACCTACACCAAAGTTACAGCCACGGCGCGGAGCTCTGGGACGATGGCAACATCGTTACCGTGGACCAAGCTCGCTGCCCCACCGGCTGCACGAGGAGGCGATGCGGAATCAAAGGGGCGAAACGAATTTGTGTGCAGCATGCCAGAGCTGATTGTCAAGCAGTCGTTGCGGCTGTATTTTATGACGCCATGTCAGGCAAACCAGCAACAAGTATGGGTCTTCAACCCGAAATGCCCTCGCCAATTCGCGGTTGATTTCAAGGCGCTGGTAGATCCCACCCCCTTCTTGGAGCCGGGCGTGGCGATGCGGCAAATCGACGACAATATTCGAGACCGGCCATTGGCCGAGAAGCCCGTCAGACCAATAGACGTTGGAAATGTGGAAAGAGAAGTACGGAGTCCCTACTATACGACAACGCAGAGAGATATTCTCGATGAGCTCCTGGAGATCAGAAGGACGCGTGACGCTCTTAGACCTTGGGAGCTGGGAGTGCCGTTTTCTGTATTCGGCGGAGCTGATTACTGAACAGTTCGACAAACCGATCCTAGTGGCCGATGGCCAACGAGATATCGCTACGCCGCTCAAAATGGCTGGTCTACCGCGAGAACGCCCGAGTCTGAGGACAATGGAGGTGGATATGTCTACGCCAGGGATTTCGATGCGCGATTGGGCGGCCTTCCGAAGCATGCGAAAGGATTAGGAAGCTCCGAAAGAAGCTGATCTCCCAACTCCGGACGATGTCCCTGGCAGAACTGAGCCCCGTGGGCAGCGAAGGACAATGGGCCTAGTCAGGCGGGGAGGCCGTCAGGCCATGATACAGGAAGCGGCAATCGCGTGGCGGGAGGCGCAGTCTCGTGGTCGGCGTTCAGGCTGGGGTCATACCGGGCACGCTGGATTCAAGCGGTCATACACAGCTGATCGCAAACCGCCACGCTTCGAAAATCAACACGGGACGCCCCTCACACAGCCCATAGATCCGCGGATCTGGGCCCCCGAACACCAGCCTCCGACGATGTCGCAGAAGGAGTTCGATCGAATGAGGAGCGTCTACGTTATCGCTTCTCCAGCTGCTTCCCGCATCGAACAGATATACAAATGGTCGAACATCGGTTGCTTCAGGACAACCAGGATGGCCGTAACCCAGGGTTCGAAGCTTTACCTGGTGCGAAGATGCTGCAGGTGTATGAGTTGGCCCGCAACAGCCATACATCTGGATCGGTACACGCCTAGGTATCGGATGTATAGCAGATGGGCGGATGCCCATTTCTAGAGGGCCAAACCCGAGATCATAGAGTATGAAAGGATGGAATATGAAAAGTGATGCAGGAAAGCGATCCGGGCCGTGAATCTCGATGAATCCGGTGAGTCTTCGTCTGAATCTGAAGACGAGACGGAGCTGGACTTTGCGGCGGACCAAGAAGAAGAGCATATCGACGACGTCGATGAAGGATCTTATAGGGAAGAAGAAAGCGCGGAAGCGACGGGACTGGCGATTGTCGCCGCTTTCCAGCTCGACCCGCAGACTCGTCCATGCGCTCTAGACGAGGGGACGCCATTCGGGAAGTACGATTTCCTCATAGACGGTAACCTGCCGCTTCCCAAAGATAAGCAAATTTCAGAGGAGGGTATTATGACACTGTGGCCGTCGCATGAGGACATAGACGGGCTATTTCAGACCGGACTCGAACACGAAGAGCTGACTTACGAGGGGTTGCTCGCCGATGGCGAAAGAGTCCCTCTTCTTGCGCCACCAGGATACCGGCGGAAGATCATGTCCTCACTGACCCCCGAAAAGGCACGTCTGATAGACGAATTACTCAACAATTGGCCGGTGCTCCCTAGCCAACGGATTGCCCGGGCGATCATAAGTGACCGGCTCTCTGCCTATGCGGACTTAGGCGGACTTCGGGGCTGACCCACTGTTGGATTACATCAGGCACTTGCCAGAGGGCGAGCGTGCCAGGGTGAACAAATAGTTGCGCAGCTCGGTATAACACGACTGAGGGCCGCAATCTGCCTGGATCAGACAATGCTCTGGTGCATATGTGCCCGCACCTACGCCCGAAGCTATATGCTATCGCAAGCGGGCTGGGTCGCGGCGAAGCATTCCGTCATGCAAAGCTCACTCTCCACCTCCTTCGCCACAGTTCTGCCCATGTGCTGAGTTCGGGAGGCTGGGTGGAGGTGGGTGTTTTGATGAAGATGCTTATTGATGCCGGCTATGATCGCCTGTGGGCCAGATTTATGCACGCAGTCGCAACGCCCCCCCCGCAAGATGTACAAATGCTGGGAGTTGAGATGAACGCGGCTCGCGAAGGCCCCACTTGCAGCCCAATGGACTGGGACTTGAGTTTCGCTGAGATCACCAAGAAAGGAGCTGGGGCCTCCGAAGTCGACGGAGACACTGACTCGCCCCAGGGAAGCGTTGTGGAGAGGATATATGTAATTCCGACAACACGACCTCGTCTAATCAGGGCCGTCTACGGTGATTCGCTAAGGACCATGAGCTCAAAACGCAGAAACGTCAGATACGATCCTGGCATGAGCGAGGAGCACGGCGCGCTACTAATACCCTTGACTGAAGCTGATGTTCGACACAGCCAGGAAGGAACGATAGCCCCGCTCTATGACGGAACGACGGTATCCAGGCAATATGGCACTGTAGCATACACAGTGGCAGTGTCCCCGTACGCGCATGAGATCCATGATCTTGAAGCGCCGACGCTAGAAGAGGTACATGTCCCGTTCAGCCTCTCGGAAGCCAAACAGTTAGAAAGAGACGACGAACGCATCCGACAGGATTGCGACGACGGATTTCCAACTTTCCTTCACCAAGATGGGGTTTCTAAAGGTCTCCTAGGGCGGACTAACCGATCGGTGTTTGACGTGCACCTAAAGGACTTCAGCGGCAAATATTTTGCCACGATGAGTGCGCGACACCTAGAGGCACATCAGCGCTGGGTCTTGCCAGCGGGCCAAATATTTACGGACAGTGTCCTATTATGGGATATCATTTGGCAGACTTTACGTTTTCCGAGTCGCCTGGCAACAAGTTGTCATGGCACGTCACCTATGATAGACGGCTGACCATGGTTCAAGTCATTACCCGCGCCAAGACCGGGTGCGTTGACGTATTGGAACAAAAAAAGCAGATCCGGGCAGGACGCAATGTTGGTCCAATCGGCGCTGAGCTCTCTACTGAAGTTCACCAACCACCAGGCTGGGAAGACGATCTATGCCTCGTATGCCACATGGGGCACACATCGAGGTACGGCATGATATGCTGTGCCGTTTGCCGCGAAGGAATCATATATAAAGCATCAATGATACGTGGGGATAGGATGAGGCCAGCGGTTGACTGGAGAGCCGCAGGTTTCCTCAGAGACCGAGGGCATCCAGGCCCGCACCATGCACGTAATGACGGCCGGACAATGTCCAGGGCAGCAGTGATTAAGAATCCTGATCGCACACAAGCACGGCACCGCGAGGGATGGAGAAAGGATACCTACGACGGGGCCTTTATGCGATACTATGCCGCTATGGCGGGCAAGACGGCAACTCTTTCCGCCGAAAGATCGGCGTTCGCCTGGGTTCCGGCTTCGCCAAATGACAAACGCCCTGCCCATGGCAACAAGGCGCGAGAAGTCAAGGCACGCAAGCTGGCACATCGATGGATGTCGCATCAGGTACATCACAACTGCCCGCCAGCAGGCAAATATGCTGCCTGCCCGCCATGGAAATGGTGGGCATAGTTGACCCGGCGTATAGACAAGACGGACTATGGTACGGATATGGGAATACTGAACATCTTCGACTGGGACACAACGGACCCCGATGCCATTGATCTCGTTGAGCCTTCCATTGGATGGCGTCGATGGTGTTACGAGAATCGAGATAATCTACCAGAGGGTCTCGATAGTCTCTGGAGTTCGATTGAAGACGAAATCGAGGAGTTTTGGAAACCGAGGGAAGAATTGGCCGCCCCAGAGGAAGGAGGGAACAGGGCAGTGCGCAATCAAGAAGCGCGTATACCCCGTGCTCCCTCGATTAGGCTAAGATCGCGCGCTCCTGGTAGGCGTGCCCGCTCCAACAGCCAGCGAAGGATTCGGTCCGCAGGTGCGCCGACGGCGTTCAGGGGCCGCGCAATGCGCAGGCGGACGGGATCGAGCACACCCAGAAGGGGCCAGGGCACGTATCAAGACGACGTGACAAGCAAAATCAACCAGTACCGCATCAAGCAGGCAACCTACGAATTGGTGACGTCCTTTACTACGGTTAACGTCTCCTCCACGCATTCCAAAGCGGACACTTGCGTTTCATGTGAAGAACAACTACGCACAATGTGGAGTGATCCGCCAGGGCTCTGCGCTTACGACCCAGACCTAGGTGATGCAAGAGAGACGTGGCTGGCTGAACAAGCATACAGGGCTACCATCGAAGTGTCGAAGACTTACATATGGACACTGGTTGACATGGATCACGCGAGCGAGGATGCCAAGCGCGTTCATGTCAACGAAGTGGACAGATTCCGTGAGATATTGTCCCGGGAGCTCGACATCGCTAAGTCGCATCATGCGCTCGTTGAGCTAGTCCACAAGGATATATACATGAACCGGCAGGATTTGCCGAACATTGCAGACGACGCGCCCAACATCGAAGCATGCGTGCAGCACGCGCTGCAATCTCAGTCAGACGCTCAATTCCGAGGTCAACAGTTCACAGTCGACGCTCTCAGGCATTCGGCAACTGAAGAGTGGGCGCTGCACGTATATGAGGCCGCTGTCTACGCTCTGCAGGCGCGGGCGCAGCACGGCGCGCCACCGCCCCCTGACTCGGATGACGAGCGCCGCCCCTCACGCGTGCCAATGGCACGAGGGGCCCGGACTCGCCAGCCCGCGGCGACCACCGCACGGGCTGCGCGGTCAATCAGCCGAAAGCGGCAGCATAGTCCTTCGCCGCCACCACCCGCAAGAGTGGCAGCGTATCAAGCGGCTGCATTTCCGCAGAACGAGGGTGGCACGGGCAGCGCGCGCCCCCAGGCGCTGCGGGCAAGGGCAGGGGCGGGGAGCGACCGAGAGAGCCGGGGAGTGGCCGCGCGGCCCCCCCGCCCGCAGTCCGCCCGTGCCTGTGCAAGGACTTCCGCCGAACCGAGTCTGGCGGCGCTGCGTCGTCGTCCTCCCAGCAGATTCCCCAGGCTCAGCGCCGCCCTTGGGCTAGGGGGCAAAGCCGAACCCCGACTGACAGCGCCTGGGGCGCGCGGAGGGGCGCCCCCAGCCGGGGCTGGGGCAAAGGGCCGGGGGAAGATCGCGGGAAAGGCGACTACAGCAACTGGTCCGATCGGCGCAATGGCGACCGGGGCCCGTGGCGCCGCGACGGCGGATGGCGCTGGCAAGCAACAGACGCCCAACGCCAATTGCGTTCTGGAGGCTGTGCCGGCGCAGGCGCACGCTACCGGCCAATGGCCGCGCAGTAAGATATAACGCGAATATGGAATGGCTCGAGGCTGCGGGAGCTTCGCCCCCCCATCAATACTTGGTATCATCGGCCAATGGCCGGGTGATTAATGCCACTTGACCTGCGGGCCGCTGGCTGCTGTGAGAGCCTCGCGCCCGCGCGAACTGCAATTCGACGCCGTCGGGAACGAAGAGCCCCGATGGTATAACTTGGAGGGCGAAGGTGGGGGTCTGCAGCAGGGGGTCTTCAATGGGGGCTGAATGGCCCATGTATGCATGTATCGCTCATGCATGTGATCGGGAACGATTGGCATCCAATGTTGGCGGTCATGGAGGGCCAGTCGTTAGTGCCCGCGCGTTGCCCGCGTGGGCGCACGCGCCGTCCATCCATTATCGCTCATGCGTGCGAACGCTATTGCATCCTGCGCGTGGGGTTTCAAAGTGGAGTGCAAGTGGTTCTTGATTGTGCGATTGATGATCGCGTATGTCCCCAAACGGTGAATTATCGATCCCCAAGACAGATTTGGAACTGCTCCGGCGACTCTCCCAAAATGTGAATTCACATTTTCCTCTTCCCCAGAATGTGAATTCTTTACGCTTCGCGCATCCCCACCAGCCCATCTCACAGCAGCAACTCTTGCGAAGCATGCCGGCAGTCGTGTTTTTTTTCAGGCGTGTGTCCGCTTGGCCCCGCATATCTCCCCTGTTCCTCCTTCCCCCCGCCTCCTTGCACATCCCCCTTGTGGGGGGAGCGGGAGAAGGACGAGGCGGAGGAGGAGGGCGAGAAAGCGCTCCTCGTGATTGGAGTCGTTTGGGGTTTCTCGTCCTGGTGTGAGTCGTTCGGGCCCTTCTTCCTGGTGCGAGTCGTTCGGGCTCTTCGTGGTGTGAGTCGTTCGGGCTCTTTGCTCCGGCGACTCTCCCAAAATGTGAATTCACATTTTCCTTATTCCCAGAATGTGAATTCACATTTTCCTTCTTCCCAGAATGTGCATTCACATTCTGGCCCCTCCAAAAAGGCCCCTACACAAAATTCCCAAATGTGAGTTCACATGATCCTTTTTCCCAAAATGTGAATACATTTTCCTTTTTCCACGAATGTGAATTCACATGTTGCTTTTCCCCACAATGTGAATTCACATGTTACCTTTGCCTGCAGGATCCCCAAACCTGAGGCGCAGTTTTCCGCGTGTCAGATCGTCAGGGCAGATTTTGACACTCACCTCGCCGCTTTCGTTTATTTCAACCTTGTCTTTTTGCGCCCTCAGCGCACGTTGCCCTCGTCGCCTTTTCCCGAACCCCCCGCCACCTTCGTTTCCCCTCAAGTCTCGCGCGTGGGCGCAGGCGGGGAGCTTCAATTGGCACCCCCGCCAAACGCAGCAATCGAGGATGTATCGCCCATTCATGGCCCATAGAGATACCATTTCCGGGACCCTGCGCCCGACCCCCACTTTCACCCTCCAAATAACGTTGGCCCTGGCCGGCGTTGCGGCCGGGCCGCCGCGGGGGGAGTCGTTACCATGCGCTCCTTGCCGCCGTCGATGTACATATAACCACGCACGCAGACGCATGTTTGGCTGTCTGCAACTGCTTGTGGTTCGGAGAGGAAAAAGGCCCGCGCCCGCCCCCGCGCGCGCGTGCTCATTCTATTGCACTTTCCTTACCCAGCGCTTAACGGGATACCAAATCCTTTTACATTCCGCAATGTCCATTGACCCGCTAGTATGGACCCCAACAATGAGGACTACCTTACTTGACGATATTGGCCTGGTTGGGCCTAAGTTGGGTAAAGATGGGGATCTCAGGCAGGCCGTGGATCATGATACATTTTTCTTCAGGGACCCTCCAGATCGAGCGCTCTGGAGCGGCCGCGCGGCGTCGGGCACGCCCTCCGGATCCGCCGCCTCTCTGAGTTTGCCGATCCTCATCCGGGTTTGTCCTCATCCTGACTTCGTCACAGCAGGGGTGCTCTGCGGACCTCCTTGGAAGTCGCGGGGCTAGACTGGGCCACGGAGGCGCCTCCCGCGTTGCCCATGAGTGGGGACAGGCAAATCCCAAGATATGCGCGCGGACCATTTGAGGAAATCAAGGGCAACATTACGTGGGGGGGGATAGGCTTCAGTAAATCAGTAGCAACATTCGGGGGCGATGGCGACCCAATAGCCCAGCCCGCCCAGGACCGTGCGGTTTCGGTATCGGGCGTCCATCGCCGATCTATCCGTAATGTATCGTCGATTCCAGGTCGATGTGTCCCCCCCCCCGGGGCTGGTTCCCCCCAAATCGTGTCTCTTCATGGGGGAAGTGTGCGCGTGTGCAGCTGCTCTTGCCGGCGGAGCGCACAAAACAGTGACACGAAGGGACGACCTTGTAAGAAGCCTGGATAACCCGGGACCCAAACACCGTCGTAAACGTTTCCATGCTTTTCTTTAGCCTTCTATGGAACACCCCGCCTCCTTAGGAGGCCACCCCAGAAAAAAACCCTTAACGTTCCTTATTCGGCGTTCCTTCTTCTGGAACCACGGCGGCTGTGCCGCGCGGGAGGCCAGCGCTGTGGCGGCGAGTGGAGCTTAGCGTCCTTCGCCCGCCTTCCTCCCTTTCTCCCTCCCTGCAAGTTCGTGTGCAGGGAAGGGCCCGCCCGGTCTGAGCGTCTGTTGGCCTCTGCTTTCAGCGCCGCGATTGCAGTCTCGAGTTGCGACAATAGCACGATGATTGCTAACACCGCCCAAGTCAGTTGACGTACCCCGACCAGTTGGACGCCTGCTGGCCCCCCCAGCGGGGCGCGGCCGGGCAGGACCTCAGGACCACGGTCGCCGCGATCGCCGAGGGAATGTCGCAGCTGCAGACGGAGATGAGCCTGCTGGAGCCCTTGCGGCCACCGCCTCCCCTCAGGGGCAACGTGAACGAGGGATGGACTCAGGAGTTCGAGGTTCGAGATATTCGGGCGTTTTGGTCGGTCCTCTGCGGTTTCCCAGCCTCGGGGTGCTCTCCAGCAGCCGTTCCTCGCCGAGAGGGTTCCAGGTGTGCCAGGATCGTTCCGACGGGGTCGCCGGAGAGTCAAGCTATGACTCGAGCGTTAGGCGACGATACGGGCAACGTCTGGGGGGATGCATCGCCCCCCATCGCCCGTTGGCCGTTTTGGGGCCCTCTTGGGCCGTCTTGGGCTCCTTTGGGCCGTCTCGGGGCTTTCATGGGACCGTCATGGGACCGTCTTGGGGCCGTCTTGGAGGCCTCTTGGGCCGTTTTGGAGCGTCGGTGAGCCGAAAAGACGAGTACACCAACATTTTGAAACACCTCCCTGGGAAATTTATGATTTTGACATTTTGGGGCCTTTTGGGAGGCCTCTTCGGGGCCTCTTGGGGCGACTTGGAGGCCTCTTTGGCCATCTTGGGCATCTTCGGCCGATCTTTCGGCGACTCAGGGCCCTCTTGGGCCGTCTTGGGGGTCTCTTGGGGCAATTGGCCCGAAACATTTACGCGGCACCACTTGGTACAGCCCAGGGGCCACGCGGGAAACCCCAGAAGATTTTGGAAATTTGAGGTCTGGGCCCCTTGCAGACACCTCACGACTGAGGACTGAGGCTCCAGGGGACGGGCAAAGGACCGGAGGACACGCCCACTCCGTGCCCAGCGGCACGGTGGCGGATGTAGTGGAGCCTGTTCGCGGTCTAGGCCTACCGTGGCCAAAAAAGCCCTTTCGTTTCGGACGGGGCTTGGACGAGGATAATCCGTTCCAGAGCGTTCCGGAACGCTCCCAGAGCGTTCTAGGCCCCGGCGCCGGGAAACATCCTCCAGAGCCGCTGGATCTCAGAGGTTCCCGATGTTTCCTCATCCGAATGTATCCTCGTCCTGGCTTCGTCTTACCCTTCGTTCACTATTATGCGGTCCTTCTGGAAGCGCGAGTGAGACAAGCCCGCAGCGTGACGGGATATGGAGGAGCGGTGAGCGAGCAGCCGGCACGCACCATGACCCCTAAAGCAGGCGCCGGCGCCACGGTCTGCCCTCTGTCGTTTCAACCTACAGCGCACGAGGAACAAACAATTGCAAACACATTAGGCCGCCGAGAAACCCCACATAGTAACCTATGTGAAGTCGCGTAAGTACCACGGGTGCTACAACCACGACAACTACTACTACTTTTACTTTTACTTTTACTACTACTACTACTACTACTACTACTACTACTACTACTACTGTTACTACTGTTACTACTATTATTTCTACTTCAACGATCACTACTACTACTACTACTACTACTACTACTACTACTACTACTACTACTACTACTACTACTACTGATATTACCACTGTTTCTTCTTCTTCTTCTACTACTACTACTACTACTATTCACTATTACTGCTACTACACCTACTCTGACTATTACGGCTACTACGGCTACGGCTATCACAAATCGTACTGCTGCTGCAACTACTACTACTACTACTGCTACTACTACTACTACTAATACTACTACTACTACTACTACTACTACTACTTCTACTACTACTACTACTACTACTTCTACTACTACTACTACTACTACTACTACTACTACTACTACTACTACGACTTGTTCCATTCGTAGTAGTAATAGTAGGGATAGTAGTAGCAGTCGTAGTAGTAGTAGTGGTGGTACTACGACTGCTAGTACTACGGGTGCTACTGCTACTACTACTACTACTACTACTACTACTACTACTACTTCTACGAGTACTACTATTATTATTACTACTACTAATATTATTATTACTACTACTACTACTACTACGACCTCGGCTACTAGTACTTCTACTTCTACTACTACTACGGCTACTTCTACCACTACTGCTGCTATCATGAGTTCTACTACTGCTACTGCTGCTATTACTGCTACTACCATGGCTACTACTGCTACTACTGCTACTACTACTACTACTACTACGACGACTACTACTACTACCACTACCACTACGACTACGACTACTACTACCACTTCTACTATTACTACTACCCTTACTACCATTACTGCTACTACTACTACTACTACTACTACTACTACTACTACTACTACTACTACTACGACTACTACTACGATTACGACTATGACTACGTCTACGACCACGACTACTACTATTACTACGACCACTACTACTACCACGACTACTACCTTTACTACTATTTCTACTATTGCCACCACTCCACGTCTTCCACGCCCCGCGACCCTGAGACGGATGGAGTCCGCGCAGAGGAACCACCCCTTGCATACCCTCTTGTGGTGTAGAGAAAGTTCCACGCCTGCCACGCCCCACGACCCTGAGACGTTTAGAGAACGCGGTGAGGGGCCACCCCTTGCGCACCCACGCCCCGTCACCCTGAGACGGATAGAGACCGTCGTGAGGGGCCACCCCTTACGCACCTCCTATGGTGTGAAGAAATGCCACGCTGTGTGTATGCGTGCTGTATGTGTGCTGTGTGTATGTATAGGGTCCGCGTCTGTGGTTCTTGCGTATGTGTATCATGCGTGTGCCGTTGTATACGTGTGTCCCATGCGGGCGTCGTCCTGCAACAGACAGTATGTTCGTTGGTGTATGGTGCGCGCGCGAGTGAAGGTGAGAGGAGAGGGGGGAAGGTGTGTGCGGAAGCGCAGATCCCGTGTGGGTGTGGGGGGCTCACCACGTAATTGAGGTGTGGCCCTCGCGCGGGAGGGACGCGGCTGAAAAGAAAACCACAACCCCGCGAAACATGTGGGGAATATTTTTGTTGGGCGCTCCGCGCGGATTTATTGGATCTGCGCCGAGACCCCCTGGCGGCTCCTCCAGCGCCACCCCTGGCGCGCCAGGGAGGGGGGGCCCGGCGCAGATCCAAGAAATCCACGCGGAGCGTCAAACGATTCTGTGTATTCCCAACTTGCGATGCTGTGGTGTTGGGTCCTCATTTTGAACAGACAGCGCCCCACGTTCCTTCCTCCTCTCCTCTCCTCTCCTTCTCCTCCCCTTCCTCTCTCCTCCCATCCTTGCATGTGCAATCCGCATGTTTGTGCTTCGGCACACCCCTCACACGCTTCGTGACCCCATAGGGAGCTCCACCGAAAGCCCAACTGCCAGCGTTCGCATGCGCCCACCGCACCCATTTTGGTACACCCCTCAACAGGCTGCGTTCGCATGCGCCCACTGCACCCATTTTGGCACACCCCTCGCACGTTTCGCGGCCCCAAAAAGAGCTCCACCGACGACCCCAGTCACTGCGTTCTCATGCTCCCACCGCATCCACTTTGGCACACCCCTCACACACTTCGTGGCCTCCGGGAGCTCCACCGACGGCCCCAGTGGCTGCGTTCGCATGCGCCTACCGCACACATTTTGGCACACCCCTCGCACGTCTCGTGGCCCCATAAGGAGCTCCTCCGGATACGGTGTATACAACCACAGTGCTCACAATTGCATATGACCGAGCGCGTTCCGCTACTCGCAAAGAGCCTACTCGCAAACGTCCGCAAACAGATGTCTCCCTATATACCTAATTGATCGCAAAACCCCCGCGGCGGATCAAGGCCATTTCCGAAAATTTCCGAATAGTTACTTTGCGAGTTGTGGAGCGCGCGTCTCTATCTACTCTCGCTTCACCCTGCAGCGGAAGGGGGCGCACCACCCGCCCTGCAGCGGAGGGGGGTGCGCCCCAGTCCGCCGCCGCCGCCGACGCCGCGGTAGCGGCGGCCGGAGCCCTGAAAGATCTCCTCTCCTCTCTCGGATCTGCGGATTGGCGGCGCGCGCAGGGAGGTGGCGCGAGGGGGGAGGCCTCCGAAGAGGTCGTGAACGGATCGCGGCGGCAGGTCTTTGGCAGTTTTCGGCCGCGGGCCCTCGCCAGGCCCCAGGACCATCAAAAAACGACCCAGGACGAAGAAAGGCCCCCATCTGACAGGGTCGGGACTTCACAGGGGGCTCCGTATCGATAGGCAATCAAGACATCGAATGCCGGGGTTCTTGAGGCACCTTGGGCGGCTTCTTAGGAGCCGCTTGCCTCCTCAGATGCCCCTCCTGTGCGCGCCCTCGCGCCACCCCCTTGCGCGCGCCGCCAAACGACATCATCTGCTCGTGCTGAAAAGCTCGCTGTGTCAGGTTACGGCAGCTTCGCGTCGTGCCGACGCTGCGACGACCCCAGCGCGGGCGTTCAAAGTCGAACGCCGCAGGTGGCCCCGAATCGGCCAATTTGGAACGATCTGACCATTGGAAAGCAGTCGGTCGTTCAAGGCTGAACGCTCCACGCGGTGTCAGAAACCGACGCCGGGGTCGCCACGGCACGCACCAGGCGCAGCCGCTCGGCAGCGGCGGAGTAATTACCCGTGCGGTGGGGCACCAAACAGTATGCCCACCCTCGCCCCCTCCTCCTCCTCCTCCTCCTCCTCCTCCTCCTCCTCCTTCTCCTCCCCCTCCTCCTCCTCCTCCTCCTCCTCCCTCCTCCTCCTCCTCCTCCTCCTCCTCCTCCCCCTCCTCCTCCTCCCCCTCCCCCTCCCCTCCCCCTTCCCCTCTACCTCCCCCTCCTCCTCCCCGTCCCCCTCCTCCTCCTGCTTTTCCTCCTCCCCCTCCTCCTTTCCTCCTCCTCCTCCTCCTTCTCCTCCTCCTCCTCCCTCCCTTCTCCTCCTCCCTCCTCCTCCTCCTTCTCCTCCTCCTCCTCCTCCTCCTCCCTCTCCTCCTCCTCCTCCTCCTCCTCCTCCTCCTCCTCCTCCTCCTCCTCCTCGTCCACCTCCTGCTCTTCCTCCTCCTGCTCTTCCTCCTCCCCCTCCTCGTCGTTCTCCCTGGCCGCCCCCGTCCCCCGCAGGACTCGGCCCTGAAGCGGCTCTTCGAGCTAAAGCCAATGTGCACCGATTTCGGCATGAGCTACGCGGACTGGCTCGCCTGGATGCGCTTTAAGATCCGGGGGCGGACGATGGGGGGGGTGAGGACCAAGGGGACACTGTGGCCGGGGCCTTGCTGTCCCCACTGGTTTCATGACCTCCCCCTTCTCTCTTTTCAGCACTTCCCTTGGCCACCCCCCTGGTTCCCCCACGTGCCTCGGGCCCTGATTCGCGCGCACCCCTCTCGGACGCCCCCTTCCTTGTGAACGCCCCCGACAAACAGGGGCGCCGACTGAGATTGTCGGCCACGCGCAGAGTGGAAGCGCCCCTGCTTCTTAGAAGGTGCTGGCCTTGTCTGCAGATGCAAGCCCCGCGCTTTCTCAGAAGCAGGGGCGCTTCTAATAAGCCTTCCCCTCTCCCCCTGCCCCCTTGTGCGCGCTGCCAAGCGCCGACAGGGAGAGTTGCTCAGGGGGGGAAGCGTCAACTCCCAACCGCCAAGTCCTCGCCGTTCGGGGCCCGGGGGCCCCAACCTGCCCAGGAAGACGGGGTTCCCCCTCTCGGGGGCCTCTCGCCGAGGACATTGTCACGGTCGGACAGAAACATGAGATCGAGGTCGGCTCGGGGAGGGTACCCTAATGTTCTTCGTGTTTGTTGGATGCTCTTGTGCGTCCTGGTGGAGGGTGTGACCCCCGAGTGATCGTTTGGCTTGAGGTATGTTGGCCGGCAGAAGGTCTCATGTTCTTGAAGGATGCTCTTCAGTCCTAGGTCCGACCGTACCCCCCGAGCCAGTCCCCCCTGAGCGCCGTCACTCGTGCCATACAGTTAGAACGTTAGGGCAAGGCCTGGAAGGGTCTCAGAGTTCTTTGCACGGTGTCCGTCAGATCTCCCCCCGGATAATGGCGATGCTATATTCCGCGGCGTGAGACGATACGATTATTTGAACAACTGAATACACATGTAGTAAGAGGTCTGCGCGGATTTCTTGGGTCGGTGCTCCCCCCGTGGGGGTGTCTCCGGCCAGCGCCGCCCCTGGCGCGCTCCGCGTGGCAGGCTGGGAGGTCCAGTCCCGACCCAAAAGATCCGCGCGGGCCCCCGAAAGTTGATGTCTATGTTGTGTTTGTCCCTCGGAGTTTTCAAAGTTATTCCAGGGGGTATGGCCCAATGGGCGCAGCATGTGCCCGCATTGGCGTCTGATGGACGCCTGCACGCGCACCTTCCCTCTCACTCTTTCCACCGCTCCCCGCGGGGGGAGGAGGAGAAGCATGAGGAGGAGGAGGAGGAGGAGGAGGAGGAGAAAGAAAAGAGAGCAGAAAATAATCACATATTGTGTTGAGGGAGGGGGAGGGGGCGGGAGGGGGAGGAGGTGGACGAGGGGGGGAGGAGGAGGAGGAGGGGGAGGAGGAGGAGGAGGAGGAGGAGGAGGAAGAGGAGGGGGAGGAGAAGGAGGAGGAGGAGGGGGAGGAGGAGGAGCGAAGCGGAAGCCGGGAGGCAGCAGGATCCAGAGAGGCGGGCGGGAGGCACACAAGCGTCCCAGGCCCTCCCCCCGGCACCAGCGCGACGCAGCCCGAAGGCCAGGACCGCCTTACTGGCACCGAGGGGAGTGTCGAGGCACCTCTGTGCCTCGAGCGGGCGGCCCGCGGCGGGGCCAGGAAGCACGGGGCCTGCGGCTGGCCGGGGCTCACCTGCACAGGGCGCGCCGACCCGTGGAAGAACACTTCCTGGGTTCCCAGCGCCTCCAGCAGGAACAGGATCCACTGGTGGCTCGGCGGCAAGAGGGCGCAAACGACGCCGACGTGGCCCAGCGCGACGACAAAGGAGCCGCGCCCGACAAGGCCGAGCACGCCGACGGGCGCTGAAGGCCGAGCCGCCCTCGGTGCCAACACGTAGAGGACTCGAGGGCCAGCTAAGCTGCAATCCCAAGAGCCTCGGAAGGACAACACCTGCCGCGACCGACCCTTCTCTCCGCAGGATTTGAAAATTAAGCGAGTTGGCGAGACCAATGCTGACCAAGCATCACAGTCAAACAACTCTGTAAATATACACGAGGTAGCGTCGCAACTGAGGATCAAACACCAGATCACAGCGTCGTTCAATCAGACTCCTGATCATCATCATATCATCCTCATCATCATCACCATCACCATCACCATCATCATCATCATCATCATCATCATCACCATCATCATCATCATCATCATCATCATCACCATCATCATCTCCCACAACACGGCCCAGCTCAAGGACTTCGGAGTACTCGAGCCCATATGCCAGGATAATATTTGATGTGTCCAAAAGTCTTTGCTTATTGGGCGCCACCTGAGCCTGGTGAACCTTGAACTCCTGTTTCCACATCTGTGTTGCTCGCATCAAGTCTCGAGCAGGCCCTGACGGCAACCTCGGTGACTCCAATATGACATTTTGCCGAGTCGATTGCGGATGCCTCAGGTTGTCGAATTGCCTCGTGTTATCTATCTCGCGACCTCGGCCATGTTTGCCTTTGCATTTCTGAGTCAGGCCTTGATGGTTGCGTGAACCGGGGAACAGAAATATCTATTGCAAGCAGTGCACAAAAGAACGAAGTGGGGCGTTTCTACCAGGCGGTACTCGAAAAGGTTGTGGTTGACATCCTTCCACGGCTCTAGGAACCCGTCCAACTCGTCAACAAGAGCAATCTCCATCATCTGTTCACTTTCCGACATGAGTTGGGGAGCTGGCGCTCCGAGCTCTCCTCCTCATCCCCTTCACAGGAAAGTGGTAAGCCAAGCCGTCATGGTTGGAATCCTGCAGCCACGCCTGGAAATTCCCAAGGCACTGCAGCATAATCAGATGCGCTCCTGCAGCCACGCACGAAGTCGACCTGATCGTCTTCAGGCACGTTGAAGGCAGCTCCACGCTTTGCCAGAGCATCAACTGTGACGTTACCAGTCTTCTCAAAATCCGAAAGGGCACCCTCGATCTCGTCATTGTTGGTAGCATGTTTTTTACATGCTTGAGCTACTGCTTATGAAACAATCGTTCATTGCAAGTGTCCTCCAAACATTGGCCCTGGGATTTGATGCAACCGCCGCTCGAGCTGGTCATCTATAAGAAATCGTTCCCGTACACTCGGACAGCACCGTGGATGACCCAAGGACCTGGAGACTAACAATCAGCATTGCACAGTCTTCTCTACACTTTGCTACCTGCTGCGGTCACATGTCATATGGCACTGCTCCAAAGTATTTTGCAACCGTGGACCACAACTGAACATCCTGCGCTCAGAGATCGAACGTCCACGCGGAATCCGTTGCCATCAGTAAAGACAAAGCCACCATCCACATGAACAATACCTTTCCTTCCCAGATCGTGAAGATGGTGTGCCCAGTTCCTGATAGGGTAAGCACAAGCTTGTGCGGGGTCCGGAAGAAGGCCGAGGCAGAGGAGAGGTGGAGGAGGAGGAGGCGGAGGAGGCGGAGCAGGGGGAATTGGATTCGGAATCGCAACAAACGTGATGCGTTACAACCAAGCTTAATGGGAGTAGGTGGCGGGCGAGGGCCGGGCCGCGCGAGAGTGCCGAAGAGGACCGTGTGGCGAAGCGCGAGCAGGAGATCGACGCGCTCAAGAGGGCACCTCGGGAGCAGCCGAAGCACATCCCGACATCCTCCAATGCAGTCACGGGAGGTCCGATGGAGATCGGTTCTGCCCCTTTCCTCCCTCCTCCCTCTTCATCCCTCCGCCCCATTCCATCGCTCCTCCTCTCCCTCCTCCTAATTCTCCGTCTCCTCCTCAACCTCCTCCCTCCTTCCCTGGGGATAGGCGGCTGCCTGACTGCACTGGAGCCTTCCCAGACCACGCGTCGTGAACAAACACGCAAGGCACAGTTTTGGGTTCCGAATCTTGGGGCCCTCGCTCGGGCGCCAGGGCCGTCAGAGATCTAATTTGGATGACGTGTCGGCCTTTGGGAATGGGTCGAGGCTTCCGTGGACCCCTTGGCCGTAAAAACACCATCGGGGAAACGTAAGACTCGGGTGAGCTGGAACTCGGATTTTCGCCGACGTTTTTGGATTAGGCGCGCCTTGGATTTTGACGGTCCCGATTTCGTGGGATGTCTGCAGTGGGAATTCGCGTCGAATTTCAAATGGGGTCTCGTAATTTTCATGATGGCCGCGTCAGGCCAACCCGAGTCCCCCGAACCCGAGTCTTACGTCTTCCCGAAACAATGAATCGGCCCTCTGGGGCCCAGACTTCCGAACGTACTGGAACAATCAAGGGTAAGTTTCGATTCGCCATCACTCTACGGTAGGTTCGCGTCGTGTCGACCGGCGGCGACCCCGCCGCGGGCGTTCAAGGTTGAACGCCGCCAGTGGCCCGGAATCGGTCGATGTTGAACGATCGGACGTTGCGGAGACGGCCGATCGTTCAAGGTTGAACGATCCAGCGCGGTGTCAGGAACCAACGCCAGGGTCGACACGGCACGGACCTGCAGTACTGGAACAATCAAGGGTAAGTTTCGATTCGCCATCCCTCTAGGCCTCCCAGAGGGGGTCCTAGTACATGGGATGGCGCCGCATAGCCGATGCATCAGCGATGCGGCTCGATGTGGACCCTGAGTTTCGCCACGCTGGTCTTGCCGATGCGGCGCGATCCTCCGACCCCACCTACTCGGACCCCATTTTTTAGGATGCCTCTAATTCCTCGGTGTCCCAGAAGCCGCTTCTCGGGCGTCCCCCACGGGCCATCGAAAAGGCAGCCCAGACTTCAGAGCGGGCCCAGGGAAGTATGCACTAGGGGCCGGACACCCGCTAGCCGGGGGTTCGTAGAGGGAGGGTTAGCTCAAGGTGGGGCCAGGGAACGGGTCCAGCTGGATGCTCGGGCCTCAAGAGACGGGGGTCAATGCAAACGGGGGTCAGCCAGGGCACTGGATCCTGCAGGATCCTGCGAAGACCCCCCCTGTGACCTGGGTTAGCGAGCCGCTCGTGGCCGCAAGGCGACCGCGTATATTGGCTGACCCGGGTTTGCGAAGACCGGCGTTGCAGTTTTTGTTTCTTGCATTTCAGTTTTTTGGTTTCCTGCTTACCCGGGTCTGGATTGACCCGGATCAGAAGATCCCCGAGATGCTCCCGTTTAATGCGTTTCTTTCTTCCAGGGGCCGTTCGGAGAGATTTTCTTTCCAACCCATATTTGCCCTTAACCACCTTTATGCCCCCCCGAGATAGCATCTGCTCTCCAGAGGGTTGGGGTGTCAATTCAGAGCGGCTCTTGTCAAGTTTCAGCATTCAGGGCCGTCCGCACGGGGAGAAGGAGGATAGGGAGGATTAGGAGGAAGGGGAGGTAAAGGGAGGAGGATGGAGAGGATGAGGATCAGGAGTGCGATGGTGAGGAGGATGAGGATCAGGTGCAGGACGAGGATCAGGAGGAGAAGAAGGAGTGAGGAGGACGTGGATGAGGATGAGGAGGGGGTGGATGAGGATGGGCACGCACACCGGCACCGATGCTTCGCACCGATGCTTCTCCCCTCTACCTTCCCCCCTGCCTGTGCAGCTGCATCTGGACGGTGTCCCGAGTTCTGAGCCGGACGCGGACCCCCCTCGCGGCGCGCAGCGGGGAAGACGGGGACCCCGCCCTCCCCCGCCTCCTGCAGTCCTCGTTCTGCCATAGGCACCAAGTCGGGCGTGTCACTCTACAGTAAGGGACATTCAAAAATAGTCAAAAAGTAGTCGGGGGATGATTTTTTGCCTATTTTTGTCGGGGGTACTGTTTCCCTAGTTTTTCAATTTTCGTCCAAAATTTCCCTGTAGGGGGACATGCCCGACCTAACATAAGCAACACTGCACGTGAGAAACGAAGGGGCCTCGACGGCCGCTGCGAGCCTCGGCCACGACGAGGTTCCCCGACCCAGAGCTCAGGAGCCGTCCGGTCCGAACACGAGGCGGCTCCTCCCAAGCCCGAGGTGGCCCTCCCTTTAGCGTCTTGGCTGTGCTCCACGCCTCACCTGTGCCCGCTCCCTGCCGCCATGCCTCCTCCCATCCCTCTCGAGGAACAGAGAAACGGCACAGACGCACACTCGCAGGGCTCCGCGCGGATGTCTTCGGTCGGCGCTGCCCCCCCCCCCCCTGTGGCGACGCCTCCGGCGCTGCCCCTGGCGCCGCACTCCGCGCGCTATGGGTTTGGTGTCTGGTGTCAAGGGTGTCCGCGGTTCGGCCGCTTCGGCCGCGTCGCGGATGGGTGAGTTCGGTCGGCTCGATTCGGTTGGTTCTGGGGCCGTTGCCGCGTCGATTCTTCATTCTCGGAAGGCTCCAGCAGATTCGGTATCGGTCTGTTTTCATTTCGTTGGCATTTCGGTCGTTCTTCAGTTGCGTGGTCGCCGGTGACGGCCGTGGGGATCAACCGCATTCGAAATTTGTTGGTCTGTATATGTGAGTGTTCTTCTACCCCCGCCCCCGCCGCTCCCGGTCGGCCAGTTGGACTCGACATCGCTTCGAACGATATCGGTTGGTATTAGTCGATGTCTGTCCTGGCCCGCTCGACTCGCTTTATATATTCCAACGATCCGATGTCGCCCAGTCCTACATGGTTTGTCGGGCAGATTGGCGAATCCGATCCGATTGTTTCCGGTTCCGCGCCGATGCGGCCCGATCCAAGACTCCCCAGAGTGCGGACCTTGGGGAGCGAACGGCAGAGGAATAGTGGAGAGGACTTCGAGACCGACCTACAGCAGACCAGATGTGGAAGAGATGGAGCGATGCAGGAAGGAAAACGATGAACGAGATCTTCCGTGCCAAGAAGTAGCAGGAGGGCCAGGGAGTGGCAGCCTTTCAGCTGCTGTGACGATCCCAACTGGCAGACGAATGAAATGGAGAGCGGGCGTGGTAGAATCAAAGACGAAAGAGAGGCTGGGGGATATCACAGAGGAGCTGGCACATATGCAAAACGTGCGTCGGAAGCGAAGGGCCGACTTGGAAGCGGCGAGAGAAAACACAAGACTGGCCGAGGAGATCAGGGGGGGGTGCGAGAACGACAGCTGTAGCGGCATGCGCAGACTACGCATCGAATGCCAGAGGAATGGGCGGGGGCCTGCGAAGAGGCATTACTTTTCAGCGCGCGCCTAGTGGAGCACAGAGGAATGGCTCAGAGAGTTGAGGAAGCAACCCCACGAAGGGGCCTGGCAGCGGAACCCCTGGACTTGGCTGAGCACGCGCAGGAACGCGACGAGGTAATTGCGGAGAAGATGCCGCCACCGATGGACGGGGATGCGAGGGCGCAGGTGGAGAGGAACAACATGGAAACATGCTAAAGCATTCCAAGGAAGCGGCAAAAGAGGGGCGCTTCCCCCATGGGGCGCCCCAGTGGAACTTACATGGGCGACGTCGGATCCCGCGGTCAACCTGGTGGACCCCGAGCGGCCGAGCAAGACGCCGGAGGGGCAGATGGCGTGAGCAGCGGAGTTTCGCGAGGGCGAGGGGTATCTGGCCAAGCGCAGCTCACTGCGCAAGTCCACCGTGGGCAAGGCGATGCGACAGCAGATGGGGTTGAGGGCAGGCGACGGACTGGGTCGAGCGGGGAGCGCTGACGACGGAGAGGCGTTGAGAGCGAACGATAGAGAAGGGCGCCGCCTGGGGATACGTGAGAAAGCTGGGCTGGGGTCTACAGCGATGGACCATTGGAGGCCGACGAGAGCCCTGGGTCGCAGGAACAAACTGGAGGACATCCTTACTAAGCGTCGCCAGCCCCACGCTACGCCATTGGATTTGCACGGGCCGTTTTTTTTTTTCAGCAGAAACAGGCAGTGCCAAACAAGGCGTTGGAGGTAAGAGAGTCACGCGCGCGCATTGCTCAATGGGGATGGCATTTCACAAGGGGGCACATCACAGAGGAAAAGCATCAAACCACCCATGTTGGGCACAAGGCGGGCCTCGGAATAGGTCCAGGAATAATGCGATTGCCTGCGTTGAAGCTGCGCAATGGAGAGCGAGACAGGCAGGGGCAAGCGCCATCGCCAGCAAGTGCGACTGCACCAACGCATTCGCGAGCACGAAACGCAACCTCCTGCTGGCGTCGGCCCTCGCGACGTCGAAGGCGGAGGATCTGCCCTTTGCGATGGAGGCGATCAACTACACGTCGATGAGCATGGAATGCGCCGCCGACTAAGCCCGCGCGCCGGCAGCGCAGGAAGCGCAGATGGGCCCCACCCCGTGCCCAAGGCAGTTCAATGACATTTACAATCTCCACGCGGGACAATGGCGCCAGGAAGAGTGGGGACGGGCGAGATGCAGGACGTGGGCCCCGTCACTGGGAAGGAGCCCGGTCTCTCGCTCAACGCGTTCATGGGCGACATCACCAAGGCGCGCGGAGCGAATGGTTCCGATGGGCCCACCCACCCAGACGCAGAAGCAGTCTGAGGTTAGCGAGGAAATGTCGGAGCGCCAGTCAGCTTTCGGCGGAAGCGAGGATATCTCGGCTCGTCGGGGCGCAGCAGCCGGGGGCGAGGGTGGGCACCTGTCTCCGGCGAACAGACTCGCGGAGCAGATCAACTCTACCGCGGGGCGCCTGGATCGCAAGCTGGCGAGAGGAGGTCGGAGCAGGAAACCAGCCAAGAATAATCATCTGGCTTCTCTCCGAGGCCCAGGGCGAGACGGGGTCGCGCGGCAGCTTCAAAGGGAAAGGCATTTCAAAGGCACGCCCATGAGGGGCATGCGAGGACGGGGCCCCTACTTGCCATGAGACCAAGGCCATGCCGGATAATCGGGGGGGGGGAAGCGAGGCCATGCAGATAGCCTACAGACAATGCGGTTGCTTCTGGTATTCAGGTACCTTGTGCAAGATAGAAAAAGAGCGGCATCGGGCATTTGTATCAGGGGCGGGCCGTTGGCATTGGCATTCGAGGAACGCCATCTCGGCGCGCTGGGCCGCGCCACGACACAACGATAGAGGAAAAATGGCGGGGGGCAGGGCGAGCTGGACCCGAGCGGGTGGATCGACCATATGCGAATCCAGCCAGGAGATTTTCAAGTGGTGGGGACTACCGCTTTGCGCGACTGCGCCGAGGGTCCGCAGGCTAGGATGGCGCCTGAAAATGTGCGAATCATCTTGAGGACTCTGGCAGTGCACTTGCAGTAGTATTCGGAACGTCGAAGCTGGACCGCCACTGCAGAGTCAGGAGATGGGAGATTCGGGGGGCACGCGTGGCATCTACACCCTGGGCAATGCAAGTTTTCATTGTTTTTTCGAGCACTGGCGGGGGCCAGCGAGGGCGTGGCAAGCTGGTGCCCGCAGAGGCACTCAGACATTTCCATGTTTCAAACTGGCGCACGAGACTGGGAAGCGTGGATCGGGGCGGACCCCAGCATACTTCGACGTGTTGGACGGACTTTGGACACCGCGTTGCCAGATGTGCCGTGCGGAGACGACATCTTTCCCCTTGTGCGTTCGAGTGGGGGGCGGGCACTGAGGGGCAGGTGCGCGGAGCGCAGTTCACTGCGGCAGCAGCGCTTGCAGCGCGCAGAAGAGTGGCGCGCAGCTGCCAACCGCTGGCCCCCAGCCGAGTGGCAACCAATAAATGCCCATGGCGCTGGAGCTCATCGCGGCGAAAGAATTATGATTGACCGTGTCGCGAGGGCCACGGAGAGTTATTGGGTATGCTAAAACAGCAGAAGTTGTTGGACGCGCCCCGTTCAGGCGCCATCTTCCCTCGGCCGCTTCCTCCGCGGCCTTCGGGCCCGCTCTCTGGGATGGCGTCAGGTGCGAGCCCGTTGCCGCCATCCGGGCCCCCACAGCGCTTCGCTTCCAAAAGATGGCGAGCGCTTCCCGGCGACCGCCCCGCCCCCCCCCCCCTTCCCCGAGCGAGGATCAGACGCAGAAGTGGCGGCGGCGGGGGGGGGGGGGGGCGAAGCTCCGCGAGGGCGGCGAGGGGGAGGGCAAGGGCCAGCGGTAAACGGGCGCGGCCAGCGCCGAGGCTGCAGTGGGCCCGCCCGCGGCCGCGGCAGCGGGGGAGAGGCGGCTGGGGGGGGGGGCAGCAGCGCCGAGCAGCGGAATATTGCGGGGGGCCCGGCCTCAGGGGATGCATCAAGGGGCTTCAACGCATGGCCCTCCGCTCGGCGGCAGAGATGAGAAAGGTGACCCACGTGACAGCGGACATCTACCTCGCGCCAGTCAGAAAATGTGCATTTCGGACGTCGGCGGCAGAGGCCCACTGCTACGGGGACCTAGCCAGGGAGGGAGGCAATGGGACACTTGCGGGCTTGGCGCTCATGGAGGGCGCCCAGGAGATAGCGACGGAATGACAGAACGACGATGCCACATCAGTGGCGGCGTCGGTGGATCGGGCGACGGGCGCGCTGAGCGACTTCCTGATGCTGGCGGACTTCCTGCCGTCAATACATGGTCACAGAGACGATCAACATGCGCAAGGCCAGTGAGAGCTACAAGGCCCGCGACAGCAAGAACAATAACCCGAGCGTGGTCGAGCAGCAGTTCTGGGGAGAGGGCTCGAGCAATATTCAGATCGGCGTCGTAGAGGCCCCCGACTTCAGAGCAGCGCCTCCGAAGGGCAACAGCGAGGAGGCCACGGCGAGGCCGGGCAAGTTCTCTGGCCACCGCCTGAGGATGGCAGCGGGGGTGTTGGTTGCGTTCGCGGGCGTCAGGAAGTCTCAGTCGGCGGCGCCCAAGACGGAGCTGGAGATGGCGGTGGGGCGGGAACTCCAGCGTCGGCGCCGCTGAGAGAGGAGGGGGCGGGCGGTTGCATTCGCGAGGATATCTCGGAGCGCAGCGCCCGGGGCAGAGTGCCCAGACGCGGCCCGCGCGGGCAAGCTCTGAGGGCGCCGCCCTTCGAGAGGCGACCCCGGAGCAGATGGGCCAGACAGGGGCGCCTGACGGCGGACATGCGAAACGACATCTTTCAGACGATGAAAAGGTAGCGGAGGCAATCAGCATGGACGTTGATCGCCCCACCCAGTTTTTTTTTTTTTTTTTTTTTTTTTTTTTTTTTTTTTTTTTTTTTTTTTTTTTTTTTTTTTTTTTTTTTTTTTTTTTTTTTTTTTTTTTTTTCTTTCTCTCTCTCTCTCTCTCTCTCTCTCTCTCTCTCTCTCTCTCTCTCTCTCTCTCTCTCTCTCTCTCTCTCTCTCTCTCTCTCTCTCTCTCTCTCTCTCTCTCTCTCTCTCTCTCTCTCTCTCTCTCTCTCTCTCTCTCTCTCTCTCTCTCTCTCTCTCTCTCTCTCTCTCTCTCTCTCTCTCTCTCTCTCTCTCTCTCTCTCTCTTCTCTCTCTCTCTCTCTCTCTCTCTCTCTCCTCTCTTCTTGTTTGTTTTCTTTTTTGTTTTTCTCCTCTTCTCCTCCTCCCTTTTTCTCCCCTACCTAGGCTCTGCCTAGAACGGTTCTTACTCTGTTAGCTTAAGGGGCCGGGCAATGGAAAGCGCCCCGGGCGGCCCCCCCAGCCCCCGCCCCGCGGCTCCCCCAGTTGCGCCCCCCTGGGTTCACCCAGCTTAGCCTAGCTTCAGCTTAGCTTTAGCTTAGCTTTAGCTGAGCTCGAGCTTAGTTTCAGCTTAGCTTTAGCTTAGCTGTAGCTTAGCTTTAGCTTAGCTTCAGCTTAGCTTTAACTTAGCTTTAACTTAGCTTCAGCTTAGCTTCAGCTTAGCTCTAGCTTAGCTTCAGCTTAGCTTCAGCTTAGCTTCAGTTCAGCTCTAGCTTAGCTTTCACTTAGCTCTAGCTTAGCTTCAGCTTAGCTCTAGCTTAGCTTTAGCTTAGCTTTAGCTTAGCGTTAGCTTCGCTTCAGCTTAGCTCTAGCTTAGCTTTAGCTTAGCTTTAGTTTAGCTTTAGCTTCGCTTCAGCTCAGCTCTAGCTTAGCTTTAGCTTAGCTTTAGCTTAGCTTCAGCTTAGCTTCAGCTTAGCTTCAGCTTAGCTCTAGCTTAGCGTCAGCTTAGCTTCAGCTTAGCTTTAGCTTAGCTCTAGCTTAGCCTCAGCTTAGCTTTAGCTTAGCTTCAGCTTAGCTTTAGTTTAGCTCCATCTTAGCTCTAGCTTAGCTTTAGCTTAGCTCTAGCTTAGCGTTAGCTTAGTTTTAGCTTAGCTTTAGCCTAGCTTTATCTTAGCTTTAGCTTTAGCTTAGCTTTAGCTTAGCTTCAGCTTAGCTTTCGCTTAGCTTTAGCTTTAGCTTAGCTTAGCTTTAGCTTAGTTCTAGCTTAGCTTTAACTTAGCTTTTCTGTTACTACTAATGCTGCTTTCCTATGGGGCCCCAACTCCTAGGTAGGGTCGCACCGGGATAATTTTTCTTCTCTCCCCCCAGGGGGTAAGATCTACAAATTGGCCTTTCGAGCTGAACGGGAAGCGGCGCTGCAGAGAAACGCCCGGGGAAGAGGCCTCCCAGACCTCCCGTCCCAGTCAGTGGCCGACGTCTTCATTTGCGACGACGCGACCATTTTTTTCGCTCCCCAGTCCCTTTGCAGTTGCGGAAATTCGGCGTGTCTGGGGGATTGTGCATATTTTGCAGTCATCATATGCGCGCTGTAGCGATGAGTCACGGACAGTGGGGGGGGGGGGGGAAGATTAGGGCCCGTTTCCAGAGAACTACGCGGCGCCCTTGGGGCCATTGGGCGCGACCGTTCTGCCGCCATCGACCCCTGTCGGCTCTCGCAGCCCATCTGGCTCAACGACGGTCCAGGTGCGCTCTGGCAGCAGGGTGGCGCCTCGGAGTGCAGGGCGCTGGGGGCTGCCCATGGCCTTCGCCGGCAGCGACAGGCCATGGCCATGCGGCCGATGCGGCAGGGGGCTCGGGCACTGCAAGATGATCGGGGGCCAGGGGGGTACGCGACTATAACGAACCAGGACATGAAACGTACCAAGGAGGAGAAGGAAGTCAATGGAAAGGGGGGCGTGCGTCGACTGCGATCTTGCGCCCAGGCAGGATGGGCGGGGCGAGTGGAGTGGCGAGGGGAAGAGTCGAGATGGAGGGGGCCAGTGCATCACGAGGGAACAAGCGCGCCGAGAGCAGAAGAGGAAGGCTAGACGCATCGCGTGGGCTGTTCGGCCCTTGGGGCAGACGCAGGCAACGAAAGCGATCATAGAAGCTGAGGAAGGGCCTAAGGAAAAAAAGCCGCGCAACCAGAGGCGCAAGCAGGTCATGGAGAGGCCGAAGGAGATGCCGCAAACACTGCCGGAGGGCATCAAGAAGAACGGGGCCATCTTCGCAGCCTTCAGGAAAGCAGGGGAAGACATGGCGGATGTACTTAGGCGTGCAGAAGAGCGCGACATCGCGCTGAGCAAGTGCATGGCCACGGGCGGAAATTTCGAGGATGCGCTGAAGGCAGACGGAGCTAGAAGGGAAGGGGAAGGAGCTGCGCCAGATGGGCGACTACAGGGCGGCAGAGAACATGGGGGAACAGCAAACAAAGCACCTCAATCAAGGCGCTCGGTTTCGCGGACAAGTGGAGCGATGACATGCAGCTGATCAGCGCGTGCAGGAGGAGCGCGGGACGGGGCGCGAAGAAGGGCCGCGCCCGCTCGCGCGGACTGGCCTTCCCGAACAAGCTGCGGCGGGGAGGCCCCGGCCCCAGCTCGAGGGGGGGCCGGTGGGGGTCCCGCTGCAATGTGAACTGGGAGCAGCTGGCGACGACGCAGGGGACTTCGCCGAAGACGACCTCATGAAAGAGCGGGTGAACAAGAAAAAGAAGAAGGACTTCGGCGAGGGCAGCGAAATGCGGCCCAGCATCGGGCGCGCGGCGAAGTTGTGCCCGTTTAGGAGGGGGCCATCTATGATGGTGGAGCTCAAGGTAGGAGACGAGTGGGAAGCGTTTGTAGCAGAAAGATTCCCGCAGAAGCTTGACGACGCCATCAAAGGAAACCATTGCAAGTTCTACGACGCGGCCTAGAATGAGCCTCGTGGAGATGCGCGAGTTGCCCCCGCCGCCCTCCCCAATGGCGCGCCAGGCGGGGGGCTGCGCGCTGATCGCAAAAGTGCCCAGTAGACATGCTGGAAAGCAGGAAGGAGGTCCTTCTCCGCGCGCCGCTGGCGCCAGCTGGCGCCGCGCGCCTCGCAGGGCGGCGCGGAGAGCCTTCGCGGCGCCATTGGGGTAGCCTCGAGGGAGATGAAGGATAAAGCGAATCTCGATCTGGAAGAGGTCGAGGCGCCCCTGGAACGCGGGCAGCTCCGAGACAGCGCGAAGACCCCGCTGGATGGCACAGAGATCTTCGAGAAGTACGCCAAGTCAGGGGGCGCGGCCAGCTCCGGCGGCCGCGCGCGAGAGAGCCCGCTTGCAGCGCCAAGAGGAGCACTGGCGGGGATATCTCGGAGCGCGACTTCAGGCGCGCAAGACGGGGCAATTCAGAGGGGTCTTCGCTAGCGGGGGCATCTCGGCGAGAGGGCCCTTAGAAGAGAGCTCGCGAAGGCAGCGTCTTGGAAAGTGATTTTTTGGAGCGCCGACAGGTGCGCTGCTGAAAGGGGGCGAGGATCCGGAATGGAAAACGAGACAACCACAAATGCCATTAGAGCGCATCCCTGTTGATAAGGGTGGCAGACCGAAGTCTCGCAAGAGAAACCCATCCTAACCCGCGCGCCGAGAGAAAATAGCCGCACCGAGGGGCACATTGGGATACTTTCGCAGGTATCAGGGCACAGGTACGACATTGCATGGGGCAGCCATCAGCCTGCGCGCTCAGGAAGAGAAGTGAGCCCAGAGAGAGAGAGAGAGAGAGAGAGAGACTCTGTTAGGAATGAGAGAACAGCAGGTCGCAGGCATAATGCAATTAGGCCCCCCAGCAAAGCTTGGCACGCAAGGGCCTCGCGCATTCCCTCCTTTCCCTTTTGAGTGTGGTCGCGTCTTCGTTCTCTCCCCCCGCTTGGGAGCCCTGCTCGCCCGGCGCGCCCCCGCTGTCACGGGCGCGCGAGAGGGCCAACAGCTGCCCCCCCCCCGCAGTGACCCGCAGGGACTCCATTCGCAAGGTATCAAGCCTCTCTGACGGGGCCTCGTCGGAGCTCGTCCCTTGAAGCTTCGGGGCATGCCCCTTGGAGGGCCCCATATGAGAAGTCTGGGTCTGCGGCGCATGTCAATCGCAGGGGATTCTGCCAGCCGCGAGCGCAGCTCCTTCGTGGGTGTTGACGTTGACCCCCTTTTATGCGGATGTCCTGTCCTGTCTTGTTCGTCCTTTTCCTCCTCTTCCTCATCCTCATTCTCCTCCTCCTCCTCCTCCTCCTCCTCCTCCTCCTCATCCTCCTCCTCCTCCTCCTCCTCCTCCTCCTCCCCCTGTCTCCTCCGCAGTCAGGGATTCGAACACTTGGCCCTGAGGGCAAGGGCTTCGGGCTGCAACTATGCTGCTGAAGACCTCCTCGCCCCGGGCCCCGCGCCCTAGGTCCTCGGATTGTTGAAGTGCCGACGCGGAACCCCGTCCGCGCCGCCGCCGACGCCGAGCGGCTTACGATCCGATGCGATGCAATTCGATTTGCCTGCCGGGCTCGCGATTCCGATTCGATTCGGTTCGATTCACCGGCATCGGCCGGGGCAAACCAGAGCCTGGCGCGGCGATTCCATGTCGATCGGGTTCGGGACGGCGTTGTGGCGATGCGATCCGTTGCCGATCCGATCCCATTTTGTTGTTCGAACTGGTTGAGGGTTTTCCGATGTGTTCTTCCTTGCCCCTCTCCACATTGACTGCTGCTGTACGTCCGCCTGGCCTCCCGCTCCCGCCCCCGCGTTATCCCTGTCCCCTTCCGCCCTCCCCCGCCGTCACGAATGGCAGGCCACTCTTCGTCCCCCGTCCTTATACACCTCGTCCTCCTCTTCCGTCCTCCTCCTCCTCCTCCTCCCCATCCTCCTCCTCCCCCTGTACTCACTCTCAACTTCCCCATCCTCTCCCCCCTCTTTCTCATTTCCCCCCCTCCCAACACTCTCGTCTCCCCCTCCTCGCCCACCCCTCCCTCGACACGCTCTGCTTCCCCTCCCCCTCCTCCTCCTCCTCCTCCTCATTATCCCTCGCCCCCATCCTCCTTCCTCCTTCGACGCTCTCAACTTCCCCTCCTCCTCCTCCTCCTCCTTTTCCCTCGTCCCCCTCTTTCTTCCCTTCCCCCGTACAGTCGTCGTCGTTGTTGTCGTCGTCGTCGTCGACAGCCGCGGGGTCCACCCCGTCGAGGCGATCTGCGCGCTGGGCGGGGAGTGCTGAGCCCTGGCGGCGGGCCTATACCCGTGTTGCCCGTCCCGGGCGTGGCAGTCGCCCATCCTCCCCTCGCGATTCCGACAACGAAAACAAAGCGGACATCCCAGCGGGGCGTGGCAGAGGCGGGAAGGGGGAGGGAGGAGGGAGCCAGGAGGGGAGGGGGGCGGGAGGAAGGACAAGGACAATGAAGAGAAGGAGCGAGGAGGGGGGGAGCAGGAGAAGGAGGAGCAGGAGGAAGAGAAGGAGCAGGAGGAGGAGGAGGATCAGCGAGTTCGAATTAGCAAGACCAGGATCTGGAGCGGGAAGGGGAGGAGGAACAGCGGGAGAAGCATGAGTTGGCATGTCAGGCCAAGGAGTCGTGCGCCCATTGGCATTTTGGCAGCCGCTGCACTGAACATGGATGTGCATGTTATCTCAAGAGTTGTATTCACCTTGATCGAGATGGATTGCTAGTCGCATGAGGGTGCGGGTTTGGGATATATGGTTTCGGGGGTCCTGCGTTCTTGCCCCTTGCCCTCTTCAGCCATCGTCCCTTTGTCCTCGTTAATCCTCACCCCCCCAATCCCCCATCCTCCCCATCGTTCGCCCCCTCTCCCCCCCGTCAAGCCTTCTTCCTTCTCACTTCTCCCTGTCGCATCAGCAGGGCGGACCGGGCGGTTCGCCCGAGACTTCCCACCGCTTACGGCCTTGAAATTGATGTATCCGTTAGTTTGTACAGGTGGAGGGCGGGCAATGTCCAAAATGCGGTTCGTGCCTTGGCGGCGACGCGCACACCCGTCATCACATGTTCCAGCAGTTGCGCGGCTGAGTGGCGAATGGTTTTCAAAGTGGGTCTCCCACCTTGACGTTGCGCACACCTGCATTCAAGTGTTCCAGCAATTACGCCGATGGACCGCGAATGGTTTTCAAAATGGCTCTCTCGCCTCGGCGCCGTGCGCACTCGCTTCCAAATGTTCCAAGAGCCAACAGTTACGCGGATGGACGGCGACAGGGCTTCAAATGGGCGGGTCGTTCTCAAAGTGGGGTTCTGGCTTTGGCGCCGCGCACACTCGTCTCAATGGCCACTCGGATGGAGGGCGGCTTAGTTCCAAAAAGAGGCTCTCGCTTGAGAATTCCTCCAGATGCATGGCCAAACATGAAATAACACCAACCAGTCACACGGATGGAGGGCGGCCCGTTTTCAGCATGGGGTTCTCGCCTGGGATTTCGTTAGGTGTTATGACCAGTTCAACATGTGGAACAGCTACACGGATGGACGGTGGTTCTTTTTCATAGTGGGGTTGGTGTTGGGCATGTCCGTGAATTCTATGGCCCCACTTTATTGCATCTTTCGCACACGTAGAAGGATGCAGGGCAGTTCCTTTCAAAATGGAAGCCCCTGCATGGCAGTCCAATGGATCGTTCGTCTTTCAAGGGGAGAGGTTCGTCGGGATTCATGGGATTCTAGGGGAAGGGACTTGGGACGATAGTGTGCACTGCAGCACCCTAGATAACTGCTGGGCTTGCTCTGGTGATGTTCCTCCTCCCCTCCCTTCCTTCTAATGTTTCTCCTGCTCCTTTTCCCTACCTGCCTTCCTCCCCAATGTGTCCCTCCTTTTCCCCATCCCCTTGTGATTATTGACGCTTCGAGACACGATGCCCAGGCAAGTTGTATGGATCAGGGAGACACGGAAGCAAGCAGCGGAGCAACGAGGGGAGCAGCCGTCCGAAGCTCGCATTTTTGGCAGCTCATTTGGGCAGTATTTGGGCCCTCGTGAAGTCATTTTGGAGGCCTGTGGGGCTCTCGTGGGCCCCCCCTGGGGCTGTCTGTGGTGGCCTTGGAGGCCCTACTGGGGCCATCTTGGAAGCCACCGATCAAAGAAGGCATGCCTTCATTCCCTTCTCCTTTGCAGAGGCTCGAGCTTGCTGAGGAGGCCCACCCTTCGTCCTCTTTCTCCTCCCTTCCGTTTCCCCTTTTGCTCCTCCTGTCAATGTCCTTTTCTTCCGAGCGCATGCGAACGCAGCCATTGGGGTCTTGGGTGGAGTTCCCCACGGGGCCACAAAATTTGTAAGGGGTAGGCCGGCATGGGTTGGGCGGGCGCATGCGAACATCGCCACTGGGGCCTTCGGTGGAGCTCCCTTTGGGGCAGGGAAAACATGTGGGGGATGTACCGGAATTGGCGGGGCGGATGCATGCGACCACCGTCAGTGGGGTATTCGATTGCGCTCCCTGTAAGTCCACGAAACGTGTGAGAGGTGAACAGAACATGGGTGGGGCGGGCGCATGCGAACGCAGCCATTGGGGCCTTCGGTGGCGCTCCCTATGGGGCCACGAAACGTGCGAGGAGTGTGCCGAAACAGGCGGTGCGGGCGCATGCGATCACCGCCACTGGTGCCTTTGGTGGAGTCTACTACGGGGCCACGAAACGTGTGAGGGGTGTACCCAAATGGGTGCGGCGGGCGCACGCGAACGCAGCCACAGGAGCCTTCGGTGGTGCTCCGTATGGGGCCACGAAGCGTGTGAGGATTGTGCCGAACTTGGTGCGTCGGGCGCATGCGAACGCAGCCACTGGGGCCTTCGATGGGGCTCCCTATGGGGCCACGAAACGTGTAAGAGGTGTGCCAATAGGTGGGGCGGGCGCAGCCACTGAGGCCCTCAGTGGAGCTCCTTGTGGATCCACGAAACGCGTCTAGGTTGCCAAAATATAGGTGCGGCGGGCGCATGCGAACGCAGCCACTGGGGCCTTCGGTTGAGCTCCCTAGGGGGGACGAAACGTGTGAGGGGTGTGCCTACATGGTTGAGTGGGGCGGAGGGCGGAAGCAGGGATGGAGGGATGGAGAAGGGGGAGGAGGGAGAGTGAGCGCGGGGTGCTGTGTCTTCAAAACGAGGGCCCCACACCACAGGACGGTTAGGAATTATTCTGGCGAGTGACCCAACCATGTGCAATCGTGAGCACCGCAAGGCAGGTGGGGCGAAGGAGGGGGATGGGGCCACGCGACGTGTGAGGGTATGCCGGTACGGGTATGGGCGGGGGGGCGCATGTGGACCCCGCCGCCAGGGCTTTCGGCGAAGTTTTCTAGGGACAGGCCACGAAACGCTGTATTGGGTGGCGCGGACGCATGTGATCACAACCATTGGGGCCTTCGGTGAGGCTCAGCATGGGGCCACGGAGCGCTGTATCCTTGTACGCGGACGCATGTGATCACAGCCATTGGGGCCATCGGTGGGACTCCCTACGGGGTCACGGCACGTCCGGTAGCCACTCATGGGAGTTTGGTATACCCTCATAGTTCCGTCTTTAACGGATTCGAGTCGGTCAGCGTATGGGAATCGATGAGTTAGGGCCGATTTGACGTCGGCGATCGTCGATTAGCGACGATTTAGCGTCGATTGGCGTCGACTTAGCATCGACAAGCGTCGATTCGCAAGAGCCGACAAGATGATATGGGAGGCTCCCATGAGTTGCCATCGAAGACCCGCTGTGCTGGTTGGCGCTGGCGCATGTGATCACAGCCACTGGGGCCTTCGGTGGAGCTCCCTATGGGGCCACGGCGCGCTGTACTTGGTGGCGCGGGCGCATGTGATCACAGCCACTGGGGCCTTCGGTGAGGCTCAGCATGGGGCCACGGAGCGCTGTACGTGGTGGCGCGGGCGCATGTGATCACAGCCACTGGGGCCTTCGGTGGAGCTCCCTGTGGGGCCACGAAGCGCTGTACTTGGTGGCGCGGGCGCATATGATCACAGCCACTGGGGCCTTCGGTGGAGCTCCCTATCGGGCCACGGAACAATGTACTCTCGGGCCTGGACGCATGTGATCACAACCATTGGGGCCTTCGGTTGAGCTTCCTATTGGGCCACGCAGCTCTGTATCCTCGTGCGCGGATGCATGTGATCAAAGCCATTTGGGCCACCGGCGGGGCTCCCCATGGAGCCACGAAGGGCTGCACTGAGTGGCGCGGACGCATGTGGTCAAAGCCTCTGGGGCTGTCGGTGGGGCTCCCCTATAGGGCCACGAAGGGCTGAACTGAGTGGCGCGGACGCATGTGATCACTGTCACTGGGGCCATCGGTGGAGCTCTTTTGGGGGCCACGATGCGCTGTACTGGGTGGCGCGGGTGCATGTGGTCCCAACCACTGGGGCCTTCGGTGGAGCTGCTCATGGACGGTGCCACGCAACAATGGATTCTCGGGCCTGGACACATGTGATCACAACCATTGGGGCCTCTGGTGGAGCTCCTTATGGGGCCACGGAGCGCTGTATCCGCGTGCGCGGACGCATGTGGTCAAAGCCCCTGGGGCTGTCGGTGGGTCTCCCCATGGGGCCACGAAGGGCTGAACTGAGTGGCGCGGACGCATGTGATCACTGTCACTGAGGCCATCGGTGGAGCTCTTTTTGGGGCCACGATGCGCTGTACTGGGTGGCGCGGGTGTATGTGGTCCCAACCACTGGGGCCTTCTGTGGAGCTGCTTATGGATGGGGCCACGGAACGATGCATTCTCGGGCCTGGACACATGTGATCACAACCATTGGGGCTTCCGGTGGAGCTCCTTATGGGGCCACGGAGCGCTGTATGCTCGTGCGCGGACGCATGTGGTCACAGCCATTGGGGCCATCGGTGGGGCTCCCTACGGAGCCCTGAAGGGCTGCACTGAGTGGCGCGGACGCATGTGGTCAAAGCCTCTGGGGCTGTCGGTGGGGCTCTCTTGGGGGCCACGAAGCGCTGTACTGGGAGGCGCGGACGCATGTGATCACAGCACCTGGGGCCTTCGTTGGAGCTCCCTCTGGGGCCACGAAGCGCTGTACTGGGCGGCGCGGACGCATGTGATCACAGCCGCTGGGGTCTTCGGTAGGGGCTCCCTATGGAGCCACTGAAGAATGTACTCCCGGGCCTGGACGCATGTGATCACAACCATTGGGGCTTCCGGTGGAGCTCCTTATGGGGCCACGGAGCGCTGTATGCTCGTGCGCGGACGCATTTGATCACAGCCATTGAGGCCATCGGTGGGGCTCCCTACGGAGCCCTGCAGGGCTGCACTGAGTGGCGCGGACGCATCTGATCACAGTCACTGGGGCCATCGGTGGGGCTCTTTTGGGGGCCACGAAACGCTGTACTGGGTGGCGCGGGTGCATGTGGTCACAACCACTGGGGCTTTCGGTGGAGCTGCTTATGGGGCCATTGAACGATGTCTTTTTGGCGGCGGACGCATGCGTTCACAGCCACTGGGGCTTTCGGCGGAGCTCCTTATGTGGCCACGACGCGCTGTATTCTCTGGCGCGGGCGCATGTGATCACAGCCACTGGGGCTGGGTGGCGCGGGCGCATGTGATCAGCCGCTGGGGCCCTGGGTGGAGCTCCCTACGGAGCCACGGAGCGCTGTATGCTCGTGCGCGGACGCATGTGATCACAGCCATTGGGGCCATCGGTGGGGCTCCCTACGGAGCCCTGAAGGGCTGCACTGAGTGGCGCGGACGCATGTGATCACCGTCACTGGGGCCATCGGTGGGGCTCTTTTGGGGGCCACGAAACGCTGTACTGGGTGGCGCGGGTGCATGTGGTCGCAACCACTGGGGCTTTCGGTGGAGCTGCTTATGGGGCCATTGAACGATGTCTTTTTGGCGGCGGACGCATGCGTTCACAGCCACTGGGGCTTTCGGCGGAGCTCCTTATGTGGCCACGACGCGCTGTATTCTCTGGCGCGGGCGCATGTGATCACAGCCACTGGGGCTGGGTGGCGCGGGCGCATAAGTGATCACAGCCGCTGGGGCCCTGGGTGGAGCTCCCTACGGAGCCACTGAGCGCTCTATTCTCGGTGTGGACGCATGTGATCACAGCCACTTGGGCCGTCGGTGGAGCTCCATACGGAGCCACGAAACGCTGTATCCTCGGGCGCACTCGCATGTTATCACAACCAACAGGGCCTTCGGTGAAGCTCCCTATGGGGCCACGATGCGCTGTATCTTCGGCGGCGGACGCAAGTGATCACAATTTCTGGGGCCTTCAGTGGAGCTCTTTTACGGGCCACGAATCGCTGCATTCCTGGGCGAGGGCGCATGTGATCACAACCACTGGGGCCTTCGGTGGGGCTCCTTATGGGGGCGCGAAACGTGTGAGTGGTGCGCCGAAATGGACATACGGAAGGCATATGCAAGGATGGGAAGAGGGAGGGGGGCAGCGGGTGGGAAGGAAACGCGGGGCGCTGTCTCCTCAAAACGAGGACCCAGCACCCACCACAGGGAGGTTGGGACAAAAACTTCGTGATCACTTCGCGGCGCGACAGGGGATATGGGCTCCCTCCTCCCCCGAAGGGCCCCGACCCCGCTGGCGGAGGCGGTGATACTCCTCCTCCCTTGCCCCCCTCCTTATGGGGCAGCGTTCGGGGAGGATTGGCTCAAGAAGGGAAACATTGACCTGAAATCGGCGATACATCGCCGATAGGTCAGCGATAGGCTCCCGATGGCGAATCCCCACGTGCCCGGGTGGGTTGAGCAGGTCCGTATCGTCGAGGAGCAGCGTGGGCGAACACAGGTGGCAAGTCGCGCCCGACCATTGCTCGGGATACGACATGTAAATGCGCCTGACAACATACGGTGCAGGCGTAACCATGTTGGCGCCTCGTCCTGATGGCACTCGGGACTTAGCTCGGGCTACTGGCGGCCGTTGGGACCATCCCGCCACCACCAGAACGTCCTCGGCGAGGCAGCTAACCTCTGGAAGGCCCCTCCGCGGCAGGCCCGAAAACGTCAGACCTCGAACGTCCGCCGCTGCCTCGTTCTCCTCCACCTCCTCCTCCTCCTCCTCCTCCTGCCCCCTCCCCCTAACGTTGCACACGCCCCACCCGCGGCGGGGCCCGGCAGGAACGAGGAGGCCGACGCCCTCGAATACTGAGGGCGCGGGCGCGCAGAGCTGCTGGGACCGCCTCGGGCCGCCGCGCGCGGGTGCCTTTCGGGGGTGGGGGGGCCCGGCGCCCCTCCGTCGCCCTCCGTCCTCCCGACGAGCGGGGGGAGGGGGGGAGGGGGGGGGGAGGGTCCGCCAGGGGCCGGACGGGGAGGGAGGGGGTGGGAAAGAGGGAGGGGGGGGGACAGGAGGGGAGGGACGGGGAAGAGGAAGAGGAGGAGGAGGAGGAGGAGGAGGAGGAGGAAACCGTAGCCATTTGGGCTCAAGCCATTTTGGCTCAAGGGCTAGAGACGCTTGAGAATCAGCGATTGGTTTTGGCTGGTCGGTTCCCATCTGCTTGATCGCTCGGGCACCAGCCTGCCATGTCAGCACTCTCGCCCCGACGGCTCACTTCTGCCGTCGGCTGCTTCTCGGGGTCGCACTCGTTTTCGCAGCGGTTGGGACCGCCGCAATCTGCAGTGCTCAGCCATGTCTCTCTTCGCAGCTGCTGGTACGGGAGCTTCAGGATCTCCAGGTCAAGATCAACGTAAGCGACCAGCCTCTGCAGGAGCCGCAGCAGAAGAAGAAATTCCGAGTGCTGGATTACAGAACCAGCTCGAGGCTCTCCGATCTGAACTACTGGAAGAGGTTGCAAAGACATCGGCAGATATGCAAGGTTCGTTCAGTGGTCGATCGACGAAGGTGGTCAAGACGTGCTCGGACATGCAGAAGCAGGTGGAGGAGCGGTTATCCCGCACCGAGAACCTGCAGCGCACGCAAGCACCGGAGATCAAGAAGTTGTAGGATGACGTCAAGAAGCTTCGCGCGGAGCTGGGCACTGTCAAATCCGAGCCGAAACCTGTCACGAGCTTCACGCCGATTTCTTTGGAGTCTAAATTCAATCGCGAGATTGACATATCGGTCATCATCGCGCGGTGCAAATATCAATGTGCTAAGACGGCCGTGGAGCAGGCCTTGCAGCCGTGGTTTGCGCGGCTCAACACGGAGCAGGGCGAGGTGGAGCTGCAGGGGGACCCCACCGACAAGAGGTACACGATCCAGTTCAAGGGCTCGAAGGCGTTCGCAGGCAGGCGCGTCCAACAGGCGCTCGCACTCCTTCGCCCACAGGCTCCTGGGCAAGAGTGGCTCCGTTTCCACACCACGGCGGTGTCAGGCGAGAGGTCCGAGTTGGCTCCCAAATTGGCAAAGCGCTACCTCCTGCTGCAGTTCCCTCAGAAAAAGTTCCTCCTGGACAAGTTGCGGGGGACGGTCTCATTCAATTAGCGTCAGCTGGTGCAGATTACCCCACTTCCCGACAGTGATGTGCCGCAGACCCGCTGGGCCGAGGAGAACCTTCGACTCGAGGGGGCGTCGAGGGCGCACCTGGGGGGCGGGCTCACCAACGCGCTGGAGAGTGACGGGCATACCTCGCGGTCTCTTTAGCAGGTTTCACGCCTTGTGGGGAGGCGCCCACAAGGCCCACGCGCCACTTCGCATTGGCACGTGGAATGCGCAGGCTCCGATGCACTTCCAGCCAGCCGTCAGATGTGCTAAGTTTAAGTATATCCGTCGCCTCCTCCGCCCTGGGTCAATCATTGCCGTGCAGGAAGCGCGCCGCTTGATTGCTGAAGTCGAAGATGTCCTCCACTCTTCGAACCTCGACATCGGGTTCACCTCGCCCCTCCTCCCAGCAGAGCACGGCAGTGGTCGTGCCATCGCCCTGTCTCCAAAGTTTCGTCCAAGCAGTGAGAGAGCTCGGCTTTTCGGCGGCGAGCGCCCTATACCCCCCCCCCCCCCGAGGCCTCGGTTCCAGGTCGAGTGTTGTTCGTAAAGTTTTCGGCGCCGAATCATTCAGCATGGATCGCTCATTGCAGCGTTCACAATCATGGTCTTAACACAGCCCAGCGTCAACATGCTACTCAGCATATCCTCTCTTCCATCCCCGACTCGAAAGATGAACCCCAGAGCAAGCTAGCGACCGCGGCGGGGGGGCTTTAACTCATGGGCTGCAGGCGCCGACGCCGCTCACTCCGACGGACGAAGAGATTGCAGCACCTCTTCCTCCCTTGCAGCAGCCACTTGGGCGGCGTGACGTAGTGCGGCAGTTCGCAGAGTTCGAGCTGGAGGCTCCGTCCCACCTCCACGCGGGGGAGAAGCACCTCTCGTTCATAGATCGGCTCGTTTGCTCATCTCCTGGGCGGGTTCTCTCGCAGCAGGCGACTAGTGGTGAGGTCATCGGTATCCCAGAGCAGCTACAAGCCAAGCAGATACCTGATCACGCAGCTGCACGCGCCACTCTAGTCCAGCGCCCTCCGCCCCCCGAGCCTTCGAGGTCCATCCCGAAGGAGATCTATATGACTAGCGAGCATGCCCAGTTTTTTTTCAGAAAGCGGTGGGCGCCGCCCCGTTTGGCCACTTGAGCATCCCACTGCAGCACAAGCATTATAAGAAGCTCGCGAAAGAGGCAGCACGCTACGCACGCAACGCTATACAACTGCATGAACCACATAGTCTTCAAGCACGGTACTTTGTTATGCGTAGTTGCGCGCGTGCTGCATTCCGTCAAGACGTGCGTCTAGCAGAACGCCTGACATTCACGCACCAGCTTGCACGTGAACATCTCTTGTTAGATCTTGTTGTTGGCAGTGCACTTCTGGTGGGGCCTGGCGCTTTCACCCGCCTTTCGGATCAGTTGCGCGCTGAGCTGGCTGAGAGGGGGCGCCGTCAGATCCAGGCCAGTATCGATGCGACGGGAAATGAACACCGTCAGAACCGATTACGAGGACGGGCCAGGAAAATGAACAAAGCTGCTCAGCTCTGGTCGCCGTTTGACAAGCGGGCGAGTCTGGCGGGCATCAGGATCCAGGACCAAACCATGCAGGGGCCGAACCAGGTCCCCCAGGGCCTCACTGACTAGTGAAAGCCGGTTTTCTCTGGTAAAGACTTCGATCGTTCCAGGGCTCGGGACTTCATCAGGACCCACACTCCTCATGTTTCGTGTGGTGATCTCCCTCCTCCCACGTTCAAGTTTTTGCAGGACTTCTCGAGGCGCCAAGAGGACTCGGGCCCAGGACCTGACCGACTCAGGCATGCAGCTTGGCCGAGAGCGCCACGTGGCGTATACATCCTTTTTGACAGCCTGCAGTGGATCTTGCAGGGCTTTACACTGAATTGGTACTTTAATGAGCTTTTGGGAGTGTCCATCCCTGAGGGCACGGAGGCGAACGACGCCGATGGGGGTCTTCAGGGACGTCGGGGACACCAGGCCCTTGGGCCTCAAGAGCACGGGCTGCAAGCTTTTGACTGGAGTCTGTTGCTTTGAACTCTCTCGTCGCGTACCTGCTGGACTCGACTCGAATCAGCGCGGACTTGTTTCTGGTTGGAGCTGTTGTTCGAACATTGTGGGCTTGGACGCTTATTCTCGTGTATACTCCATGGGGCCTCAAGCGTCGCTTCCGCTTTTGGTGGGCTTCGATTTCGGCCAAGCCTCTCCAAGCTTGAGCCAACGCTGTCTCTCGCTTGTGCTTGATGTGCCGGACCTTTCTCCTCCGCTTCGGTGGTTATTTGATGTCATATATAATAGTGTAATGCGCTCTGGAAACATAGGTGGCATAAAACAGTTCATGCACTGCATAACTGCAGGTATTGTGCAGGGATGCCCAGCATCAGGTCTTCTATCCAGCCTCGCGTTCGATCCGTTTCTGATCGAGCTCCGCAGGGTGGTGGACGGCGCGGGCCGTGGCCGCGCCTGGGCGCGCGCCGACGACATCGGCATGGCGTTCTCGTGAATTTCTGTTCTGTCCGAGGTCGCCTCGGTCTTCGCGCAGACACAGCACATCGGACATCTCAAGCTAAAGATTCCCAAAATGATCGTTCCGTTGATCGACTCGGCCGCCCCGAGCTGTATCGACAAGTATCGGTTCTGGATTAGGAACTTCGTGGGCTCCTGGAAAGACATTGACATCTCGGGAAAACTGATGTACCTGGGGAGGTTTTTAGGACCCGATGTTGATGATGACTCGTGGATCGCGCCTGTCGCCAAATACAAGTCGAGATGTGCTTTGATCGCTGGAAGCGGATCAGCTGCTGAAGTGACGGCTCCTCTTTACAGACGACGAGTGTTTGCTATTATATCTTATGTGTCCCAGTTCCTTCTTATGCCTGCTCAACTTCGTGCTATGGAATATCAGCAGCTGGCCCGTTCATTTAAGACGCCGTTCCGATGCTGGTCGAAAGCGGGCCGGCAAAACCTGCAGGCTTGGGGGGGGGGCTCAAACAAACAGTTTGCTAGTCAACAATGTCGCCACTCTTATCCGTGCCAGCCTGTTTACCACCCCTGAGTGGCAGATCGGAATGACGGCCCTCGAGGAGGCCGCGTGGCGTGAGATGACCGTTGCCTCGATCAGTGCTGGCCATAATGATGGCGCGGGGGATATCGGTTTTGCCCGAACTTCTGGAAGTCCCGCCCCGCGGCGCAAAATCTTCAGGTCGCCGCTGCAGGTTTCCCGAACAGGCCCCAGCTACAGGGCGCCGCTCGTTTTGTTCTTGCTCATCAGCGGGTACATCTTAGAGGTAATCCTCATCTCTCTCGAAAAGCTCTCCATCCCCAACGCGTTCTCGCGCCGCGTCTTAGGGTTCGTGTTTATCCTGACAAGCTGTCTTCAACGTTTACTGCTCGGCTTCGAAAAGGGCGCCCTCAATGCCTCGCGGACATCGATGGCATAGATTGGAATCTCTGCCGTGAAGTGATTCGCTCCCTTCCTCCATCTTGGCGCTTCGCGGTTTTCAAAACTCTCGGATCTGCTTAGACAACCAACAGTAGGTTTCAATCACAAACCCAATGTTTTTTTGGGATGCGCGCAGTGTTCTGATCGATTTTTGCATGTTTCCATGATTTGTTTTACATCTTTACAATGCTCATCCTCGCGAAGCGGATAAGGGCGTCCGCGAGGGCGTTGTGCAGCCAATTGCAAGTAGCTTTGCAACATCATCGGGAAGCCCGTGCTTGCCTTGGACGTGGGACACGCGTTCCTCCGCGTTCGCATCCAGGGTTCGAGTGTCGCCGCGCATCGAAAAGGTTTCGTTGTGGAAGACCCGTGCCCTTACTTTTTCTTCCTTTTTATTTTCTCCCGATTGGCGTCTTCCAGTAGCGCTCTGCGTCGGCGCATCTGCGCTGGTGCTCCAGCAGAGGATGCGTCGCCGCGCTTCCCGCTAACGGGGGGCCGCGCAATCCCCGCGCCGCGGCGGCCAACTGCGTCACGCGCCCCCTGCCGGGGCTTCGCTGGGGGGGGCACTGCGCGTCATCGGCAACTTCGCAATCCACCAGGGACAATCGAAATCCCTTCAGCGGCTACAACCGCGCGGCGTCTGACTATCAAGGAAGGCCCCGCGGGAGCGCGACATCTCGTCGGCATGGCTATAACTATTTATCACGGATCGTGCCCTTTCCCGATCCGCGAACGTCGGCCACTCTGGGTGCCTTGCTTGCTCTGCATGCGCGCAAAGGCGTTCACTTTTGCGCGCGGCGCGCCGTGCGCGCGTGCTGCGCGCCTCTGAACTCGCACGCGCTGCGCACGCTGTGCCGCGCGTGGCGCCGCGCGCGCAGCGATCGCGTAGGCCGCGCCCACGGCGCGTGCCGCGCGCGGCGCGCCGTGCGCGATGTGCCCCGCGTGCCCTGCCGCGCCGCGCGTCGCGTGCCGCGCCCCTGCGTTTGGCGCGATCGTTTCTGCGTGGTGCCGCGCGTGCTTTCTGCGCCGGGCCGCGAGCGCCATGTCTCGCCCGCCGTGGCGCCTGTGGCGCAGCGCCGATTTCTGCGCCACTCCTCGCCCCCTGCTTCCCTTTTCCTCCCTTCCCCCCCCTCCCATCCACGTGCAGGGGCGCCCCCGAGAAGGAAGGGCAGGAGGGGGAAAATGCCACGGGAAGGGAAAGCATGGAGGAGGGTGAGAAGGAGGAGGAGGAGACGGAGCGGCGGATGGAGGAGAAAGAGGGGGGACGGATACGATAACATAGGAGATAACGGTAACGGAGGCAGGATCGACGGACGAGCCCCCCTTCAGAGATTTCTTGGTAGTCGCGTGCAGAGGTCCGATTCCGTGAGTGGGCCTGGAGAAAGCTGGCGTCGGTGCATAGGTAGCCTCCGAGGTATTCGTTCCCATGGGTTCACAAGTTCTTAGAGGTTTTTGGGGCGTGCCTGGGGCTGCCGTTTGTTGATATTGTGCTTATGTGTGATATTTATCCAGTGCTCCGCCCTCTATGGTTTCAAATTCTGTTGTTTCTTAGCTTGCATATGGAGGGCCCAGCTCCCAGGAACACATGACTTCCTAATGAGCGGCGACAAGGGCGTCGCTGGCGCGTGGGCCTTGCAATCCACGCAAGTCTTCTCTGGGGCCCTTCGCCGCGCAAGCCGCGCCGCAGGCCGCGGCGCCGCCCGCCGCGCCCGTGCCTTCCGGGCGGCCGCCGGCCAGCCGGCAGCCGGGGGCCTGCCCATCGGGCGCCTGCACATCTGGGGCCCCCCCTTTCCCCCCCCCCCCCATATCTAGACGCAGTGGAACTCGCGAGGAGAAGGGCAGGGGGGGAAGAGGCAGAAGGAAGGAAAAGGAGGGGGGAGGGTGAGAAGGAAGAGGAGAAGGAGACGGAGGGAGGGAGGGGGGGGGGAGGGGGCGAATCTGATAATATTAACAAAAATAACTGAGGCAGGGTCGACGCGCGGGCCCCCCTCAGAGATGTCCTGGAAGGCGCGCGCAGAGACCCTGCTCCGTGAGTGGGCCTGGAGAAGGCCCGGGTCGGTGCGCAGGTGGCCTCCGAGGCATTCGTTCCCATGGGTTCGCAAGTTCTCGGAGGTCTTTGGGGCCTGCCTGGGACTGCCAGTTGTTGATTTTGTTTTTTTGTGTGATATCCATGCAGTGTTCCGCCCTTTATGGTTTCAAATTCTGTTGTTTCTTAGCTTGCATATGAAGGAACGGTTCGGTGACCTCGCGAAGGCCGCCTCGAAAGACAGTGGGCCCTGTTGGAGGACGAGAAGAGCACGCCTGTCCAGGAGGCGCTGCTGTGCCAGCGGGTGGAGAGCACAAAAAAACAGTTCCCAGGAACACGAGGCCTCGGAGCGAGCAGCGACGAGGGCTGCGCTGGCGCGTGGGCACTGCAGTCCACGCAAGTCTCCCCCGGGGGATTCGCCGCGCAAGCCGCGCCGCAGGCCGCGGGGCCGCCCGCCGCGCCCGCGCCTTCCAGGCGGCCGCCCGCCAGCTGGCAGCCGGGGGCTTGCCTATAGGGCGGGGGTTCAATGGAGGGAGCGCTGCAATGTTAAATGTCGTCGCCGCGGCTAGGCCGCGGCGACGACATTTTACATTGCAGCGCTCGCCCGCGCGCGGCCCATTGGGCGAGGCTCCTACGGGCAGGCCCCCGGCTGCCGGCCGGCCGGCAGTCGCTGGAAGGCGCGGGCGCGGCGGGCAGACCCGCGGCCCGCGGCGCGGCTTGCGCGGCAAACTCCCCGGAGAAGACTTGCGTGGAGTGCGAAGCCCACGCGCCAGCGCAGCCCCTGTCGCTGCTCGCTCCGAGGCCCTGTGCCCCTAGAAACTGGTTCTTGGCGCTGCGCCCCCAGGGCAGACGCGCTCTCCTCGTCCTCCAGCAGGACCCACTGGAAGCGAAGAGCGCCGCCCCTGTCTTTCGAGCCGGCTTTCGCGAGGTCACCGAGCCGTTTCTCCATCTGTCAGCTAAGAAACAACAGAATTTGATACAATAAAGGGTGGAGCTTTGGATGAGGATCACCTATATGCACAAAATCAACAATTGGCAGCTCTGGGCACGCCCGAAAGACCTCCGAGAACTTGTGAACCCATGGGAGCGAATACCTCGGAGGTCACCTGTGCACCGACCCCGGCCTTCTCCAGGCCCATTCGCGGAACAGGACCTCTGCGCGCGACTACCAGGAAATCTCTGAGGGCGGCCCGTGCGTCGATCCTGCCTCTGTTATCTCCTACTACTATAAAATCCGCCCCCCCTCTGTCTCTCTCTTTTCCCCCCTCCGTCTCTTCTTCTTTTGTCTCGCCCTCCTCCCTTCTTTTTCCTTCCCGCTGCCTCTTCCCCCTCCTGCGTTCATGTTCAGGGATCACCTTGCATCTATATGGGAGGGGGGGGGGGGGGGGGCAAGGGGGGGCTGCGTGGGGGAGGCTCCCGATTGGCAGGCCCCCTGCTGCTGGCTGGCTGGTGGCCGCCTGGAAGGCGCGGGCACGGCGGGCAGCCCCGCGGCCTGCGGCGCGGCTTGCGCGGCGAAGTCCCCGGAGAAGACTTGCGTGGACTGCAAAACCCACGCGCCAGCGCAGCCCTCGTCGCTGCTCGCTCCGAGGTCCTGTGTTCTTGGGAACTGGTTCTTGTTTTTGGCGCTTTCGACCTGCTGGTGCAGCAGCATCTCCTGGGCAGACGTACTTTCCTGGTCCTCTAGCATGACCCGCTGGAAGCGGAGAGCGCCGCCCTTGTCCATTCGAGGCGGCTTTCGCGAGGTCACCGAGCCGTTTCTCCATCCGTAAGCTAAGAAACAAAAAGATATGAAACCGCTGGGCCCTCCCAGGGGTTTCTTGGACTGTTTTCCGGCGATCTCGGGTTCGTTCCCCAGTTTGGAGCGTTGGACACTCGAACTGCCGAGAACGTGCAGCACTGTCCGAACCAACATCAAGCTATGTATGTGTTGTTTCCCGAAGCCCTGCGGGTGCCTTCTCGGATCATTATTGAGCCGTCTTGGGGGCCCTTTGACCCGTCCTGAGGCCGTCTTGGGTCGTCCAGCCGCGATCCTGAGCTGTCTCGGAGCCCTTTTGGACTGTCCGGGGAGCCTCCTGGGGCCTTTCTGGCCCGTCCTGGGGCCTTCTTTCGTGTTCCCGCTTTGCCAATTTCCTGCCCCCCTCTCCTCGCTTCTCCCCCCCGTCGCCATCGTCAATCGAATTGCCTCCGCCCGTGAAGGGCGGCGATTAGAGTGGGCGCGGCGCGGGCCAGAACAAGGCGCGCCAGATGGCCCCTCGCAATGGTAGCGGAGCTGCTTGCGTTCAGCGGCCAGCAGGCGGCCGCGGTCTATGTGAGCACGGCGCGAGCATTATCTACAGTTTTGGATCCGACCCTTCGGCGGGGGTGGCGGTGCGCCGAGCCAATGCCCTTGCAAGGCGATGGCGTTGGCGAGGTCGAGGCGCGCAGGACCGAACCACCAGTGAAGCTTCGCGTTGGCGTCGGTGCATTGCCGCATGGATCGGCGCGCTGTCCTGCGCATGCGAAAGTTTCGGACGTCAGGTTATGGAGGGCGTCGCGCATATCTAAGAGACGGCGCCTGCATATGAACGAGCGGCACATCGTCGCTATCACCGTGTGGTCACCGCCGAAAGTTTGCATCTATGCGCTTGTTCGTGGATTGGGCGGCATTGATCGGATGGGGGCGGTCAGGTGAGCGCGGGGGAGAGGGCCTCCCCGCGCCGCCACGGCGCGGCCCGCGTCGAGTTCTGAGCCCGCTCAAGGTTCGCGCGGCGTCGGGGCTTCGTGCCCCGCGCCGCTCAGATGAAAACGAGCGGCTTTGCGCGGCGCCCCCCGCGTCGGATCTCATCCTGGACCCCCCGCCTTATCGGCAAAAATGTCTCGGGACCGACGGCGCGCCTTTCCTGGCGCGGGGGGCGCGCGGCCGAGCGCTTCGGGGGCCCCGCGATTCGCGCAGGCGGGGGCCGATTGCATTGGGGCCCGCCACAACGGCGCGAGCGTTGTAAACTTGCTTATTCTTACTTGTATTTTTGGTCGTGCCCGAGGTTCCTGGAGCTTTGGTCCGAGGTTGCCGAAGTCGCTCTCGACCCGAACCCTGTTGCTTGATTTGGTGTATTAGCCCCTTCTCGTAATTCGTTCATCATTCCCGTCTATGCGTTTCACTTGTATAGTGCTCTGCGCGTTCTCACCGCACCTGCGCGTCCTATCGCTTCAGTTGCTGATGCCGCCTCCCGGATCAGGGCGGTGAGGTTTCAGGTCAAGAGGCCTGGATGCGGTTGAACTTCGAGGACTGCCCCGCTCTTGGCTACGCTCGAGGAGGAGGAGGGGGAATGCCATTCTGGCCGCAGGTCCTTACGCCGCCGTGCCAAGACCCATGGGGGAGGGCCGGCGTCAGCGCGCCGCTGCGATCGGCGGCGCGCGCGCGACAAGAGCAGCCCCCCCCCCCCCCCCCCCCGAGACGCGCATCACCCACGTCTACAATAAGTACGGAGGTACAACATCCTCCGCGCGCGGGCGATGCACCTTGCTTACTGCGTTATCCGCAAGTGGGTGGTTAACCGTGGTTGCAACGTCATCCACCAGTGGGTAATCAACCGCGTCTACATTATCATCAGCGCGTGGGTGGTCATCCGCGACTGCAACTCCAACCGCCAGTTGTCGACTGACAAGGTGGATCTCTACAACATCAGCCACGAAGTACTTAGACTGTGCACGCAGCCCGGATATGGCCTGGGATAGAGGAATATGCGCCCAACGTGCGCAACACCGACTGCGACTTGTTGTTTTTTTTTGCACGCGGGCGCATCGATCTACACCGCAAGCCAATGGCGCCAAGAAGCCGGCAACCGAGGCAACTGAGCCCCAAGAAGTATAATGATTAATGATTACGGTAAAAGAAGGATATACAGCAGGGGAGGATGCAACCAGGACACCAAGAAGGACGACAAAAACAGTGACCAGAAGTGCGTCTGCAAAGTGGGACGCACCGAACCACATTCCGAAGCGTCGTTGCGGCTATCGCTGGAAAGGAGAGGACAACAACGACCTCGATGCAACTGCCAGAAGTCATCCATCGGTACCCAGATGGAAGGCAGATATAGCTACCTACACGACCATCTTTCGGGTGATAAGGAAGTTGGGGGGGGGAACAGAACCAATTGATTGCAATCTTGGTGGTCATAATGAGGACGATGGCGGTGGTGCGCCCTCAGGTTGGCGACGGCGCGATTTATCGATAGTTGTGCAAATCTCAATTTTGATCTAGATCGATCTCACCATCGGTTTCACAACAGATCGCACGATCGATCTCCCCATCGATCTCACCGTCGATCTGACAACCGAACTCAGTATCGATCTCACATTCGGGCTCACGCTCGATTTTTAAATGATTCCCAGTCGCAGTTGCACAGTCGATCTCATGATCGATCGCATTATCGATCTCATGATCGATCTCACTGTCGATCCCACTATAGATCTCAACTGCGATCCCACCATTGTTCTCACAACAGCTCTCACAAGCGATCTCACAAAGGATCCGGCTACCGATCTCCCCAGCGATCTCACTATCGATCTCGCCGCCCTGCTCCAGGAGACTGACTTGCGCCGCCTTGCGGGACATGGGCCATCGACGGAACGCCGACAGGGCGCCGACGCGCCACCGACAGGACACCCCTGGCCACCGCGCGCCCGGGGGGGTGAGGGGCTGCCAGTCAGCTCCACAGCCCCTAGCCACGACGGTATCATTCCTCTCGCGCGTCCACGCAGCTTCGCCTCGCACGCGCGACGCGAGCACGAAACCGAAAACGAGTTCCCCACGGGGGGCTCTCCGTTCCACTGCGATCCCACCCCGCAACCTCCGATTGAAAGTACTGTGGGCACTACTACGAGCGCTTAGAAGGCGGAGGTCGTGTCCAACAAGGAATGGATGCCCATTCCAATGAGCGAGGACGACTACAACCGATCCCGACAACAATGCCGCACCAGAATGCACACACTGCCGACGTCAGTCGCGGCCAACACAGAGGCAGGACAACCCCGCCGGCACCACTACGAGAACACCACCTGCATCAAGTATTTGTTGCAGGCGATCAAACCCGCAGACCTCAGGCTCAAACAGCCACAGGCGAAGAAAGCACACCACATCAAGGCGAAGCTGCACGACGACGAGAAGATCCAGAAGACCGGGCAAGACAAACATAGAAACGACGAGAGGCTCAACAACACCTCCAGGGAATTGGAACAGGCACAACAACGAGCCAACGACCATGCGATTGGACCAAAAAGAGCGCGAATCCCCAGACTGACCGTCAGAGTCCCAGCGATGCAAGTCAGGGGGCTACGCATGCAGGTACCAGTCCCGTCATCCTAAGGGGCAGCACAGTCGTCAGTGGTCGAGGCCATCGCCAAGCTCGGAAATCCCAGCCCGCGTGGATACGTCAAAAGGAGACGCGCAAGTAGTTGGAGCTGAAGGTGGCGCTTGACAGTGCCAAGCACATGCGCCAGACAGAAAGAGCGGGGCACCGATAATTTCAAAAAGGAATTGGCGGCGCGAGCTTCTGTCCGGGATTGCGACATATAAACAACTGAAAGCCATCCCGAGTGGATCTGCGCAGAAGCAGTACAACATCAATCTGAAATAATCGGAGCCGCCTGTATCTACGAAAGACAAAGCACGTGGAGCCATACGCAAGACTTCGCCACCGAGGTCACGGCCTACCTTTCCGAGCTGGACATGTTCAGTGAGTGCCCGCCTCCACGACGCCCAACGTCGCTGACGACGTGCAAGGGTTAGACGAGACGCCCGCGAACAACTATGCCTTCGCGAACGAAGAAGCACTCGCCACAGCCAGCAAGAGGGCCCGATTGCCCACAGAAGGAGACAGCCACAACCAGGAGACATACGAGCGCATCGAATTGGAGAACAGAGGCAACCCGACTCACGAAAACTGGCAGGGCGATGCATCGCCTCGCCGACATAATTAAGCACATGAGGACTGTTGACCAACGCGGCAAACGCTCGAGCACATGGGAATCAACGCATCCATCCTCAAGGCCATGCTGAAGGAGGCAGAATTCAACCTTACAGCACGGGGCCATCATGTACTACAGGATATCCGCGTATGCCCATGAGGTGATCGCTGGGCATGCGCACAACAAATCAGCGAGGCAGAAGATCCAACCATTTGCAGTTGTGAGTAACGCAGTTGTGATTGTCGTCTTCACGGTGGTTAGCCCCCTATGGGCCCGCGCATCGCGCGTGGGAGGCGTGCCGACATGGGTGCGGTGGGCGCGTGCGAACGCAGCCACTCGGGCATTCGGTGGAGCTCCCTATGGGGCCACGAAGCGTGCGAGGGGTGTGCAGAAAGGGTTGCACCGGGCGCATGAGACCACAGCCGCTGGGGCCTTCGGTAGTGATCCGTATAGGGCCACGAACCGTGTGGGATGAGTGCCAGCAACAAGTGCGGCGGGCGTATGCGAACGCAGCCGCTGGGGCCTTTGGTGGAGCCATCTATGGGGCCACGAAGCGTTTGAGAGGTGTGCCGAAATATGTGCGGCGGGCGCATGCGAGCGCGGGATCTTCGGTGGAGCTCCTTGTGAGGCCACGAAGCGTGTGTCGTGTGTGCCGACATGGGCGCGGCGGGCGCATGCGAACGCGGCCACTGGGGCCTTCGGCGGGGCTCCCTGTGGGGCCACGAAACGTATGAGGAGTGTGCTTGTTTTTTTTTTTGTCAGCGGGCGCATGCGAACGCAGCTAGTGGCGCCTTCGGTGGAGCTCCCTATGGGGCTACGAAACGCTGAGGGGTGTTCCGAATTAGGCGCGCTGGGCGCATGCGAGCGAATGCAGCCGTTGGGCACTTCGGTGGAGCTCCCTGTGGGGTGTCGAAACGTGGTAAGGGGTTTGCCGACATGTGCGCGGCGGCCACGACGCGTGTGAGGGGTGCGCCGCAATGGGCGCGGCGGGCGCATGCGAGCGCAGCCATTGGGACATTCAGTGGAGCTCCTTCTGGGGCCACGCAACGCGTGAGGCATGCGAACGCAGCCGTTGGGGCCGTCGGCGGAGTTCCCCATGGGGCCAGGAAGCGTGTCAGGGGTTACCAAATGGGGGCGTCACGCTGTTGGAGGCATTTGGGCAATCTTAGCGTTTTTCTGGGACCTTCTTGGGGCTCTCTAAAGCTATTTTGGGGCATCCTGGATGTTTCATAAACCCGTCGCAAGCGGACAATGCGAGAAAGCAAACGTCTCGGGGTCGTCTTGGGGCATTTCGGAGGCACGCTACAGGCAATCACGAATCATATTGGGTTAGCTTGGAGGCAATGTGTGAGGTCACCCTGAGGAATCGTGATTTCTAAAGCAGCCGAGCGATTCAGAAATGCTTGGGGAGGTCGCAGCGACCCACTGGGATGTGAACGACTGAAAAACATATAACCAGTTTGTTGACGTCGCCGTCGAGGCCGCCAGACCGCAGCCAACGACCCAGACGAGAAGCAACTAGTTATGTCTGATCGTCCCTGCCCAATGTGTTGTCGCCTGGCCACAGTGCTGTAGCCACCTGGACACCTTGCAGGGGCGGGGCGCCCCCGGTGCAGGCACCTCATCCCGAGCTGTTGTTCACGGGTCCTGGCTCCCCACGTTGGTGGCGTCGGTGTCGTTCCCATTTTGGAGGCTTCGGTCTCTCAGGAGGGAAAAATACGCAGACACGCAGAATCGTCGATCCCGCGGAAAAGTGGAGCATATGGGAAGCGCAGTGGAAGACGAACACATCAAGAAAATACTAACATATGGGGAATCCTTGGATGTGTGTCTATTCATTCGTGTGTCCTTGAGCCCCCTCAGTCTCAGTGGCCCCCGATATCCCCGGAGGCCCCATGGGGAGATTTACGAGGGTCGTGTGTTGCATCCGACGCGGGCGACCAGGACAGAGCTTTTCCCGACCGATCTGATTCGAGACTGATTTCGGCCCGCTCGATTCGTTTCGAGTCATGTAGTCCGAGGGTCCGATGCGTTCCGATTATTGCATGGTGCTGTCGTCCATCCGGGCGCAGCGGATCCGACTCGCTTCCAACTCCAGCCCGATGCAGACCGATATGCTGCACGGTTCCGATTCGGTCGGATTCCCCCATTCGATGGGCATTGATCTACTAGGGCGATGAGCGCGACGGTAGGCAGCTCGCCGCCTGCCACTACCCTCGCCATCTGGCTCGAGCGCGTCCGCCAGAGCGGTTTCGTGGCAGCGACTTCGTTGGCGTTCCGATCCGTTTCCGATCCGATCATCAATTCGATCCGAGTTTTCGGATGCAACTGTAAGGCCAAATTCTGACTTTGCCCTGGTTCGAAATCCGGCTCGATCCCGCTTTATCCAGCTTAATCCGCGGCCCAATCTGGCGTAACAGCCCCCCAATGGTGCTTTATTCTCCCGAATCCTTCCGACGAAGACCTCCCAGCAGTCGCCTCCTAAGATCCGCGCCCGATCCGATCCGAGTTCGCGATTCGACCCAGCTCAGGCCCGACGAGGGCGACGCGGCCGACGAGGGCGGCGAGGAAGACGACTGGGCAGCTCGCCGCCCGCCGCGCCTCGGCTCGAGCGGCGTGTCCGCCAGAGTTCCGTCCTGGCAGCGACGCTGCGCCCTCGCAGCGCGCCATACCGGATTGTAGCAGGTCGCCCACCGCCTCAGACGGAGGACGCCGCCCGCCCCCGTCCAGCGATCTTCGGTAGCAACTCCTCGCGGGAGCCTGGCGTGTCCCAGCAGTGCAGGCCTCGAAGTGAAATAGCGTGCCAGCGTTTGGTGATCGATGCGAAAGCGCCGACTTCGTGCCGATGAGCGTCGATCTAGCCTCGGTTCGCATCGGTTAGCGTCGACTCGCGTCGACCAGCGTCGATTCGCAGGAGCCAGCAAGATGACGTGGAAGGCTCCCACGCGCTGCTACAGAAGATGCCATGCTGCCATCTGTCGGGGCGCCTCTCCTCGGTTTCGGCTCTCGGGGGCCGCTGCCGGGCACCGGGACCACCAGCAATGGACCCGTGGCGGAAAATTGTTCCCCGGAAGGGTTCGGGACCTCTGGGGCCGCGGACCGAATAGAGCATATCGGATGATGTTTGGGAGAACGCCGCAGCGGCCGTTGGTGCCGCCCCCGGCCCCGTCGCAGACAGGGCAGCGAGGTCTCGGGGGTCCCCAAACCAGGGGTGGACCTAAACAGTGTTTTGGCGATTTCGTGGGCCGTTTTCGTTTTGATTTCGTCTTGCGGTATGGGCCCCATGGGCGGATTGAAGACAAATCGAGGGAAAACGAAAACAAAGCGAAAACGAAAAACACCGTTTAGGTTCAGCCCTGCCCCAAACCCAGACCGCCCCGCGTCACGACAAGAGAAACAGGACGGGTGGTGTGTTTGGCCGTTCTCGTCCCCCGTAGCGCTCGAAACATGCCAGCTCTGTACCACTTGATATTTGTGTTTCTCCACGGCTTGACATATTGGCGTTCCGGTGCCCCCTTGCTGGGCCCTCGAGGCTCACTGCGGCAAGTCCGATGTCCGATGTCCGTCCACCGTGGGCCCTCGCCGAGCCCTGGGCCGCGAAGAAACAAGACTCGGAGGAAAGTCGGCCTTGGGGGAAGGATCGGGGGTTCCGGGCCCCCCGATCAAGACCTCGGATGTTTGGTTATCGGGGAGGGGCCAAGCAGTGCGGTGATCACAACTCTGGGATTTGGTGTGACCACGCGGTTTTGGGACTCGGGTCGTTCTCCAGGGATGTCTCAGCCGACTCGGGCCTTCATAAGGCTCCAACCATGCGGTGACGGACCGTGCGGTGAGGACTTTGGTGGGTTCGAGGTCACCGCGCCGTCTGTCACCGCACCACCGCTCAGGGACCCCGAGGAGGTCGGGGCTCGTGTAGCGCGAGGTTCGTCGCGTCACGCCGACGCGGCAGCGCTCCCGCCGTGGTCGTCCAAGATTGACTGCGGCCGGTGGCCTAGAGTCGGCTATGATGGAACGATCTACCGATCGAGACGCCGCCGATCGCTCCAGGTTGGACGGTATACGCCACGCGGTGTCAGAAGCCAACGGCAGGGTCGTCACAGCACGAACTTGCCGTAAGAGAGGTCCGCTCTCACGGGGGTCGGCCAGCCCCCTTAGGTTTGGGAGCCGAGCGGAGCCGACCCCCCCTCCCGGCCGTCCGCTGAGCTGCGCGGAGCTGGGGAGCCGCTTCTCGGAGGGGAGAAGTCGGCATAATGTTCGGAGGTCCCTGCAGGCTTCTTGGGCCGCCGCTGAGCCCTGCCCCCGGCAGCGCCTCCAGTAGACATGGGCACGGACCTCCAAAAGTTAATACCTGATATTATATATATATATATAATATTGGCATACCCTGTGTTCTTCCCCTGTCCTTGCTGCCGATCCTCCGAAGTGCGCCCTATTTCCCCTTCTCCTGTCCCTGCGGCCGCTCCTTGTCTTCTCCCGTCCTCCTAGCCCGGGTTGCCTGAACGCGCGTGTGCATTGCCTCTGCCGTGCTCCGACGTAAAACAGCTAAATCAACCGTGCTCTTCGTCCACCTTGGCTGGCCAGGATTTGAGACGTGGCCCCTGCTGAGCCAGCTCAGAGCTGGGCTGGGCTGCAGAGCTGGGCTGGGCTGCAGCGCGCCCGAGGGCACCGCACGGTCCTTCACTTCCACGTCTTGCGGCCCTCCATCTCTGGAATCAGGTCCTCGGATCAGCAGTTCGAGTCGTCGACCCCGAACGAAGTATCGAGCCGCAGATCGCTGGACCGAGTCGTAGATGATCGTACATCGCCGTGCCGAGTCGCTCGATCGAGCGAACGGAGTCCTTAGATTCGGTGGCCGCATGTGAGCCCCACCCCCATCCCCTACGATTTCTGAGGGGGGGGGGGGGTCGCTTCGTTCGGGAGCTCCCGAGAGTAGAGAACCCCCACCCTCCTAGAAATCGTAGGGGGGTTGGGGTTCATTTTCGCATGTGGCCACCTATAGATCGAGTCGCATCGTCGATGCATCGGCGATGGGCTTTGGGTCTGGAAACACTGTTTATTTCCAGCCGCTGGGATGCATCGGCGAGGCGGCGCGAAAAAGCTCGGGGCCCTGGCGCCCCTGCCCCACTGCTTGGGAGAGCACCCTCCAGCGGAGGGCATATGCGAGGCGGATTTGGAGCCGTCGGAGGTCTGAGGTGGTCCAGCACCTGTTCTTCGGCGAGCATCAATTATGGGGGGAAGAGGTTCGAGGCATTGGTCGGCGGCGAGCGAGGGGGGGAGTGAGAAGGAGAAGGCCTTCTCAGATGGCGGCGGGGCTTCTCAGAAGGCTTGCGGCCTTCTGAGATGTCATTTGTGTCTTCGGGGAAGGCTCAGAACCTTCTCAGAGGGTCGGCGGACTTCTGAGCCTTCTGAGCAGGCTATCTCTTTCTCACTTCCTCCCCTGGCGCGCTGCCGACAGGAATGGGGGGAAGAGGTTCGAGGTATTGGGTTTGGGAAGATATTTTGCCTTTTGTCCGGTCCCATGAGACCATCAAAAACGTATCCGGGGTGAAAAGTTGCACCAGATGGTCCCCGGGAACAATTTGGGAACCGGTTCTGAACGGATTTGGTCCCATCTCCCCTTCTCGGCCGATCTAGTTGTTCTTGGGGCCCAACCAGCTCAGACCCCCGCATCGCCGCCCGCAAACTAACAACTATTTGGCGTAGGGGCTGGCATGAGAATCGCTCGCCAGCGAAGACTTACTTTCCCAATTGTTTAATTTGGCCATGGCGTCGTAAACAGCTTCCCCACACAACAGACTGCGCAAACGAAGTATAAGAAAGCAGGAGTACCTGCGGAGACGGGAGAGGGATCGGTGGGCGTGAACCAATCTTGGCCAGGCACTTTTCTGGCCAAGGATCGGAGTAAGTTCACCCCTGGCCAGGCCAGGAGGGCGTGATCCCTCAGAGTGCTTGCGGTGGCGGCCTCGTCGGGAGCGTCAGGCCCGCACGTCGTGTCCGAGGGGTGCTCCCGTGCACTCGGACGTCATCCGATCTGGTTTTTCACTTTGCGGCCCCAGAGCTTCCGACCCTGGAGCTAGACTTCTGTCCCGGATCACTCTCTGATTGCCCCAGGGCCCGACAGCGGCTTCCCCCGGCCGAAACGAACGAATAACAACGCGACTGCAAATCATGATTCCGCCACCACGCTGCGGTTCAGCTTTCAGGCCTCCCGGCAGACGCCCTCGGCGGGTTTCCTGGCGGGCCGGATTCGTCGGGGCTTGCTTGGCGTCCCCACGGGTCCAGCATATGCGCGTTCAGGCCTGACCAACATCAAAGAAACAGGAAGGCGAGTGAGTAGTATTAGCAGGAGAAGGAGTAGCGGCGCGCACAGGGGGGTGGCCCGAGGCATGGCGCCACTCTAAGCAACCAGGGGGGCGCATCTGAGAAGGCATGGGGCTTCGGGGCTCCCAGCGAACAATCTTTGAAGCCCCCGGGCCCTTCCAAGAAGGCCCGGGCCTGCCAAGAGGTCCCCCGCCTTCTGGAAAGGCTCCCATCCCCCCTTCCGCGCCACCCCCTTGAGCGCACCGCCAAAGAGGAGGAGGAGGAGGAGGAGGAGGAGGTAGAGGAAAAGCGAGACTGATCCAGGCTGTTCGGACTGTTATGGACTTGATGGACTTGATGGGGATGCGTAGCGTAGCGTAGCATAGGTAGAGGAGGAGGAGGAGGAGGAGAAAGAAGAGGAGAAAAATCAAGAGGATGAGGTTTTGTGGGAGGAAGAGTTGGCACATGAGCAGCAGGAGGAGCAGACACAGAAATCCCATGTCCGGATTCGTTCAATACGGGGTCCCCAGAAGTCCCGACTTGTTCACCAGGGCCAGCTTGTCATCCCGAGTCGTTTTCTGACGGTCTCGGAGCCCGGCGAGGGCCCCCGGAGGCCGGAATCGGCCAAGGAATTCCGAATTCCCGTCGTGCTTTTGTTCGCGACGCGAGCTTGCTTGGGCAGGCATCGGCGGGGGGGGCGTCGGCGCCGTCGGCGGCGCCGCCGTCGCCGCTCGGCAGGCGCGCATAGATGGCGCCACTCCGCCGCCTGGCCGCCATCCTGTCGGGCGCGGCGCTTGCGGCAGGCCCAGCCCCCCCCAGTCCAGCCCCAGGGGGGCGGGGGAACGGCCCCGAGGGGAAAGAACGGGGGGTGGAACAGGAAACGCTCTAAACCACGCCCGCCCAGAGGGCTGGCGGGATTCGTCATTCCCTCCTCTCGTGCTCCGCCTTCCCCTCCTGCCCCCGTCCTCCTCCCCCTCGTCCTCACGTGCGTTTCCCCCTCCTCCTTCTCGTACTCCTCACGCCCGTGCCCTATCAAGCGGCACACGAACGCCAGGTCCGTCTTTTTCCACATATTTGGGTGCCTCTGGCCCTCTTGGAGCCAGCTTGCATTCGTCGGGTCAGTGGTGGTTCTCTACTCTGCTGTTCCTCCTCATCTCCTACGCCCCGCCTCCCCCTTCGCGCGCGCGCCGCCGCCGTCGTCGCCCTCGAGTCGTCGTCGTCGAACTCGAGTCGTGGTCGTCGTCGCCGCCGCCGCCGTCGTCGTCGTCGTCGTGGGCAACACTGGTCCGTCATCGTCTTCGCTCCAGGGTCGAGGCTCCAGGGTTCGGGATGGTCGTGGGCCTCGCGAGGCCTGTATAGACTTCCTGGGATCTCCAGTGGTCTCTGACGGCCCAGAAGAGATCAGAGACTTATAGAGGCGAAAGTCGTCGTCGGTCGCTGCCGCCGCCGCCGTCGCCGTCGCCGTGACCGTCGCCGTCGCCGTCGTCGTCGTCGTCGTAATCGTCATTGGGTCGTTGTCGTCGTCGTCGTCGAGTTGTCGTCGAGGTTTGAGCGTCGAGATGTTTGGGTATCGCTTGCCTGTGTCTGGGCCTCTCTGCGGGGGTTTGGATGACGTCTCGATGCGTCGCCGTCGCCGTCATCGTCTCGTCGTGTCGTCTCTTCGTGTCGTCTCTTCGTGTCTCCACGTCGTCGTCGTCGAGGCCCAGACCCCTCGCGTCGTGAAAGTAAATCACGACGGAAGCCTTTGTTTGATTATGGGGGCATTCTACCGCAATAGTGTTTGCAATCCGCGGCTCCAGAGCTCTTGACCCAGATCAATGTTTGATGGCGTACCAGATCAATGTTTGATGGCCCAGGGCCCGAAATCGGCTCCTCCCAGGGCGGAGATGGACGGAAAGCCCCGCGATTGGCAAGCCATATCCTCGGGGGTCTGGGTTTCGAGGTCTCCCAAAAGGTGTCCGAGTAGATGGGGCTGGAAGATCGCACCGCATCGCCGTTGCATCGGCAATGCGGCTCGATGTGAAGCACGATGTTCCCCACGCCGACGGCACCGATGCATTGCCGACGTCGCCGATGCATCAGCGATACATTAGAGATGCGGCTGTATCATCCGACCCCATCTAAGTCAATATCCATATCAAGGATGTGCTGCTCCGTAAGAAGACTGCCCATGCATCCCTACTTCTTTGGCCCATCCTGAGCCAATGTTGACGTCCGACGAGCTCTAAGTAGTGCATGGGACGTTCAAGGACCTGATATTCTTACCTTGCATCCTAACTTTGGGTTTGGCTGCACATGCGATCGAGTTTGATTCGCAGGTCGACCCTGCCAAATCAAGGGTGCCCTTGAGTTCATGGTCTTGTGTCCTCTCGCGTGTCGCCTCCAACAAATAGCACGCATGCCCTGGCTCTTGCACGAGGGAGGGCGAGGGCCAGGCGATGGCAATGAACTCTAGAATGCCGCTGCGCAGGAGAGCAAACTTCGACCGTACTCGGACCCCATCTGGGAAGCCCCCAGGGTCTCCCCGCACCCCTCCCTCAGTCTCTTTCCCCCTCGCCTCTCTCCCCTCGCCTCCACCCCTCCCTCCTCGCCTCCCCTTCCCTCGCCTCCACCCCTTCCGCGCCTCCACCCCCCCTCGCCTCCCCCCCTTTCTCGCCCGGCCGGCAGCGTCGGCCCAGGGATCCCGCTCGCGCTCCGGGCGGGGAGTTGCTGGTTGCGCCGCGGCACTCGCTTCCTCCGTCGCTCCTTCCCTACGCCTCCATCCCTCCCTTCTCGTTTTCCTCCTCATCCTCCTCCCTCCTCCCCTGTCCTCCCTCCCCCCTCCTCCTCCTCCTCCTCCTCCTCCTCCTCCTCGTCTTCCTCTCCTCCTCCTCCTCCTCCTCCTCCTCCTCCTCCTCTCCTCCTCCTCCTCCTCCTCCTCCTCCCTCCTCCTCCTCCTCCCCTCCTCCTCCTCCTCCTCCTCCTCCTCTCCTCCTCCTCCTCCTCCTCCTCCCTCCTCCTCCTCCTCCTCTCCTCCTCCTCCTCCTCACCTCACCATACTCATTATTTTTCATTATTATTATTAGTATTATTATTGCTATTATTTCTTATATTATTATTGATATTATTATTATTATATTATTATTATTATTATTAATAGTATTAGTGTTATTAGTATGATTATTATTAATAATATGATTGTTCTTCTTCTTATTATTATTATTGTTGTCATTATTATTATTCTTAGTAGTAGTAGTAGTAGTAGTAGTAGTAGTAGTAGTAGTAGTAGTAGTAGTAGTATTCGTATTAATAATAATAGTAGTATTATTAGTGTTATTCGTATTAGTATTATTAGTACTCATATTACTATTATTATTAATATTAGTATCATTATTAGTACTATTAGTATTAGTATTATTATCGTTGTTTTTATTATTAATATTATTACCCTTATTATTATTATTCCAATTATTCATATCATAAGTAGTAGTATTATTAATTTTATTTTTATTTGTATTACTAGTATTAATGTGTGTTTCTTTTTTTCTCCTCCTCCTCCTCCTCCTCCTGCTCCCTCCTCCCTTCTCCTCCCTCCTCCCTTCTTCTATCTTCGTCGTCCTCCTCCTTTCTGCTCCTCTTCATCCTCCTCCTCCTTCTCCTCCTTCTCGTCCTCTTCCTCCCCCTCCTCCTCCTCTTCCTCCTCCTCCTCCTCCTCCTCCGCCTCCCCCCTCCTCCCTCCGTCCTCCCTTCTCATTCCTCCCTCCTCCTCCCCCTCCTCCTCCTCAGCCAATTTGCGCTCGTGTGCCCTTTCGCCTGCAGGAGGCCCGCTTGCGTACTGACGCTCAGACTTCAGACTGGCCGCGAATGTTGGGCCCACAGGACACGGATGGCTGCCATCAAAAGGCAGAATGGCGGTGGCAGCAACGGCATCAAAAAGACGTGGCGTTGTGACGCGCTACGGATACAGTCGGACATGCGGGGGTGCACGACCGACATCGACACGCCCAGGATCCAGCCCCGCGGCCGGTAACGCCGACGAGGGCCCGCACCACGACGAGCAGCTCGCCAAGGTATAGCATTACCGTGCCAATCTGGTAGAGCTACGTAAGCTTGCCGAGGGCCCGTTCTTGATGGAGGCTTTGCAGCCGCAGGTGGCACAGCTCGAGGAGGAGCTCGCCGCCGAGCAGCTGTCATTGGACTACGGTGTGCCGCGCTGCTTCACGGAGTGCAGGGTGGTGCGCGACCGCAACAGGGTCGCAGGACAGAAGACACGGTGCCAGCGGCGAGCCGATTGCCTCGAGGAGGAGCTGGCAGCGACGCAGAAGAAGGTCACCGACGAGAAAGCTAAGATGTAGCGGTTCAGCGCGAAGTTGGACGGCCTCAGCAAGCGGATCGAAGAGCTGGCGGTCTTATCGCCAGGAAGGGATGGGCGGCAGCGCTGGCCTTTTTCTGCAACAGGCGGAGCAGTGCCCAGACAGCGGCACCGAGCAGCGCGATCAGCTCGCGGCCGCGCTGGGCCACGCCAAGGAGCAGAAGAAGAAGGAGAAAGCGACCGCCAAGCACGCCGAGCGCCTAAATGAGACCGAGGCGGACCTGGCAGCCCGCACCGCACGAGAGCGCGCTGACAAGGAGCGCAGCGCCAGCGCCGACACCAACAAGCGCCGCTGCACCAAGGGCGCGCATTCCAAGGGGGACCTCGTCGAGCTCGAGGCGGGCGCCAACGAGCTCGCCATCGGCAAGACCCTCGTCAGCGCTGGGGTACCTCCCGCACAGGCGGGCAAGGTGGCGGGTGCTCTCAAGTGTCTGGTTGGGCCACGCGACCACCATCAGCAAGAAGCAGTGGCTGCCCCTGGCGCCAACCGCCGAGGGCCAAGGCGAGTCTTGCCGTGCACCGTGTGCGCGGTGGGCTCGCTGGAGCGCGTCATGGTGCCGATCAGGCACGACGACAGGGGCGCCATCGTCCTGGGGCTGGAGCTGGAGGCCAGCGGCCCGCGGCTAGAGCTGTCCCAGACACGCATGCGCAAGCGGAGTTGCGAGCAGCGCCACGACCGACGCAGGTCGCAGTGCTGGAGTTTTGAAAGCTACGGCACGGAGCAGGGGCATGAACTTCGTGCGCAAGGGGATCAACCAGTGGGACATCAGCCCACGCGAGTCCAAGGGGCGACTCGCCGTGGCCTGGGTCGACACCTACGGCAGGGCGGGCCTCATCTGCGGGCCCCCCTACATGTGGAACAGCGAGGCCTCGCCGAGCGGAACCAGCGTATCCTGGCGAAGTGGGGCTCCACCATGGATGCGCTCCAGCAGGAGTGGGTCCTCGCGGGGCCAGACGGCGCGAGGGGCGCGCGGGGCTACTTCATCGTCTCGCGCGGCCTGGTGACGGAGTGGCACGCGGCGCAGGTGATGGACGGCTACAACGCGGCGCCGCGCCTGCCAGTCAGGCAAGCAGCGCCCGCGCGCCACCGCGACATCAGCAAGGTCTACGTGCTATGCACGCGGAAGCCTTGGCCACTGGCGCGCCCGATTGGATGCCCGACGCACCCGGCGGGCTGGCCGAGGCCGCTGGCGAGCGACAGGGAGCGTCGAGCTGGGCGGAGGCGACGGGTTGCCGGGTCTGGAGGCCCAGGATGCTTGCATCGCATGGGGCACGATCAGCCGGCCGCTCATCGCGCACACGTTGAGGGACATGCGCTTCAGCAAGATCGACAACCGCGCCCAGCACTACCTGGGCCTCATCGCCACCCTGCTGGACCTGGCCGGCAAGCGACACTGGAAAATGGCCCACCGCGCGGCCGCAGCACAATGGCGGCAGCGGGTGGTCAACACGGATCGCAAGGAGCTGGTTCATTGCACGAGTGGACCAAGCACCTGGGCCATGGCAGCCGTGGGCGGGCAAGGCGGCCGACGACGGCGAGGGGGGCCGCGAGCTGTCGCGCTTTCAGAGGGCAGCGGGCGCAGCGTTGGAGGGCTGGGAGACCATCTGGGGCGACCCCCTGGGCGCGCGAGCCCCGTGTACTGCGGCCGCCCATCGCCCCGAAGCAGGTGGCGGCCGCTTCAAGCCCAAGACTGGGGCTCGGCGAGTCAGGGCGGCACCCGCGCCTCTGGAGCGAAGGAGGCATTCGCGGTGCAGCGAGAGCTGCCAGCGTCTTCAATGCGCTGGTGGCGGGATCGCCTTGGCCGCAAGCACAGGACATCATCTTGTTCTACCTGATGGCGAAGGCGGCAGGAGGTCACCGTAATCTCGGTCTGATGCCCGAGCTGGCGAGGCCGTGGGAGACGCCCGCGCGCCGGGCGCTGGGGGGGCGCCCACCGCAGGCCCAGCGACAGGCCAGCGCGCGGGCGGCCCAGCGAGGCCGCGTGGAGCAGGCGCTGTTCTGTGAGCCCGCGGTGGCCGAGGGCATGGAGTGCGCCGTCGCGCACTTCGACCTGGTCAAGCGCTTCGAGTGCGTCGCGCACGAGACGGTGCGGCAGGCGGGGGCCCGCCCAGAGTTCGACGGAGTGTCTAGAGATGGCTTTGCGCATCTACTCTATGGCGCGCCGCATCGCGCTGAACAACGCGCGCGCGGAGGCAGACGCAAGGCGCGCGGCGTCGTGGCGGGCAGCCGCGTCGCGCCCCTCCGCCTCAAAATGGTCATCTTTGGGGCGTTGGATGGTGTCGCCGCAGATTTCCCGCGGGCATCGCTGCGCCACTTCGTCGACGACCTGGCGGTCGCCGCGGGGCGCGAGGACGTTCGTGCAGCACTGGCATGCGCAGGAGGTGCAGCGGCTCATCGACATGTTCGAGCAGTTGGACATGAAAGTCTCCAAGGGCGCGGAGGAAAGACGGTCGCCGCGGCCTCGGCCACCGCGCTGCAGGACGGCCTCGCCTAGCGGGCGCGGCCACTAGGCGTCAGGACGGCGCGTCGTGCGGACCACCTCGGCGCCGCCACCGCGGCCGGCAGGGGGCGACGAGTCAGCGCGTTCAGCATGAGGGCCAGCACGGTCGCAGCGCGGCGAGACCGCGTCGCGCGCATGGGCCCTGCACAGGCCATCGTCAAGCAGGGCAAGGTTCTGTCGGCCAGGTACGGGGTGCAGGTCATGGGCATGGCCAGCTCAACTTCTGGCGCACCTGCGGCAGGGCGTGGCGACCTCCCTCAGCACCATGGGCAGATCCACGCCGCTGGTGCTCCTCGCCGAGGACGCCGACCCAGGCATCCGCGCCGACATGGGGCCTCTGGTATATTGGGCCTCGGCGTGGCTGGAGGTCGATTGCCAGCCAGACCTGCAGCGCCAGCTCCAGGGAGCGTGGAGGAAATGGGTATCTCGAGCGTGTCGTGGCAGACCCCATAGCTACAAGTGGGAGGGCCAGCAGGGGCCTTCGTAGCGACGATCAAGAATTTGGGCTGGAAGACGCAAGCAGCCCGCAGCATCGCCATCTGCGAGGAGATCCTGGACCTAAAGACGCTGCCGATCAGGGGCCTGAAGCAGCGCATCCGCATGGCCACAGAGGACAGCCCCAAGCAGGAGTGGCTCAACAATCACGGGGAGAAGCATGGCCTCGACAGCCTTTTTGTCGAGCCCGTGCAGGCGCTGCTCAAGCGGCCGCGGACAGGCCGATGGACGCTAGAGCACCAGACGAGAGTGCGCAGCTCTTGGGGCGGAGGCGCGCGGCCGCAGCAGCGGCTCTTCGACGAGGGCGGCGCGCAGGACAACATCTGCAGGGCGTGCCGCGAGAACGCGGGGGCGGACCGCTACAGGACCTTCGCGCGCTCGGCCCGAGAAGACCATCGGAGAGCAGTCGGAGGGCACCACATGCCACCGTTGTGCCATGCGATGGCCTGGAGCGACGGAGGCGCGGCTGGCGGCGTCCGAGGCGTTCTGGGGGCGGGGCCTGACCTCAGACCCCGCGACGGAGTTCAACGTGTGGAACCTGCCCTCCATGGACACCAGCACCGTGGAGGGCGAACTCATCGGCTTCGTGCGCGGGGGCGTCTACACCGACGGCGGCGTGCTGCACGGGGAGTGCCAGCGCGCCGGCGAGGAGGATGGGCCTTCGTGCAGCTGGACACCGCGCGCGAGCTCCAGCGCGCCATGTCGGGCCCGCTCGAGGGGCCGCAGTGCGACCAGTCGATCTATGAGATCGAGCTGGGCGCGATCGCCATGGTCTTCGAGCGGGCCTGCCCGCCCGTCAGGATTTTCCCGGACTGCAAGTCGGTGCTCGACGGTTTCGAGAGGGGGCCCGCATGGGCCGCCCGCGCGGACTCAGCCCACAACTAGGCTTGCCTGCGCCGTCGGATGCCCGTCGCTGAAAACGGAGGGCTAGGGCCGCGGGCAATTTCGCTGCGCGCAGGAAAGGCCCACGCCACCAGCGCCCAAAGGGCTCAGATGGGGCCGCAGCTCTTCATAGGGCACTAAATGCACGCAGAGCGAGGGGCACATATGAGTCAACATGAGGCCTGGCGCAGGGCCGCGCGTACATCCAGAGATACAGGCTGGTTCCAGACATCTTGGAATTCGCTGCGCACGTCGGGGTCCTCGGCCATGGGCTCGAGAACGCCTCCGAAAGCCCAGAGCCCCGCAGGGCCCAGGGCCGCCCCGCCCCGCCCCCCCCCTTCCCCCGACGCATAGTGGGGGAGTGGAGGACCAAGCTCGCTGCTCACGGCAGCCACCGCCACGCCCAAGGCGGACCTCGGCGCCGAGTCCGACGCCGTTCCCGACGCCGAGGCCGACGTCATCCCCGACGACGCGCTGGAGCAGTGGGAGCCTGTCGAGGAGATGGGCCAGCCTGAGTCGGGCGAGGGCAGGGCGGACCTCGACGTCGAGCCCGACGCCGGCTTCCAACGCCGTGGCCGACGCCATCCCCTACTTCGCGCTGGAGCAGTGGGAGCTCGTCGAGGAGCATGGCCAGCCCGAGACGGCCGAGGGCCTACGTAGGCTCCACGAGCGGGGCTACTGCAGGAGCTGCTGACCTGCGTCGCGACGCTGGCCGTGGCCCACGTGCGCGCGGTCCGGCGCGGCCGCCAGCGCAGCCGCCGCGGCCGCCCCACCCGCCCCCGCTGCAGCCCGCCATGTCCTTCGGCGAGCTGGCGCGGCGGGTGGCGGGGCCGCCGCCAGCCTGCTGCGGGCAGCGCGGCTGAGGCGGCCAGGCCAGGTTGCCCGCGTGACGGGCCGCTGGCCAGGCCGCAGGCCGTGGTGCCTCACCGCAGACCGAGGGTCTGCCCGCCACATCCCTGTGGGTGGGGGCCCTCGGTCCTGCGCCGCGCTGAGGCGCGCCTTCTCGCCCGCGGATGGTCGCGGGCGGCTGAGCGCGGCGGGCGCCGCCTCCTCCTTCTTCTCCTCCTCCTCCTCCTCCTCCTCCTCCTCCTCCTCCTCCTCCTCCTCCTGCTCCTCCTCCTCCTCCTCCTTTTTTCCTCCCTCTGCCTCTGCATTCCTCCTCCTCCTCTTCCTCCTCCTCCTCCTCCCTCCTCTGCGGCGTGGAGCGCGCGGCTGCGGTGCCCACGCGCGCCATGGCGCGAGCGGCCGAGACCGGACCGCTGCTGCCCTTGTGCGGCGCGGCCTCGGGGTTGGAGGACCTTTTGTCGGCCAGCGGCCAGGATGACGAACCAACAACATACATACACACACAACACACACACAACACACACATACCCATAGGGGGTCGGAGAAGGCTGAGGGTGCGCGTTGTCGGACGGGGGCCCCCGCTCGAACGGGAGCGTTCCCCAGGGCCCGACAACCCGCACCCATACCCATAGCCAGTCCTCCTCCCAACGACCCCCCTATGGGTATGGGTGTGTGCTGTTCGTTCGTCACAGGAGGACCGCGGGGGGGTGGTTCCGGTGGATAAGGGGCGCTGCGTCGAAGAACAAAATTGGCATAAGCATGAAGCATACATTTTCGGAGCGCTGGGCGGATTTCTCGGACCTGCGCCGGAGCCCCTTGGCGGATCCTCCAGCGCCTTCGGCGCGCTCGGCGAGCAGGGGAGGTGGGTTCAACGCAGATCCAAGAAATCTGCGCGGACCTCGAAAAGTGTAGTTATATGCAGTTGTTTGTACTTCAAGCTCTGGCGGATGCAAAGGTGGCTATGTTTGGTTAAACATGGCGTATAAGAGGGTTACAAGTGTCCCACGTGGTTTAGAGGGGGGCAACTGGGGTTAGCGATCCGGGCTAAGTGGGTTCCACCCAGTTAGCGAAGTTGTCGAACCTCCTACGCCACGTGGGGCGTTTGTAACCCACTTCTAAGTCAGGTTTGGGCCGGATATAGCCACCTTTTCATGGCGCTAACATCGCAAAGCGGATTTCGTTTGGAAAACGATAGGATGGGCCCGAAGAGTCCTGAAGAATTTCTTTCCGGATGTCGAGGTGAATTTCGCGCTGATTTTTTTGGGCCAGGAAGGAAGACCTAACAGAATCCACGTGAAATTCACTTCGTTTTTCATGCGCCGTTTCGGGCAGAAATCCATGCAGAAATCCACGCAGAAATCCGCTGCAGCATGTCTGCAAGGCCGGTGCAATGACACCTTGGCATCCGCTTGTACCCCCCCCTATCTCCCCTCCCTATCAACCCCCGCGGTCATCCCAGGGTCGCCCGTCGGTCGATCGTCCGTCGTCGCCCAGAGCTCCAGCGATATTTTGTTTGTCTGTCCAGAGAGGAGGAGGGGGAGGAGGAGGAGAAAGGAGGAGGAGGACGTTTTCGGCCCTTGGAGTCCGCTTTCGGGCCCCAGGGCCATCAGAAGCAGATCCGAGATGGGACGTTACCTCCGGGGAGCGGTCGGGACCTTTGGGGCCACGGTCGGGACCTTCGTCGGCCAGCGATCGCCCGTAGGTCGGTCGTCCGTCGGTCGTCCATCGTCGCCCGAAGAACCCAAAATCACCCAACGTCGGCCTCAAATGTGAAAGCAACCGCATCAGTTAAGTCGGCATGGGTCTCGGAACACGCAATCCTTACGACCATGTAATAAGCCCTCAAGTTCGTCGTGGTCGTTGTTGTCGTCCGTCGTCGTCGTCGTCGTTCCAGTGGTCGTCGTCAGTCGTTGACGTGATTCGTCGTCGTGGTGACCGTCGAACGTCCGTTGTCGTCTTCGCTCGGTGATCGAGGACCTTGGGTTTGGGATGTTCGTGGGTCTCGTGGGGCCTGTGCAGGCCTCCTGGGACATTCGAAGGCCTCTGAAGGCCTCTGAGAGACTAGAGACCTCTGGAGGCGGAGGTCGTCGCGGTTGTCGACGTCGTCATCGTCGTTGTCGTCGTCGTGGTCGTCGTGGCCGGCGTCGTCGTCGTCATCGTCGTCCTCAGTTGGCGTCGTCGTCGTCGTTGTCGTCGTCCGTGCCAGGCGGCCAGTGGCCTCCACAGGGCTGCAGAGACGGGAGGCGCCTCTGGAGGCGAATGGTCGTCGTCGGTCCTCGGTCGTCGTCGGCGGCGCCGTCGAGGCCCTCCGTCTCCGTCCAACTCCTTCCGTTCCTTCCTCCGCTCCATTCCCTTCCTCTGTCACCGTTGTCTTGAAGATCTGGTATTGTGGCACGTGCGGTTTCTCCCGTCAGGCCCAGCTCAGGGTCTTAGGCAAACCGTGCACCGCACCAGTCTCCAGATCCCGACGAGAGTACCTCGATGGGATCTCGAGTGACTTGTTTCCTGAAGCTGGTGACTGAGCTCAGCCTTTTTTTATCCCTACGGGATCGCGGACATGATGGAAATCCTCCATCCCTTCCTCCGTTCCCTCCTCCTCATCGTCCTCCTCCCTCTGCAGGCCGTTCGAAGACCATAGAAGTCATCAAGCTGAGCAGCGAGTGCCCGCAGGAAGCCTGTCAGGAGAACCACCAGCAGCGCCTCCAGTGTGCGAAAGGCCCGCAGCACTGGTGCCATCCTTTACCCTGGCAGAACCTGTTGACAGGGCAGTTCCCTTCCCTGGCATTCCCGGGGCGCATGATGGATTCATGAACCTTGGGCTGGACAGGAGCTCACCCCGCCCAGGAACATCTGGATTCGCCATCGGGAGGCCTGAGGCCGATCTGTCGGCGATGCATCGCCGATCTCAGGTCGACGTTTCCTCCCCTCAGCTGGCCCCCTCCCAGTGGTCCCTCGCAGCCTTGGGCCACGGCCACTTCTGGCCGACGCCCGACTCTGTCGCCCCCGGACCTCTTGTGGGACGAGGATCGGGAGGGAACAAAAACACACGGACACAAAGAATCGTCGAACCCCATGAAAATATTGAAAATATGGGAAGTGGGGGGGAGTGTTTTTATTTGTGTGTGTCCTTGGGCCCCTTCAGAGGAAACAAACCAGGAGCTGCGACGATCAGCACTTTCTGCCCCTGCTCGAGCTCCCAGGGCACCGGGCCGTTCGCATGCGGCTGTCTGGTTGCCAGGTTGTCAAGATCACCACCTCAGCGATTCCACAAGGAGGCCTCGAGGATGGGAAGGCGTCCTAGGAAGAAGATGCAGTCCACGCGCACAGTAAGGACGCGCGCCTTTTCTAGGGTACCCTTGTGCCCTTGCCTCTGCGGCCCGTCCTATGCTGGGAACTCTTGGGTGGGACATTAATCGAGGGGTGCTGAAGTCTACCCCACCACGGGCATCAAGTCGCATGCGACCACGCCCGACACGGACCTTCAGCAATGGCTCAATATATGGCGCAGCATCCTTCGGAGCAGGACTTCGCTTGCAGGATGTTGACGATGATGGGCAGATGGAACCTCTTGAAGTGGATCAGATTCGCGCTGCAGCGCTATCATTCAAGGAGAAGACAGCCTCAGGCATCGACAACCTGGGGCCCAGGAACATGGCGTTGTTATCAGATGATTGCCTTCACGCTTTCAGTGGGGTGATGGAGGTCGCTGAAAGGATCATCGAAGTTCCCGGTCAGATGAAGAATACAGTGTTACCGAGGCTCCCCAAACCCGAAGGGGGGCACAGGTTGATCGGCCTGATGATTGACACGCTCAGAGTCTACAACCGGTGTCGTCGACATGTTCAGCGAGGTTGGCTTCAAGAACACGCTCGGCCTTACCATTATGCTACTGCCGGCAAAAGCTCGGAGAGAGCGGTTTGGCAGAGGCAGGCAGAGCGCTCATGCGGCACTCGGTTTCGGTCATGCTCGAATTGAAGAAAGTTTTTGAGAAGATTGCACATGCTATTCTTCGGGCGACTGGTTGCAGGCATCAGCTTCCGAAGAGAAGTTTTGCTATGCTCGTCAAGACGCACACGGGAAGAAGGAACCTTCAGTTTGGAAATATAGTTTCCAGGTTCACCAGCACGAGCCAAGGGGTCATCGCAGGTTGATCGGATGCAACTACCATGATGGTCTTTTTCACGTGGGGCGCCTGCGACCAGGTGTACACGTTGTGGCCTTTCTCGCGATCAGCCCAGTCGTAGATGATGGCAGCTTCCAAGCGTCGGGCACAGAAAAGGATGCAGTTCGGATCATCATAGCGGCGGCGAAGCTGTTGTGCATGCTCCTGGTCATATTGGGCTTGAAGTTGAGTCCGAACAAGGGGCACGCTATTGCGACGACACCGAGAATGGGTAAGGAAGTTGAAATGTCATTGAGTGATTGGGCCTTCCGACTGGCAAGAGTGGTCTCACAGCTTGGGCATGACCGACGCTTGGGAGGAGGAGCAAGGATACCCAGACCCCGAGGACGAGTTGCAGCTGTAGGACGCAGGGTACCGAGGTTTCGGAGTTTCGCACAAGAAGCAGACATATGGGAAATCTCTCCCGCTCTGGAGGCCTAGCATCGATCGGATACACGGCGAAGGCTCAGGGCATGAGCGACACGCAGGTGCAAAAGGTGAGAGCGCGATCAGGACATGCAGAGCTCGGATCAGCGCAAGGAAGAAGCAGGACGATTGAGTTTCTGTTATCGCATTGTCCTCGGTCAGACCCGACAATTCATTGCGGACGAGTGCCCGTTGGCGTATTGGCTCAAAACGATATGGGGGCAGTGGGTCAAGCCGAAGGCGATGGCCCTGGCATTCATGCGCGCAGAGAACCGCACGCGCTCTTGGCAGTCAGTTCATGGACCAGCTGGAGCACTACCCATGACTTTCCGACGAATGGGATGGAGAGCAGAGAATTGGAATCTTTGTTTCAGAGCGCGGCTCAAAAGTTGACTTGGATGATATCGGGGTCGGCACACTGAGGAAGTTAATCAATGCATCCACCAAAAGGCGTCTTCTGGAGGCAGTTCCGGGCAGTCGTGGGATGGAAGGTCTCACTGGGTTGCCTATTCTGGAGCCGGCTGTCAAAGAGATTATTGGATTCCGACGCAGAGGAGACTTCAAAGGAATTGAACTACTTCGTACGTGGTTCGCTGGAGTTTTTCTTGAATCTCGTGAGGTTGCACGCAGGCCAAGCGACGGGCACGCCGATTTGCGCAATTTGTGGTGTTGAAGAAGGCGCTGACTTGCACGCTGTCGTTGTGATTGGTATCTCACGGAAAGGCACGATTGGAACGGATATGAAAGAAAGCTCATGCTGCGGGGGCGCAGTGAATATGGGCAGGACCACCCGTGCACGATGATGTTGTGCAAGGGCCTCTTTCCAGATCCGCTGTTTCAACTGCCAGATGCAGGTGAGCACCGCGCTATTCGCTGGCATGTGTGCGCTGCTTCAGGGCTCATCAGTGGAGTTGTGTGTGTGTGTGCGGATGACAGATGATGCAGTTGGCAAAATTATAACGGCAGTTTCTGGACCGGTACCGTTTCAATGGCAGGCCTCAGGCGCAGCAGAGTTTTATGCGGCGAGGCAAGCAGTACTACACAAGTCACAAGGACGGCTACACCTAATCATGGGTTTCAAGGAAACCTACTTCGGCTGGCAGGTTGGTTATCCCTATGGCACACGCTCTGATCACCAGTATGCAGAGTTATGGGTACAGTTCTGGGAAGCAGTTGAAGATGTTGGAGTACGAGAGATCGTCATCGAGTGGATTTCTTCGCACGTGTCTCAGACAACAGCGAACGAGCTGCATATTCCCTTGGCCTACTGGCACGGCAACAAGCAGGTGTATTTCTACGCGAAGCGCGGTGCAGCCATGCACCCCAGAGATATCCCTCAAGAGCGAGCTCGCCAGATGCGTGAGCATGCGGCGGCGTTGACACTGAAAACTGCGCTGCGCATCCTGCGCCGCTGCTCGAGGGGAAACTTGGCAGATGCTGAGAAGAAGGAGTAAGTTGAGAGACCGATCGGTCTCACTCTGAGTCATGATAATGGGCATTTAGTGCGTAGGTACAAAGGAAGATGGGCTTGCGCGAGGTTCGGATGTAATCGCGCTCGAAGGCATGATCTTGTGAACTTGAGCTGTGAAGAACTCCCTAAGGGGGCCCAAGCGGCTCATGAGGCACACCGCCTTCGGAAAACGGGCCCGATGGTTTGGTGTGTAGATTGTATTGCTCGTGGCGCACGCAGAGCATATATGACAACCAGACCGTGCAAGGGTACACCGCCCCTGGGTTCTCCGAGGCACTTTAAGAGGAAGTACTTTATCCAGGGGAAGGGCCCAGTGGGCGAAAAGTTAGGACATGGGTTTCACAACCATGTGCCTATCACTTCGCGTAGCTGATTATCGGAATTAGCGCTTATGAATATCGCGTTTCTGGCTTGGTGCCTCGTTCTCGGAGCCCCTCGTCGTCATCGGAACCCTCGGAATCTTCCTCCCCCTCCTCCTCATCCTCCAACCCCACCTCCGCCCGTCCCGACAGCACGTGCCAAGCCCACCAGCGGATCCAAGGAGGGCGCTATTATTGCCCTGTCCAGAGAAGGCATCCCATGTTGAAGATGCATTGTTTGAGGCCCCTTGAGGCCCCTCGCTCTTGCAGGGCCCCAGCCTTCAGGGCCCCACGCTTGAACTGCTGATCGCTCAGTCGTTCCCCCTCTCCCCTGGTGGCACGGGGACTTTCGTCAAGAACCTGAGCATTGCGCTGCCTGCATGGCATTGCTCACGTGCCAGGCTGTCAAGATCCTTACTTCGGCGGTTCTGTACGGGCCCCTTAGTGTAGGAAGGGATCCGAGTTTGAGTATACACTGTTTGAGGCCCCATCGCCCTTACGGGGCTCCATCCTTGATGGCCCCACGTTTGTGCCGCCGATCACTCCCTCCCTCGCTTTCTTCCCAGACATCCGAATACATTCTCCAATCAGGCTTTGCCGAAGGGTTTCGTTTCCCCGGTTCAGCTTTGATTGAGGGGTTCGGGTTGCTTGGTTACGTACCCGATTTTCTGGCCTTCCTCCAGTTGAACGGTTTTCCGCAGGTTGCCCGGTTGTCTTATGCCTGGTTGACCGGTTGTCCCGGTTGCCCGCTTGCCTTGTTCGGGTGTTGCTAGAAGTGCCCATGGCCAAGGGTGCCCCCGGGATTTCCAGGGATGCCCCCACGATCTCCAGAGCACCCTTTACGAGGCCCAGGGGTCCCGAAGGGCTCCAAAATGAAGCGGAAAGCTGGGGGCACCTGCGGCCAGGGGCACCTGTAGCCCCCCCGATTTGTTGCAGTTGCACAGGAGGCTCAGGATGTGCAGTGGTCCAGCTGTCAAACAATGGAAATCAATGGAAAGCAATGCTAAGCTAAGCAACGCAAGCATATGCAAACCAGGGCGTAACTCCTAGCAACGCCACGCAATGCCGACCAAATCAATGCGAAACAAAACATGCCAAGCAGCGCCAAGCAACGCCAAGAAACGGCAAGCAATGCCAAGTCATTCCAAGCAATGCCAAGGAAAAGCCAAGCAATGTTCAGCAACGCCGATCAATGCCAAGCAAAAGCCAAACACTGCCAAGCAAATCAATCCTCAGCAGTGCCAAGCAACGCCGAGCAACGCCACGCAACGCCAAGCAATGCTTTAGCAACGCCGAGCAACGTCAAGCAACACCAAGCAGCATTGCCATGCAACGCGAAGCAATGCCAAGCAAGGCACAGCAATGCAAACCAGTGCAGTGCCAAGCAAAATGCCAAACCATGGCACGCATTGCCGCTGAAGGACGCGTTTCCCTCACCTTGGGGGCGCGCCAGCTCCGTGGAAGAGCCAGTGTGTGTGTGTGTGTGTGTGTGTCAGTGTGTGTGTGTGTCAGTGTGTGTGTCAGTGTGTGCGTGTGTGTGTGCGTGTGTGTGTCAGTGTGTGTGTGTGTGTCAGTGTGTGTGTGTGTGTGTTTGTGTGTGTGTCAGTGTGTGTGTGTGTCAGTGTGTGTGTGTGTCTGTGTGTGTGTCTGTGTGTGTGTGTCTGTGTCTGTGTCTGTGTGTCTGTGTCTGTTCGCCGCCCTCCGGGCCCACCCCACCACCAGCTTGGTATTCGGCGCTTTTTCGGCGGAGCAGCTCAGCTGGCAGCACACGCCGTTGGCGCAGCTTGGGCTTGGCGCCCCACTTGCGACGGCCCATCGTTTACCACGTCTGGCCGCCACAGCGCGTAACACAGAATTCCCTGGCATTTTGCCGCAGAGCTGCACGTTGCTTGAGTTTCCCAGGGCGTTCCAGTTCAGCCAGCCAGCGCTCCGCTGCTGCTGCCCCAGCTGCCGCGTTTGTGAGCTGGCCTGGCCGGCTCGTGCTGCGCTCTGTAGCTTGTCGCGCCCTGTAGCTAATTAGGCTTGCCCGTCGGTCCGGACACCCTGCTCGCCGCCTGCGCTCTTCGCTTGCGGCCGCGGCCCAAAAAAGTCTGTGTCCGTGTGTGTGTGTGTGTGTGTGTGCGTGTGCGTGTGCGTGTGTGTGTGTCCCGCCTGGCCGGCCGGCCTCCCCTGGGGCTGCCAGGCTCCTCGCGTGGCCTGGTTGCCTGGCCTCCTTCGGGGTGCCCTGCCTTCCTCGGGTTGCCTTTTCTTATGAAACGAGCGAGGGGGGGGAGAGTGATTAGGAGAAGGTCGTCTCAACAGGCGGTGGGGCTTCTCAGTTCTCAGAAGCCTGTTGGCCTCATGAGAGGTTTTCTGTGTCTTCGGGGAAGGCCTAGAAAACTGTTCAGAAGGCCAGGCGACTTCCGAGCTTTCTGAAAGGGCCCGCCCCTTTTCTTTTCCCCCCCTCGCTCGCCGCTGATGGTTGCCCAGGTGCCCGGCTTGCCCGGTTTCTCCTGTTACCGGTTGTTTGGTGCCCAGTTGCCCAGTTGCGTGGTTGCCCGTTGGGATGACCGCGGGAGTTAGGTAATAGAGGGTGGTATAGGTGGAAGCCAAGATAGTTACGTTTGCCTAGCCAGGCCTGCAAGGGCAGGTCAGAAGCCGTGCCATGACAGCACATGGGCCGCAGTGTGAACAGTCAGGGTGAAACAGCACATTGTCGAATAGCGGCTTCCCATGCGTGGAAGCAGCTGGCGTCTTTGGCCAAAGCTTCGGACAGACGATGCTCGTCTCCCGAATGGCCCCGAACGCACGCCTTCTGGTTCTGTCTCCCCAGAAGACTCTTGGACGCCCTCGCTTTCGCAAGCCGCCTGGCCGTGCCAGCTGCGTGGACGATTCGTCCAGGCAGTGTGCGTTGTCGTTGGCTAGCCGTCGAGCAGTTTCCGCTTTCAGTTCGCGCGTCGTTTGTCGGTCCCATTGGTCTAGAGTTCCTCATGTGGAGGGCGGTGGGTGTTTTTCATGTGTCCAACGAAGATTGGAAAATAGACCTGCGAACAATATTGATGTCTGGCAATGCAGGATGGTGCAGAAATGCTGGGGGTCGCGTTCGTGCGGCGGCGACCGGGATGCTGATTAGAAAAACCGGTCCCGGGTCAGGAAACTATTTGTTTCACAGTTCTTCTCAACCCTTCTCCAGCGCGCGCCTGGATGGTCGACGGGCCAGAAAGAGCCGAAGCGAAGCGGAAACCGAAGATTCGGACGCTATTTCGTTAATCATTCCCCCCACACGTTTTGACTGCTATCTTGCATTATGTGGGTTGGTGCTTTAAGCATGCACAACTGCTTGGCAATCAGCTGGTCTGGAAGCGGGCGCGCGAGGCAGTGTCCCAAGCAGTTTTGATTTACAGATTCGAGATCATGGGTTGCAGTACCCCCCTCTGCATATCAATCACAAGTGACGTGGAAAGAGTTAATCCGAGAATGTTCGGCTTTGCTTAGTCGCTCTGTTTCTGTGGTGTGCAGTAGTTTGGAGGCGATGCACGCCTCATAAATCCTCTGCTTCATACTCCTGCGTAGAGAAGAATGGATTCAGACTGCCTTCAGGATTGTGAACGTACCCCGATTGAGAGGGGTTAAATATCTCCGCTGTTTTCGTCGACTACAGCGCGTGTTGTTTTGCCAAGATGTGGTTTGCGATCGGGGTCGTTGGGGCTTAGGGGTCACCATGTTGCGCCAAAGGTTCGTTGAGCCCTCGCCAGGTCTCGGCAGAGTTCTCGGCAGGTCTCGGCAGGTCTCGGCATAATTACCACACCCTTTGCACATCACACACTTCGGAGTCGCCGATAAGTTGGCGGAGCCCAGTTGCACCGGATCTTTAACCCCCCCAAGACCCAGGATATTTTGGGCATGTATAACCCATGTACAAACCAGATTGGGCCAGAGACAGCCATTCTGGCATCCGTTGATAAGCCCTCTTTCCCCTGAGCATCCCCGCGGCCATCCCAGCGGGTTGCCCGGTTTGCCTGGTCGCCTGGTTGTTCGGGCTGCTCGGTCGTCCGATTACCAGGCATTTAAACGCAGCGAAATGCAGAGCAAAGTCATGGCAAGCAAAGCAGAGCAACGCAATGCAAGACAAAGCAATGCAAAGCAATGCCAAGCATCGCAAAGCAATGCCTGGCCACGCAAAGCAATGCAAACCAGCGCAAGTCAATACAATGCAAAACAAAGCAAATCAATGCCAATGGAAGCAAGGCAATGCGACGCTATTCAGAGCAATGCAAGCCAGTGCAGAGCAATGCAGACCAACATCCCTTGCCTAACCTCATGAAGCCATGAATGACCCCCCTGGGGGTATCATTAGCACAGCACCGTAATTTTTCGCCGAACGATGTGATGAGCACCGCGCACATGGAACGAAACTAAATAATTCCCGCGCTCCGGCTCGGGTGGTATCCCAATTGGAATTGGAATAGAACAAGTAATAACAGTGACATGCGAGTCATACTAATAAGAATAAGCATATTAGTAATGATATGAGTAAGAGTACGAATAGAAATCATGACAATAAAAGAGTTAGACTAAATGTAATAGTAAGAATAATAATTATAATACGAATTCGAATAATAATCAGAATATGAATAATAATCATGTTCAGAAAACTAACCATACTAACATTAAGAATATTGGTACGAGTTGTATAAAAGTCATTATAATAAGAAGAGTAAGAGCTTTTTTTCCGAATTCTCTTCATCATCCTTTTACTGAACAATGTGGATTACCACCCCTGTTGAAACATTGTTTTTTCCCGGCCGTCGTACGGGGTAGTGCATCCGAGGGTATCGCCCCCGCCACGCACGGCGCGTGATCTTCGCACCGCACCCGCACAAACTAATTACGACAGCGTGTCCAAAAATACAAGACGTACGACAAGACCAAGAGTGATAATAACAATGCAAATCTGCATAGGACTAAGAAGAACAATAATGATAATAATACGGTTTAAAGTAAGGATCATAATAATAATAATCAAATTCAGAAAACAGACGGGCTCCCCTGCTTCTTTCCTCTATCCCTCCTTTTTCTCATTTTCTTCACCATCCTTGTCCTATGCGATTCTTATTACCACCCCTATTGAACAATTGCTTTTTCCCCGCCGTCGTAGGGGGTAGTGCATCCGAGGATATCGCCCCCGCCACGCACGGCGCGTTATCTTAGCACCCGCACCGCCAAAATTATTCGCCCCCCATCGTAGGCACGGACGGTTCCTTTTCAAAGTTGGGCTCTCCATTGCGTGGGACTTAATGCTGTTATTTTCGGTGTTGGCGGTGTTATTAGTGTTTTTGATGTTGATGTTGTTGATAGTGTTGCTGTGTTTGGCCTTGATGTTCTAGATATAATCATTATTGCTGGTATTATTTTCGTTGTTCGTGTTGGTGCCGTGCCGTAAGGGAGTCTTGAGCAGGAGGAGCAGGAGAAGGATTTGTTCTGTTTAGTTAGTTGGGCCAAGACCTCTTGACTGAGGCTTTGGCCCTCGGCTTGATCCGTAATGGCGAATAAGAGCCAAAGCATCGCGAGAATGTCTCAGGCGGTTTGCTTGTTTCGGCGAGCAGACATCGTCTGCGTTCACATAAAGGTGCGATGTGCCAGGGTAACGCTTCTGGGGTGCCGGGTGCGTTATACTTTCGCCGGAGGGTTGGGTGGTCTTAATTGTTTGGTGAGGTTAATTGGGGTCGTGGCGGGCTCGGAGGTCCCGACCCCTTCCCTGGGGATTACCTGCCATGCTCAGGAGGCGGAGGTGGAGGTCCCTGCGCGCAGACCTCCCAGGGTGCGTTCTGACCAGGATTTCAAGGAGAATCTCAGAGGATGAAAACTGCCCTCGTTTTCCAATTTTTTGAGCCTCTTGGGAGGCCCTCGTCGCCACCGCTGGATTCGCATCGAAAGTCTGGTCAGAACGCACCCTGGGAGAGGTCCGGGAGGAGTAGCAGTATCGGTACCTCTTGGCATCCCTAGAGAATCTAGCCGTGGCGACCAGGGGACTCCAGGCGAGCAACGGCATCGGCACCTTCTCCTCTGAGTCCGCGTCTTCGTCGTCCAGCCCAGCTCCCCAGTCATGCGTTGCCTTCCTTTTGTTTGTTTCTCCAAGCGGGATCCCAGGAAGTCTGGATCCTTCCCCAGGGCCGCTTTCTGATCCCAAGTAGTTTTTTGACACGCGAGCATGTCTGGGAAGGCTCCTCAGAAGTCACGGGTGAGGCTTCCAAGAAAAAAAACGTTTGCCATTCCTGGGAGGTTGAATTCAGCATCGGCGCTGGTGTGTCCATGGTCATGGACCGGAGAGCCAGCCAAATTCGGTATTATCCCGCTTGCTCCCGCTCCATCGGTCCTAATCTGGAGTCTCGTCTGGGCGAATCCGGCTCAGTGGCCCTTACCTTGGGCATGTATTTCGGGGGGCGCGTCATGGAAGGGCGATGAAGGGGGAGCGGGCAGCGAGGGCTGCAGAAAAGGGGCCCTGTATGCGCACCTTCGGGGGGCCCTTTCGGGCCCAGAAGGGGGCCTCTGGGGCCCGAGAAGGGCACCTTCTCTCCCCCCACACGACATCTCGCCTCCCCCAAGTTCGCGCCCCAACACTGCAACAGCTTTTCCTGGCTCTGGCGCAGACCTCCCAGGGTCCTGAAGTCGGGCCTGCCCCCCGACATGCCGATTTTAAACGAAAAATCAGACATACAGAAAAATACCCCTACAAATTATCAAAATAGTTCCCAGATTATGTCTGGACTATTTTTGAATATTCCCCCTGTGGAGGGACAGGCCCGACTTCACAGGAGTCCGAGGCGGAGGCCCCCGCGCCCTGCGCGGCCGCCCGCGCCCTGCGCCGGCGCCGCAGCCTCGCTCTGGGCGGCGCGGCCGCGGCCGCCGCGGCAGCGGCGGCGCTCGCCGCGGGGGCGGCCCGCGGCGGCCGCGGGCGCCCGCGGCTGACGCCGCGGGCGGGCACGGTGCACCTCCAGGCGGGGCTCCCGGGCTGCAGGCAAGGCGCCGAGGTGTAGGGAGCAGTGTGTCGCAAACTGGAGTACATGCATTACCAGTGGCGGGCTGTTCTTCAATCCCAGGATTTTGGTGTCGGGGACGACGTCGGGGTGGTGTGGTGTATACTTTTTCCCCGCTTTCCCGGGGAAGCTACGAAAAATGTATGCACCAGGATCCCATATACACCAGGATCCGCTTTCCTGTGCGAGTTTCAGTGCGGGGCCGGAAAACGCGTCGGTATATAGAGTTCGGCTTCTTAGTTTGGGTTTGGAAGGGGCTCGATGCTCCTCGGGTCCTTCCCTGACTGTTCCTCCAACCCTCCTCGTGAACGAAGGCGGCTTTGGGGTCTACAAGGGGCCTCGTTCCTCAATTGGCGTTCCTTCTTTCAGTGGCCCGACTGTAACGTCAGTCTTGGGTCGAGGCGCGAGCTTCGGGAATAGAGCGTCGACGTTTCTGAGGGTCCTGGGGCGCCCTCGTGGCCGCGGCTGGATTCGCCTCGAGAATCTGGTCAGAACTCAACCCGGGAAAGGTCGAGGGGCCGTTTTTTGATTTCTGATCAGTGCTACCTCAGGGGGAACGGGCTCTGGGCCTCTTTTTTTTCGAGCCGTGCTTTTTTGCTCGCTTTCGTGCCTCGGGGCACTCCCAGATCGGTCCGGCTGCGCAGAAAGATGGGGTCCAGGACTACAGTCGAGGCTTTTTCCCGTGTTTCAGTTTTCCAGACGTCGGATTTCAGGGGTAGCTTAGACTGCCCAGATGGGGTCCGAGTAACAGTATATGGGGTCGGGGGATCGCGCCGTATCGCCGAGGGGGGCCGAGGAACGACAAACGGCACAAACATGACTTCTCAGAGTTCTACGCGCATTTCTTGGATCGGCACTGGGCTCCCCTGGCGGCGCCTCCGACGCCACCCCTGGCGCGCTCCTCGCGCCAGTGAGGGGGGTCCAGCGCCAATCCAAGACATCCGCGCGAACCCCACAGAAATTTTGGTTTACACAGTGTTGTGTTCTTCCAATTAGAGGGGCGGTTGGACTCGGGTGGGGACGTTCCCCAAAGTTTCTCAAGCGACTTTCGAGGTCTGGGGTGGTTTCAACAGCTGCGCCGCGTCGAGGGCGTACGGCCGCGGGAGAGCCAAGCTATGACCCGAAGGCCAAGAGAACAGGGGGATCGTTAGGGTTGGGGTCGAGGAGTCTGGGGGGAAGGGTATCGATGGTTGAGTTTCGCTTGCTGGGCGTTGTTGAAGGTCTGGGGCGCCCTCGTGGTCGTGGCTAGATCTGCTTCGACAGTATTGACGTTTGGCGTATCCCGCCAGCTCATCCAGAAACGATGCCCAGGGGAGTTGAGGTGATCAGGGATGTGGGGGAGCATGCAGAAGAACAAAGTGCGGGGGAAACCATCAATGTACCCCAAGATGGGGAGGATGCAGGTGGAACCGTCGTCGTCGTCGGAGGGGGAGGAGGAGGGGGAGGAGGAGGAGGAAGAGGAGGAGGAGGAAGAGGAGGGCGAGGACGAGGAGGACGAGAAGGAGGAGAAGGAGGAGAGAAGGAGGGAGAGATGGGTACCTCGGGGATCCTCTTGAGACCTCGTATGGGGTCTGTTGGGTGCCTTTTGGCGGCCTCTCGGGGCCGTCTGGGCGCCTCTTGGGGCCCTCTTGGGGTGCTCATTGGAGCTTCAGCGCGCTCTTGGGGCCATCTTGGAGGACATCGATCAATATAGAGGGGACCTCCAATCAGCCTCCTCCCTCGGGAGCCACAGCAATCGTCTCTTGGACCCCTCTTGGAGCGCTCTTGGGGCGCTCTTGGGCGCTCTTGGGGCCGTCTTGGGGCCCTCGCGAGCCATTTCGGAGCCATCTTGAGGTCTCGGGAAACGCTTTTCTTTGTTATGGTTTGTTGTTTGTGTTTGTTTGTTTTCCTCTGGCGGGTAACGCTTCTTACCCGCCCCCCCCCCCACTCACTCACCACGGGTAAATTTAACGATCGTACGTTTTTTGGGGGGTGGAGGGCGGACCCCTTCCTCTCAGCAGGTATGGCGCTGTGTTCACAGGCACGGCGTGGTTCTGAAAGGCATGTGTGGTGCTCACAAACGTGTTGTGGCGTTCGCAGGTCCCCCACCTGTTGCGGCGCCGACTTCGCAGGCATGGCGTGGTGCTAAAAAGGCATGTTTCGGTGCTCGCGTGCCTGTTGTGGCGCCTGCAGGCTATTGCAGTGCGCAGACTAGTGTGGTTGACGTCAACTTCCTATTGGTGGATCTCTGGAAGCAATGCTGCCAAAGGGACTTCGCAGCCATGTCTGGGTGGAGCAACGGTCATCCCGCGTCTGTTACAGTTGGCGCTGACGAAGGCGGGGCGACGTCGAACGATGCCATGAGTGCAGTTGCTGAGTGGCATACATAATCCTACCTCCTCCCGCCTGCTCCACCGCCTACTAATGTCCTCCCCTTTCTTCGCCGTCCTATGCCCATCCTTCTCCTCCTCCTCCGCCTCCTCCTCCTCCTCCTCTCCTTCGTCTTCCCCTCGGGATTGCGCTGTGAGCTACTGGGACTGTACTTGAGCCATATGGGGTTATCCGCACAGCGCCCTTTCCCCTTCCCCTCGTCCTCCCCCTCGCTCCTCCTCGTCCTCCTCGTAGGCTTTCGCTTGCATTTGCGGGCCGGATTTCGTGACGTGTTCGCCGCGTGCTGGCGCGCCGAGGTACGATGTGGCTGGTCGCTCTCATCTGCCCATGTGCCATTCAAAAACAAACTCCCACGTCCTTCCAACTTCCCCCACTCCTTCCCGCCCCCCTCCTCCCCCACCTCGCTGTCGAGTTTTCTCCCTCCCCCCATATGTGTCCATATTGTCTTGGCCGTTTTGTTCGAAGCAAGCTACGGCTGGTCTTGCCGAGCCTTCACAGAGTGCCAGCCCAGCAGTTTGCGTGCCATCGATACTACTCTCCAGGTGCTGCGGTGTACACGGGCGACGTGAGGGTTTTCGCGTCTGCGGCGGGCCCCGCACAAAAAAGGCTTCGCAAGCTGCTGATGTGCCCGTTGGTACGTACTCTTGTAGACAGGCGCTGTGGTGCTCGGAAGCATTGGCGTGTGCCGGCGCTGTGGTGCGCATGGCTGTTATGGTGCACGCAGGCGCTGCGGTGTACACAATCGCTGTGGTAAATGCAGGCAAGTTGGTGTACACAAGAGCTGTTGCGCACACAGTATGCACAGATTTTGCTGCGTACGTGGGCGACGCGGTGGCGTTGTGCACGCAGCTGTTGTGGTGTACCGAAGCATTGTGGTGCACTCAGGCAGCGTTGTCTTGCACGAGTGTATTTGGCACTCTCGCGCGCGCAGGGATTGCAGCGCGCGCAGGCAATTGATGTGCCGATGGCGCGGACGCGCCCTGGCGGGCGCACGCCACGGCCGCCGTTACCGTTGCCCGCCGGCCCAACCGCCCCCCCCCCTCGGGGTAATACCCGTTACCCAACATATTGAACATAAATCTCCGGAGGGTTATCGGTTAAAAACAATGATTGCCCTTGGGTGGTTGAAGGATTTTGGCCTCCTGGGGGCCCCCATTGAGGTTTCGGAGGTCACCTGGAGCCGTGTTGGCGCGTTCTTGGGGCCTCTTGGAGCATCTTCGGAACCATGTTGAGGCATCTTAGGCTATCTTGAGCCACTTTGGAGCTCATCTTGGGTTTTCCGAGGCGCTTTTGGAGCCGTTTTGGGCCATTTTGGACGTTCCAACTACCCGCGACCACCTCCGTCCAGGTCCAGGGGGAGGGGGGAGGGGAGGAAGGGGGTTGGAAGAGAAGCCGCTCTAGACCGCTTACGCCCAGAAAGATCAGGCCAACGCCAGGGCGGGATGGGCTCACGGGGGGTTCGACAGTTCGAAGTTGGTGATTTTCGCGCGTTTTCGTCTCCACCAGCTGCGCCTCGCCGAAAACGTTCCAGGGGTGCCCGCATCGTCCCGAACGGCAGCCGGAGTCCGTAGTGGTGTCGATTGGGGGTCATGTGATTAGGCAGGGGCTACGTGAAGATGGGCGATAGGCCCAGGGGCGGATGCATCACCCCCCAACCGCCCACGTATCGCCGATAAGGGGCCCGATAGCCCACGCCGCCCAGGACCGTGCGGATTCGCTATCGGGGGCGTACCGCCGATCTGTAAGCGATGCAACTCCGATTCCAGGTCGACGTTTCCCCCCCCCCCCCCTGAGTGCAGTATCCCGGACGGATGCTGTTCCTGAGGGAGGGGGGGCGAGGGCCAAGTTTTTGCCACAAAAGCATACCCAGACATCCGCTCTCTTGGTTTTTCCCAGCCATCCTGAGGTGTTGGGTCCTTGTTTTGAAGAGACCGTCCTCGCGTCTCATCCTGTCCTCTCCTCCCCCTCTCTATCCTCCCAGCCTTGCCCTCCGCATGTCCCTGGTTCGGCACGCCCCCTACACGTATTGAGGCCCCATAGAGAGATCCACCGATGGCCCCAATAGCCGCGTTCGCATGCGGCTCCCCGCCCACCGCATGTGCATTTCGGCACACCTGACATATTTATCGTTGACCCATGGGGAGCTCCACCGAAGGCCAAAGAGGCCGCGTTCGCACGCGGCTCCCCGCCCACCGAATGTGCATTTCGGCACACCCCTCACACGTTTCGTGCCCCCATAGGGAGCTCCACCAGAGGCCCCAGAGGCCGCGTTCACATGCGGCTCCCCACCCGCCGCATGTCCATTTCGTCACACCCCTCACACGGTCGTTGCCCCGCAAATCCCTTTCAGGGGTTTTGTCATGGTTATGTTCCAGGCGTCTTATAAGCACGGGCGTGGCACTGCACACGGATAACGCCCTTCCCTGCTTGTGGGGTTCGGGTCTCGTCCTTGCATGTCCATGCTTGTTTGTCTCTGCTGCCCGAAGTGTTAATCTCACCTCCTTCCTCATCCCATCTCCTTCCTCCTCCTTCTCCTCCTCCTCTTCCTCCTCCTCCCCCCCTCCTCCACAAGGGCGCTCTCCCGATCCCGCCGCTCCATGGCCCTCCCTCCACCTCCCCTCCCCCTCTCGATTCCATCCCCTCCTCCTCCTCCTCCTGCTCCTCCTCCTTCTCCTCCTCCTCTCATCCCAGGTTCGTCCTCTCATCGCCATTCCCTCCTCCTCCTCCGCCTCCTCCTCCTCCTCCTCCTCCTCCTCCTCCTCCTCCTTTTTTCTGCTCTTCCTCCTCCTCCTCCTCCTCCTCCTCCTCTCATTCCCGTCCTCCTCCTCCCCTCCTCCGCCCCCCTCCGCAAGGGCACTCCCCCTGATCTCGCCGCGCCCGCGGCTGTGCGACCCGCCCCGCCCGGACCCCGTCTCCCGAAGAGGTGGAGATGCTGGAGTGCTCCGCTCCCGGCGCAGCCTGCAACAGCACGCGGTGCTCCGCCATCGGGGGGACCGATTAGGTCGGAGTAGATTGTTGTCGGGGGATCGCCCCGCATCGCCGATGCATCGCCGATGTGGCTCGATGTAGAGCCCGATATTCTCCACGCCGATGGCGCCGATGCATCGTCAATGCATCGCCGATGTATCGGCGATACGGCGCGGTCCTCCGACCCCATCTATTCCGACCTCATCTAGTCCTCTACATGGGTACGATAACAATGAGTACAAAGGTCCAACAGCAGTTGTTGCTCATTTTGGAAAGGATTCGCTGCCAGCGTAGCCGCGGTCGTGGTTCATCTGAGACACACGCCTCGCCCGCACAACAGCGGTCATTTGTCGGATTTGGACAACGTCTGTTCTTGGGTATCCTGCCATGTTTTCCGTATCTTCTTCGGGCGCCCAAAATCAAAATGAGGTGGGGGCGGTGATGGAGGGAGTGCAGGGAAGAGAAAGGCGAAGAAGGATCGAGTAGGGTATCGACTACAGAATTACTCAAACACCCAAGCATTGATGTCCGTCGACTTTACGACAAATGCGTAGAATGTCCGCAGATCTACGGAACATGCGACATTGTTACTTCGCTTCGACAAACAAATCCATTTTGGTGTACGTAATGTTGTAGTCAGTCCGTCACTCGAAAGGTAAGGGCGCAGCTCAGTTGCTAACAAGCGCCATGCAGCGCAGTGCGGGCAGAGACACGCGGCCGCTGAGCACGCGCGCATCGCCATCGCCACAGTCGACCCTCCCACGGAGGAGCGGCTAGGGCAGTTCGGGAGCCCAGACCCCCGTCGCGTCATGATTTCTTCGAAGCGTTGACTCCCAGAGGTCTCGACCCAAACCAAGATGAATCGACAATCTCAAGGCAACGCAACAGAAGTCAGAGCACTCGTTGTTTTATCAGCGCACGGGCACTCGTTCAGAAACTACCGTTTTCGTGCCAACGGCTGCGGTCAATGGACACACGAGGAAGCATGCACGAGCGGAGAATGGAGGCAAACAAGGGGAGGGGAGAGGGACAACAGAAGGAGCCGGGACTGTCTGTTCGTCCCGAGCCGGTTTTTGACGGCCCTGGGGCCCAGCGAAGGCCCCCATGGGACGAAGATGGCGGAAAGCCTTCTGCCGTGATTTTTTGTGTCACGATTCGAAGGGGTCTGGGAGGGAGGAGGCCTCTGGAGGGAGGAGGCCTCCCAGAATGAGGCCGCAGGAGGCCCTCGGGAGGGAGTCGGGCCCCAGGGGTCCTCTCCCGCCTCGGGGTGCACTCCTGCAGCCACGGGCCTCGACCTCAACGGTGTTGAGTCGATTTTGTGGACCGTTGTCGTTCTGACCTCGTCTCTTGCTGCAGAGGCAGCGCGGATACCGAAGGAGGGGAGAACGAACACACACACACACACCAACACACACACACACACACACACACACACATGTCATGTCACATGTATATATATATATATATATATATATATATATATTGAAAACGGGAAACACTGTTTAGGCCGAGCCCTGCCAGCAGCTGCGCCTCGCCGAGAGCGCTCCCGGGTGGGATGGAAGGGAGGCGGATCACCCCGAACGGCCGCTGGGGACCCGAGCTGCGACCCGACAGCCAGACCCAGACACCCAGCGCTTCGAGCTTTTCGAGGCGCGGGCTCCCGACCTCTCAGCCGCTTCCCAGGGACCAGTTTTTCACCCTGGGCAGTTTTTGGACGGTCCCGAGGCCCTGTGAGAGCACCAAGCGGCTGAAACGTTGCTCAAGGGACGGGGTTCCATGCAAACGGAGGTCAGCCAGAGGGCCAGATCTTGCAGGATCCTGCAGAGCCAGGGGCGCTTTTGACCCCGGCATGGGTGCAGGATCCTGCAGGATCTTACAGGATCTTGCAAAGCCCAATTGACCGGGGTCTGAATTGACCTGGGTCAGTAGTTCCACGAGGCAGTTTTTGGACGGTCCTTAGGCCCGGTGAGGGCCCCGAGTGGCCGAAAACGACTCAAAAACTCCATCTTAACATAATGCGCGTGCCAGGCACTCCAGCACCAGCCGTGCCATCAACTTGAAAACCCTCTGGCCCGTGAGCCGCAGCCCCTCACCCACAGAACGAGGTGAAAACGAACCTGCGATCGTCGCTCCATGTTTTCGATGTTTTCGAGACGCGGCCCCCGACCTCTCAACTACTTCCGCGGGACCAGTTTTTCACCCTTGGCATTTTTTGGACGGTCCCGAGGCCCGGTGAGGGCCCCAAGAGGCCGAAAACGACAAAAGATGTCCGTCTCGATGTTTTCGAGGCGCTGGGTGTCGCGGAGCGACCGCTTCGGCCGCGCCCCAGTCGGCTTGCGTTCGGGCAGTTTGGCTCGGCGGGCTGTAGTTGTGGTGTCGCTGCCGCGACATCTTCGCCCTCAGTCATGCGAGCCCTGCCACCGCGGCCTCCGGCGGTCTTAGAAGCACGCCTGCCTCTTAGAAGGCGCGTACCTTCTGTGTAGATGTTAGGGCTGGCGCCTTCTAAGAACCGGCCTCCTTCTAAGAAGCCTTCCCCCATCTCCTACCCCTTTGTGCGCGCCTCCAATATAAGATCGAGGTCGGTTCGGGGAGGCCACCCTAGCCCTATTCGTGCATGTCGGATGTTTTTGTGAATCCTTGAGGGAGGGCACCCTCAGATGTTCTGTGTAGTTTGGCCGGCGGAGGATCTCGTGTTCTTGAGGGATATTTTTTTGGGCCAAGGTCCGACTGTTTAAGGAGGGAAAAAACACACAGACACAATGAATCGTCGATTCCCATGAAAATATTGCAAAAATATTGGAAGTGGGGGCGAAGACAAGAACCCAGAAAATATAGGGAATCCTGTTATTTGTGTGTATTGATTTGTGTGTGTGTCCTGGGGCCCCTTCACTGTTTTCAAGTGGCTTGCGCCCTTCGACCTCCAGAGGAGAAACGACGTCCACGGGTGAGGCCTTTGGCCTCTTGGGAACCGTTTGAGGGGCCAATCGGGGCCTCTTGGGGGCGCCGTGGAGCTTCCTGGGGGCTTTGTTTCAGCGTCGTCTGGCGGTCTCGGGGGTCCTCTCAGTGCGGAGGGCTCCGAGGTGCCAGTTCGAGTTCCCCCTCTTGAGGCTCTTTTGGAGTCCTTGCGGGCCGTCTTGGGCGGCCTCTCAGGCCGTTCTGTGGCTCCTTGTGGTCATCTTGGGGGCCTTTCAGGGACTTCTCTGGCCATCCTGGAGCGATGGTGGGGGGTTCTTGGACCGCTTTGGAGTCTGTCGAAACCAACAGGGTGAACACGCTAGTAGAATGTAAGTTTCCAATGGGAGCTGGAGCGACTTTGACCTCTTGGGGCTCGCTTGGGGTCCTCTTGGAGCTGCCTGGGGGCGTCTTGGAGGCTTCTTGGTCCATGCTGAGGCTATCTTGGTTATTTGTGAGGCCTCCTTGGCGTATTGAAGCCCAGCTTGAGCAAGCTTAAGTAAATCTTGCGCATCTTGAAGGCCACGGAGTACAGAAATAGAGGCTCCGAAGGCCCCAGGGCAGCATTAAGGAGCCCAGGGAGCCCCCTCCCCTCGAATCGGATTTCAACATACTCAAGGGGCGGGGAAAAGGGGGAGGGGATACGGCGTCGTTACCGCGCCGCCTTCGCCCTCATAGTATCCCGAAAGCCAGACGACGAGGATCAAGGGTGTCGCGGATCGGTCGCTTCGGCCGCGCCCCAGTCGGCTTGCGTTCGGGCGGTTCGGCCGGCTTCAGTCGTGGCGTCGTTGCCGCACTCTTTGCGCCACCGCATCGTCGGCAGTTTCCGACAGCTGCGGCCTCGGTCGGTTCGGGCGGTCTTCGGTTATGTTGCCGCCGTGTTGGGTAGGAAATCATGGGAGCGTTGTACACCTTCACAACTCCTTCTCCAGAGTGCATGAATGTAGATTTAGCGTCGATTCAGCGTCGAGTCGCGTCGGTTTAGCGTCGACCAGCGTCGATTCGCAAGAGCCAGCAAGATAGTATTGGAGGCTCGCGCGAGTTGCCGCAAAAGCCGTGCACTCGCGTCGAAACAATGGATTCGACCCCGAGATCCCCTTGTGCGCATCCCGTTTTCTGGCACGTCTCGTTGCGGGTGTCTGGCCGTGAGTGTTTGGGTGTGCGAGCGATTCAAGTGACCGAACAGGCGAACCTCCTTAGACATCCCCAGCATCTGGGCGCGAACAATGCCGTGCAACCACCCGTGGCGTCTCCCCGTTGGATTGCTGAAGCCAGCGCCTCGCTTTGACATCCCCCCGACCTGTTCCGCAAGCACCGAAGCCACAACCACCAAACAGGCGAACCTCTTCAGGCATCCCCAGCGTCTTGGCGCAAGCGGGGCCGTGCAACCCCCTGTGGCGTCTCTCCTTTTAGGGTGCCGAAGCCAGCGCCTCGCTGTGACACAGTTTCACAGCCTGTGCTGCAAGCGCCGAAGTCGCAGCCACCTAACAGGCGAAACAGTAAATATGCTCCTGTCCGCCTCATCTTCTAGTTGCCTCTCCTGCCGCCCGGCTTGCTTCACATTGACATTGATACATTTGCAGCTGTTTGGTATCAAGCCTGAAAAAGGAGCGTGCTGCCGCGTGCCCGCGTCGGGGCGTCGGCCGGCCAGCCTCCTCCCTTCCTGTGCTTGTTATCATTTGCTATACGGATTATCCATTGTCTCAACCATGCCTCGTCCCAAACCCTCTATCACTGAGCGTGTTGATCACAATACCATAGTTCCTTTTTGGCATATTACCCCGATTCTCAGAGGAAAGACTGGCTATCAGCCGAAACCCGCGACCAAGTCGCTAGGGGATTGAGCTATGTTGAGACAGCTGAATTGCCCGCAAGTCTACATCATAAACATCATGGCGGGCAAGATCATCAGGACGGCGGCCCTGGGGAGGGCCGCTCTCTTCCCTCTTCTAACCTCACTCGGGTTCCTCGGGGAGGAGTTATCGGAGGGGTCATAGATTTACCTGCCGACGATTCTCCCACTCGTGCTCCGATCAGCGAGCGTGATCAGACCCCGAACCCGATGAGGCGGAACGGCCCAGCCGCGAACGCCAGGCGAGGAGCCTTCTCATCTTGGATTGCTGAGTCCCCAGAAACGGTGCGTTCCAGCCCGATAGCCGCGCACCCCATCGCGCCGGCCGCTGGCCCAGCCAGCCGGCCGCAAGTCGTGGACAAGCCGAGCGGCATGGTCCCCGCCGTCCCAGACGGTCGGGATCGACCGCCCGAGATTCACCCCGTTCCGATCGCCTTGAACGGGCAACCCGGTCAAGACAGCGACGAACAGCTTGACGACGAAGACGAGGTCCATTTTATGGAGGATAACATGGAGTATGCCGCGTATGAAATGTCCCCAAGCCGAAATTTGCCGTCGTTGAACGCTGCCGACAGCCCCGCCCAAGGCGGAAGGTCATCCCCATGACAGGAGACCATTGATTACGATCAGTTGGAAGCTCTTGAGGAGGCGTTTACGGAACCAGATCTAGACTCCGCGACCAGCGACCTAGTCCGCGAGGTCCCAGCGGTGCCCGAGCCATGGGGCACACCTATACCGACCCCCGTTCTCCCAATCGCTGAGGCTCCGCCCCAGGCGGCAGAGGTGGCATCGAGTTCCCAACATCATGCCAAGCATGGCCCGGAGTTCACGGGCCGAACGCCAGCTCCTCAGCCTAAGAAGCACAGGAGCGAAGATTGCGATTTGAATGCTTCCCCGCTTCAGGAGGGGTTATATCGGTCTGCCGTCGCCCCAGGCGATTGGCAGCCGCCGGTCCCCGCGGTGCTGAGGATGACGACCCGTTTGATCCCCCAGTCGCCTTCCCGGAATTGATTGCGCAAGATGAACGGGGTGAGGCGCTCCGCGAGGTGGCCGAGCCACCGGAGAGCGTAAACATGCGCCCCCGATCGTCGGCTTCGAGCCGGGGGCGGCCCAAGATCCCACGATCTGGCGCCCGATCGACTTCGAGGAGCGCCAGTGCCATTTCCATGCGCGAGGCGTGCTGGAACCAGGGCCCTGGCTGCCCGCCCCAGGCGGAAAACAAATGCCCGGGGAAAGCTCACAGAACGGTGGGGCCTTGCAGGCGCCCAGTGCGCGGGGATTGTTCTAGCGCGTGCCCCGAGTTCGGCAATCAGTGTTGTGTGAGGACTGCGTCCAGATGGAAGAACCTAACTGCCAGCACCTTTTGACCCAGGCCATGCAGGGCCAAGCCAGGGCCCTAGAGGCCCAGAGACAGCAAGAGACTGTGGCCCTGGAAGCCCAGAGGGCCGAACAGGCCCGGCTGGATCGAGAAAAGATGAATGCAGTCATTGCCGACGCCCAGAATAAGTTCGAGGCTGATAGGCTCGCCATGGCCCAAGCTGCCAGTCGGCGAGAACAAGAATAGCCCAAATGTCCTCTCAGGCCGTGGCTGCCCAGCAGCGCGCGGAAGAAGCCGAGAACAAGTCCGTTGGGATATTTTCTTCTGAGCGACGGGCTGCCCCGGCGGAGCGCAGCCAAGCTGCGGGCGCCGCGCCCGCCAACGCCGCTGTCGCGGTGGCAAGGCTAGAGGGGGAGGGGGCCGCGAAAGCCAAATCAGAGCACGAAAGAAAGGAGCTCCAAGATCAACTCTGCGTTGCTAGGCTGGAAGCGGCCGACACAGGCCAAAGCTGCGAAAATGGCGGACCAGAATAAACAATGCCAAGATGAGCTCAAGAAGCATGAACACGCTAGGGCATCGCTTCGCCAAATACAATCAGGCGACGGAGCGCGCCTACCGGCCAAGCCGGCAGGGGCGAGCAGACGACCCTCGCCGGCGGCCCAGCCGTCTGGTGCTACGTCGTAGCAGGCCCGGCCTCAGGCGGAATGCCGCCACTGCCGCGGGCGAGGGCTGCCCAGCAACCTCAGCCCGTGCGAGGGGACCCTGCCGAAAGCTGTTCAGTATATTCAAAACCGGAGGCTGGCTTATGCGCTACTCGCGGGCCACCAAGTTCCAAAGACCAATTTAATTTGGGCACGGAGCGTTGCGTCGCGCGCGCCCAACAGAAGAGCTTGTCTGTAGAACAGGCGGCGCGGGATGAACAATGGAAGCGAGATAGCGCTAACTCCAACTTTTCGGCCCAACAGCGAAGTCTCCTCGATGACATTTACGCTGGCAAATGTGACGCGCAGAGATTGAAGGAGCAAGCTGAGGAACAGCTTCGGTTGAGCTCGGAAAAGTCAGCCGCCAACATTCGTGAAAGAGAAGAAAAGAAGCGTTGGCTCGCGCAGCCGCATCAGAGAGAGAGGTGATGGAGCTCACAGCTGCCATCGCCGAATCCTCGAAAGAGAAAGACCAACGTATGCGGTCTCGATCACAAGCAGCTGACCGAGAGGCGGCCTGGGAAGAAAGGGCAAAAACGATGACAAAGATCATTGGTATGGAATCTTTCTTATGCATCGAGAAAGCGTTGGATCACATGCCCGAATTTCATCAATTCGATATGCCCCAGCTTTCGCAGGAAACGCCCGCCAGGCCAGCTTGGCAACCTCGTTTCACTGCCCCTGGCCCGGCCACCGAAGGTCCGGCCAAGCCAGGCATCTCCAGGAATAGTGCACCCTTCAACACCGAGATGCACGGCGCCGTTGACGACATGACTCTTATTAACTATCATCTTTTCACCCAGGCGGGGCCAGCGAGGCCACCAGCGGCCCAGCCGCCGGGCGGGGGCAACGGTAGCACCCCAGCGGCCACGCCGTCTGGCGGTGCAGGGCGGAGCAATGATGGGGGTGATCAAAGTACCGCCCCAAGTACCGACTTCTTGTACGCAGTCGCCCATGCCGCCCAAGACCAGTCAGGGAAGCCGCCTCAAGGGGATCAGGGGGGCCCTGAATTCCCAGGCGGTGGAGGCGGCCTTGGCGGACCTCAGGGCCCAGGTGGGCCCAATGGCCCAGGAGGCCCTGACGAGAGTGCCCCGCTGGACCAATGGAGACAGGTTGGCAACAATCAAAAGGTTGATCTAATGGACATTCCCGACGTTACAAACATACGGGAGCGGCAGATGCATACCATCCGTGCTGCGGCCGGATCGCCCCCTGACATCCAGGAGGCACAGCTTTGGAATATGGAAGCCATGGGCCCCGCCGCGCTCAAAGAACAACTTAGAAACCCGGGCCGCTTCCAGCGTCTTGACATCATGATTGCCACCAACTTGATTGAGAAGTTTACGAAGATGCGCAGAAATCGCAACCTTTCCGTTCATCACAATGACTTCCTTCACCAGATCCGGCGCATGGAGTTCGCTGCCCAGAATGAAGAGAGACTTCTGGCAGGGCGCGAAATGATGCGGGCAAAATGATATTGGTGATCAGTTAGATCGGAGCTGGGTCAGCATCGTATTTCACGTGATATGTTCAAGGTCGTTATTGATCCCAATCGCCCTGACGTTATGTTTACCATTTCTATAATGAATGGACAGACGTGCATCAGCAGCTCTACGGCGCACGACCTCCGCCCGACGAGATGCGAGCTCCGATCCACGCCCACTTCCTTGAGCAATCAAGGAAGCCGAAGAAGTTGAGCATGCTTTGCAAGTTTTTTTGATCTGTCTTCAGACAAACCAGGGGCGGACATGCGCACTTACGAGTGGCTCATAGCTCAGCTTGAAATCGTGATGTTGCGTGAGAAAGAAGAATGGAACATCGATCTTCATGAGGGTACTTTGAACCAACGTGCTCGTCAGCAGCGCTTGGGCGGCGGAGGCGGCAACGGCAACGAGAACCGCCGAGGCCTCAACGGCAAAGCCGCTGCGGCCGAGGTAGCAGCGCGTCTCTGGAAATCCATCGACGTCATGAAGAGTGGAGCGACAAAGGGCGAACCAACGTGCAAATTCATCCGCCGCGGAAAGACCTGCCCGCATGCGGGTCAGGGTTGCCCGTTTAATCACAAGAGGCCCAAAGCTGCCGCTCCGGCCCAGCCGGCTGCGGGGGCTAACCCGAACGCTGCCCCAGCTCAGAACTCACGCCCTCGAGGGGGGTCTGAGAAACCGAAAGGCGGTGGTCGGAAGACAGGGGGCCGATCTCAGACCCCGGCAGGTGGCCGTGGACAGGGCGCGCAGCAGCGGACCAGGAGCCAATCCGAACGTTCGCGCGAGAGTCAGAGCAAGTTGCCGTGCCACCCTTTCTCACGCGACCCAAAGAACTGCCGCGGGGCCCAGGGCGGTTGCCACAAGCAACGCAGAGCCCTGACCGCAGAGGAAAAGCTCAAGCGTGACAAATACGAAGAGGCCAAGCTCAATGCTGGAAAGCCTCTGGGATACGAGCGCACGGTCAAGCAAGCCAATGCCGCTGCTGCCAATGTCACTTCATCCTCAGGAGGCGGCGCCTCGAGGGTCGCCAGCACGAGCTCAGAGCGACGCAGGAGCGATGGAGACAGGAGCAAAGGCACAGGCAAAGGCAACGGCAAGAGCAAAGACAATATTTGCCGCTCTTTCAAGGAAACGGGCCAGTGCACGCGTTGGAAGGATTGTTGGTTCGCCAATACCACGCCCAACCATCCGCGACGCTGGCTCCGCGCTGGCGGCCGCGCCGCCAGTGCAGACGGACTGATTGGACTAATTTTGTTTTGGGTGATATTTCTCGTCTTCCTCGCGAGACGGACGCGGCGGCGCCCGCGTCGGTCAAGCCGATTGCGGGAAGGCGAGAGAGCGTCCACTGACCCAGTCAGCCTGGGCGCGTTCGCGCGCCCAGCCTCGCTAGTTTGGGGCCTCCCGGGGCAGAGGCAGGCCGGCCCTCATTTTCGACGGGCCTTTCTAAACACAAGCAGAGGAGTTGATAACAATTCTTCCAGTGGAGAGACCCTCCACGACCGCAGGGGGCAAGTTGAGAGTCTCGCAGCGATTCTTGCACATTTCCTGCAACCTCTTTCTCGGGGCGCTATCAAACTGTATTGGAGCGAGCCCCCCCAGCAAGAGTTGCATTCGATCTCAGACAAAGGGTCGGTGCAATTTCCGCGTCCGATTTGACCCCTCAGCTGCGGGGCCCACCGTCGCTTGTAGGAAGGCGCGTCGCCGCGACCTGAAAGAGTTGCCCTCAAGTGCTGAAGACAGGTGGAGGTCCCCAGATGAAGTGCGCCAGCATTGGTCCACCCAATGGCGGGCGTCTGCGGCGGAGGCCTTAATCAAGGCGTCAGACCTGCAAGATGACGTCTGGGATTTCTGGTCGAGGACTGGGGGGGGGGGGGGGGGGGGGGGGGCCCACGCGGCGCAGCCGCGGCGGGATGCGCAGACAAAGATGCTGCGTATCTCGGAGCGCTGAGCTTTATTATTGATACGGGGTGTGGGTATAACCTCATAGCGGAAAGATATATCAAGAGCGCAGGCGCAATGATATTGATCCGAAAGCTTCCGCAATTGATCACTCTGAATACTGCCGGGGGAGAATCTAAAGCCCTCTGTTCAGTTCGCATCGCATGTCCCAAATTTAAGTGTGGTAGTTTCGCCGCATTGGTCATGCCGGACACTCCGTGCGTGATCTCGGTAGGCGAGCGGTGTATGGATCACGGCTTTAGCTTCTTCTGGCCAGCTGGCCGAAGGCCCTACCTTCTGTTGCCCAACGGTCAAAGAGTGGACCTGATCGTTGAGGGCAAGATTCCATGCTTGACCCTTTCAGGCAAGGGGGCGCTGGATCGGTGGATGTGTGCGGTTGCTGCTGGAGAGGTTGAAACCCCCGAGCAGTGGTGTTGCGTGGCGCCAGGCGCCAAGGCATTTCTGGGCGATGTGGAATCGGCGGGAGGACCTCCGCCCCATGCTGTTCAGACTCGCGTAACCATAGACTTGCATACACATGGGTTGATTGGCACCCGCAGCTATGTTGACGGGCGGCCGGCTGAGCCCGCGCCCGCCCGTCCTCGTTAGACTCTGCGGATACCATCACTTATTTCTACTACACGCCTCGCAAGGCTAGCGAATGCGGTTGGATTCGGACACCCACCGGCACCGCTGCCTCCAATCGTCTCTCGACTGCGCCTTGCCGCGGCCAAGCCGTTGGTGGCGCCGACGCTCAGCCTGGCCGAGCCGTGGCCTGCGCTGCCGCAGATAAGATCCCTTGTTGGTACGGGGTCTCAGGATGCCTCCCTTGCGACGTGGATCGCGGGTTGGACTCCGACGCGCGCAACGCGGCCCCCAGGCCCGAGGAGGGTGATGCTGGGGACGCTGATGGTGTCGACCCAGTCGACATCGACGGGCCATCAGAAATATACCCAGGCGATGCAGAGGTTGAGGTGTCGGATTCCCTTGCCGAGCGACTCGAGAAGGTCGCTGCCTCCCTCGCGCATCTCCTAACTCATACTCCCAAGAACCCATATTGTTATGTATGCAACTGGGCCAAAGCTCTGAGACGACAGCAGCGCAAAGCGCGCAACAAAGGGCTGAAGGTTCCCCGCCCGTACGCAAACCCCACTTCTTTTGGACATCTGACGACGATGGATCATTGGTTTGCGATGGATGACCTCTCGCGGGGGCTCCACGATGAGACCGCGTGCGCGACTTTTCGCGACCGAGCTGCTGATTTCTTCGCCGCTCAGGGTGTCCACGACAAGTCTGCGGTTCACAGTGGTAACTTTTTAGTAAACTTTAAAGCCCCGCGAGAGAAGTTATAACATTGCCACCCAGATGGCGCGCGTGAGCTCGCAAGGGGATGTTACGAGCTCAAGATTGCCCACGATCCTACCACCCCAGGAAACAAGAAGCAAAACGCTGTTGCTGAACGTGCGAACGGTGTGGTGCAGATGGGGACCTGGGCCCTTCTGATGCAGGCCGGTCTCCCGCCGCCATATTGGACATATGCCGTTGCATATTTGTCTCTGCTGCAACGCCAGGACCCCTGAAGAGGGGGGGTCTAGTTGGGGGCGTCGCTTTGGACATCCGTTCGAGGCACCGCTGCTTCCCATCGGGCCCCTTGCACGCTATATGCTCCCGCCGGAGTCGAGGTTTCGAACCGCCGAGACTGGTGGCGCGATGATTCCTGGGTTGCACCTCGCGCGCGCCCACAAAGGGGGGGGGCATGGTTGGGCCAAGGAGTTATGTAGTGCCGCTTCGACAGCTCGACGGACTTAATATGGAATCAGGGCGCGCGCCCGGAGGCAAGCGACCCACCATTGAGAAGTCCGATCAAGTTTACAGCAACATCATAGATGGCCCTGCTGATGATCAAGCGCCACAATTTCCTATGAGGAAAGCGCATGAGAAGGCGATGACTGAAGTGCGCTCCGTTGCGATCCCTCCCGCTGGCGAAGCCGCGGCCGCCCCAGACGGTTCGGGGCAGGGAACGGGAGCGCAATCGGTCCATCCGTTCGGGGCAGACGACCCCGCCGCGGTTACGCCGCCGCCTCCCCGAGGAGGCGAGGGCGCGCCACCACGGGACTCCGAGGCCGAATCCGACGATGACGACAGCCCGGGGGGTTCGTGCGCGGACGACGAGCCGGCGGTAGTTGACGGCCGGGGTCCACAGCGAGACTTTCGCCCCGATGAAAATCAAAATCAGAAGTTAGGTCTCGCACAAATTGAGCACCGTTTGGATCGCCAGTCTAACTGTTCGGCGGCCAAGCCGCGTGAAAGGATCCCCGGGAAAGGACAGCTCCTCGCGCGGCGCACGACTCAACACCTCGATGCGATGGAATACTATGAAGATCGCCGTGTAGTTGTTGGCCTCACGAACGACGAGCTAACCAAAAAGCTCCCATTGACAGGCCGTCGCAAAACATGCAGCATTCGAGTTGTACTTTATTATGACCCCGACTACGTTCCCGTGGCCCGAGTGTGGGTAACAGACCCAGATCCAGAGCACGGTGCCCAATGGCTCAAGAAGCTGCCTGAATCCACCAACCCGGGCATTCACCCTGGTCGTTGGTTTAATATGAACCAGTCCCAACGCCGAGTGGCTGTTGAACAATGCAAACCCGAAAAGGTTTCTTTGGCATTGAGGACCCCGGCCTTTGTGTTGCCCTCTTGCGCGACATAGGCTTAAACGTGGAAGAATCATGACCTCCATCGATGAGCCCGCGGTGGCCAGGCCAGCCGCGGCGCCTCCACTTTCCGAGGCAGATGCCGCTTACCTCGCAGCACGTCCCAAGGCGAGGAGAGCCGCTCCATGGGTGGTTGAGCGATTTCGGAGGCAAGCTGCACAGGGCGGCCAAGCCGCAGCTGCGGCCACCGACTCTTCCGCTGAGGAGGACTCGGGAGAGGGTGAATGTTTTTTTCGGATGACGAAGACGTCTGGTGGAAACAAACCTGGAAACAAACCTGGCACGGCGGTGCCATCGCGCGCGATGGCGATCCTTCCGACCAAGTCGGTAGGGGTCCGTTTTCCGACGTTGAATCTGAGGTGACAAGGGAGGCAAGCCAGACCTCGAGTCTGGCGGCCGCCGCATTGCGGCGTTGCGTGCCTCGGATGCCGCTGCAGGACAGCTCGGCCCCAATGCCAGGTCACCGAGAAAACGGTAGATTTGACTTGGGTTGCCTGTGCAACCTTTTCACTGATCTCATCTCAGTTGTAGAAGAGCCCTTCCGACTTCCCTATGAATGGCGACAGACTCGAATTGATGCCGCCGTTGCGCGATATGTTTCCAAAGTCGAAGCCCAGGCTAATCAAGATGCCAAGGCCGCCTTGAGAAAATAATGGGGCCGATTGCGAGAGATAGGCACATGGAATGAGAAAAGGCGTCAAAGAGTACGCCGATGTTATTGCAGATCTCAAAGGGAAAACTGCCCACTTTGGTCGCCTGTTCGCAATCCTCGTAGAAAAGGATTCCGAGTTGCCGCTCGGACATAAAGATCGTGCATATAAGGGCCGGGTCGTCTTCGACGGCTCCAGTTTGAAAGTTCAGAATAAAGATGTGGCCTTGTTTCAGGAATTTTCCAGCAGCCTTGCTACAATGCAGGCTAGCAAAGCAGCTGACACCTACGGGCTCTTTGACGGTCATAGCATTGAACAAGCCGACGCCCGTCAGGCCTATACTCAACCCAAGCTGGGCGGCACCGCGACGCGGGTGTTCCTGCCCCGCGTGGCCTATGCCCATTGGTTTTATCTTTGCATGGACACCCTGATTCAGGGGGGCATTGGGAGCAGCATTGTGAAGGGCATGTGGCGGCCAACGGCTTTATCAAATGTAGCCCGTGGCGTAGCTGTTATTCTCACCCTGAGTTGACACTCTGTTTGATTATCTGTGTTGATGATTTCAAGTTGGCCGGTCCTGCCGACAAGTTAGCTCAAGGATGGAAGCTGTTGCAATCCCCATCTCTCAATTGCCCCAAGGGCATGGAGATCGACCCTCCGACCGCAGTCGGACGCTACTTGGGATGTGAACACCGGCTTTCCACGCAGCTTGTCGAATGGCAAGGCGAGTTGCCCGCGGTACTCGACCCGCCGCCGCCCAAAGTGAGGAAGAATTCACCCGTCCCAGACGAGAGTGCCGAGGAGGAAAAGGGGGGTGACTCAGCGGCCGAGCCGCCTGAGCCATGCCAGCCTAGAGAACCCAAACAGGCCAGGGTCATTGAGTATGACATGACCGAATTCTTCGATTCCTGCGTCACACTGCATGCCCAGCTCACAGATACCGACCCATCAACGCATCCCGCTGCAGGCACCCCTCTCGGCCCCGAACTTGCCGACCTCGAGGGCGGCCAAGGCGGGCCCCGAAGCGCAGTTTGCCCTCCTGCGGAGGAGGCCCCCGCGTCAGTTTTGCACATTAACGTTGACGTCGGGCCCCCTGACCAAGAGGTAGTGCTGCGCGGGCTCGCTGCCGCGGCGGCCAGCCCCGACGATCCGGGGCCACCGACCAAGTCGGGCGTGCTCCAGCCCATTGCGGCTAAAGTCTTGATGAAGATCCTATACGGAGCGAGTTGGGTTCGATACGACCTTCTCCGCGCCGTTTGCCATGCAGCGAGTTGCATTACCAAATGGACAGAACAACGAGACATGGATCTTTTCCGCCTCGTTTGCTACATCAAGTCTACGCCCCATTATCGTGCGTCCTCGTGGGTGGGGGATAGTATGGAGGATGTCTCTTTGAAGCAATACTCCGATGCGGATCTGGCAAGTGACATCCGAACACACAGGGGCACAAGTTCCAGTGATCAAGCGATTTGGGGCCCTCACACTAGAGCAGGTCAATCTATGGGGTCTCAGCGACAGACGTGTGTTTCCCACAGCACCCTTGAAGCTGAGATTGTTGTTGCCGACCTTGCCCTGCGAAAAGAGCTGCTTGCGGCTCTTCTGCTCTGGGAAATACTGCTTGGACGAAAAATACGTTGCCTTTTCTTAGAAGATAACCAGGCAGCGTGCAAAGTCATCAAAGCGGGGGGGCCCATGAAGCTCATGCACCTTCCTCGAACTCATCGTATCGATGCTGCCGCAGTTTCCGAACAGTTTTCCCGAGGTATAGTGGAATTCCAGTACGAGCGGACACAGAGCGAGGCTGCCGACATTGGAGCGAAGCGATTCACAGACCCATTGGCCTGGGTCAAAGTATTATATGTTGTCAACGCAGTGACCCCCAAGTTCTGGACCGCCAAGCGGTACCAAGACTATTTAGATTCGCGTTTTCTGACGGCCTCCCCCTGAAACACAGGGGGGATTCTCAATCCCCGCGTAGGCCCTAGTTCGGCCTTGCGGAGAGGAGCTGTTGTTCCCAGCAAAAAGATGAATAAGAAAAAGAAGCGCCTCAATAAGGGTAAGCCCGCTGTGCGTTTCCCAAATCCAATAAATATCCCAGCGGCGCCAAGTGGCGCCAAGCGCCCGGCGGCCACTGCGGCTGCCCCCGGCCAAGCCGCGGTGGCAAACGCACCCGGCCAAGCCGCGGTCGCGGGCACAAGCCTTCCTGCGACGACTAGAGAGGGTTTCAGAAGAAGCTCCGACAAACATAAGTCAAAGGAGGCAATCGAATTGAGAGCGATGTTTGACCTGACCGAGAGTGAAACCGAATCTGATGCGTCGGATCTGTCACGAATGGAACGTGATTTGCAAGCGCAAGCCGAGCCAGCTAGAGCCGAGCAAGAAGAAGACGCGCTCGGTCACAACCTTCTTCTCCCTCGCCTTCCCCCTGCTGCTGCCGCAAACTTTCAAAACAAGGGCCGCTGGACTCAGCACGGAAAGAGACTAAGACGTTGGCACTTCACCCCCAGACCTGTCACGCTTACGCCCGTGAACATAGATTGCCCAGTTGACCCGGACAGATTAGCTGATCAGCGTCGTACCTATGCAATCAACATCCGTCATGGTTTAACCATGGACCGTACGGGCTGCTGGCTCGATGAAGACGGAAAGTATCATCGTCCCTTGTGAGCAGAATTCGAATGGCGATTCCAGCGATGGCGACTATCATCCCAGTAGATGGACCGGCTGGACCGAGTTCTGGATCTGGGACGACTGCGCCCCTGCCACCAAGTGGAACGGGGATCGACTCCTATTAGAATGTTGTTGTGGCCCTGAAAGCAGGATTGGTAACCCCAGGAATGTCATTGATCATTCTTGTAAGGTGATACGATACACGGAGAAGGAGGATATGAGAACCGACAAAGGGAGAAAACTGGTTTTGGATGAGATCAAGAAGTTCAAAGGAAAACATATAGCTCCATGGGGCTCAATGCCCTGTACGGGTGGTTCCCCCTGGCAATATGTGAATGAAGCCCATTATTTCCGCGCTGGAAACCATAGAGCGTTGCGTAGGCTTCGAGGGAGTAGGACCGACTTTAGATATTTGCTTTGGAACTTCCGTGAGATTGCCCGTGCTGTGCACAAAGCGGTGGGTACTGTTTGTCTTGAGTGGCCTACCCAGTGTAATTATTGGAGGGGCCTCCAGGTGAAAGATTTCATGAAAGAGCTAGGCTTTGTCAAAACGGCTTCGCACGGGCGTGCGCACGGTTTGAAGGACAGGGCAAATTCATGAAACAAAGCCCTGGAAGATCGCATCCACGTCGCACGATGTAGTCGAGGGACTCGAGCGCAGATGTGACGGCCCGCGTGATCATTTTCAGGCACGTGGTAAGGATTGCAAGTCAGCAGAAGATTACACCGATGCATTTGCCCATCAGGTACATGTTGTCATAACACGTGCTGCCGAACGCTCGTTGTCATCCCGACACCATCCTGCCTCCTCTTCCATTTCCATATGTGCCGCTGCCGTTTTGTCATCAGAGCTTGCGCGGGCCGACCGCCGGCGGGCCCCCCCTCGGATCGCGCCGCCGCCTCGCCGCGGCTGCGTGGGCCTTGCCTGCCGCGGCCTCCCCGCGACCGATTGGTCATTGGCAGACCCCGCGCGTCAACCGCTGGATATCCCAGCGGCCCAGCCGCCAGGGGGCGCCATGACCTCGGCATGGTCAGATGATCTCATGTATGACCTCGCCACGGACCTGTCCGATGGTGGTGAGTCCCTAGCCGGACAGAAAGGACAGGCCCCTCTCACCGTGGACCGAAACGCGACCCCATCGGCCCAGCCGATTGGGGACGCTGCCCCGTCGGCCCAGCCGGTTGGGAGGTCACCTGCCCCCGTCAGCCCCGGCGATATTACGATGGAGGAAGACGTCGAAATGGAGGGGGGCGTCGAGTTTCACCCAGCGGAAGTTGCAGCCCAAAAGAAAGCTGCGTCCGCAGACAAAGACCCTGTTAGGCTTATGTCGGGCAGGGCTCCTACAGGAAGGAATCAAAGGGGGTCTGTTTTTTCCCCCGCCAGGCTTCTGCAGAGGCTATGTTGGGCCTCCAGAAATTTCCCCGCAGAGCTATGAACAAGCTATGCAAAAGCTATGTTGGAGGTCCTCTGAAAAAAAAAAAAAAAAAAAAAAAAAACGCCAGACGTTTCAAAGGGATATGAAAAAGCTATGTTGGAGCGATCGCAAATCAACAGAAATATCAAAAACCTTAGCGTACGTAGGCGATGCATTGGGCAGCTTTGTTTGGCCCCAAGAAAAGACCTTCTGATTCCCGCCCCCACAGGCCCGATCGTTGATATAGAAAGCGCAGAGGGGGTCAAGGGAAATTCGGCCAAACCTCGGGGCCTCGTGGAAGAGGCTAGCGGATTTCGCAACAGTGTCTTGGTAAGTCGATTGTGTGTCCCATCAAAACAAACGAACAACAATATCATGTTTTCTCGCCGTCCTGTGTGGGAGTGGTCGGTCCACGACACTAGTTTGCGTTATTACAATATCAGTATCCTCTTCTTCGGCCCCGCCCACTTCCTTCCCGTGTGTCCCGTCATTTCTATCATCGTACATCAGTGCCCTCCCTCCTCCTACTCTGGAAGAAGTTGGAAGGCATGTGGGAGCGTTGAAAGGAGCGATGAAAAACATAAGAATTACGACAAAGAGAAGTGATATAACCAACACCAACGTAGGACATATCATAGTATTGGCCAGTTTCCTTGTCTGTGCAGTGAGCAGCGTGGACCCCGAAACCCAAACAGTGAGATCGCGCCACGCGCTGAAATGCTTTCTTTAGGTGGGCCTGGAAACACATGCGTCATAGGTAAGGTCGAAAGCACTGTTTGGGGACACGCAGACACTGTTTGGGCCGCGCAAGCACTGTTCGGGGGCAGCGAGGCAATAACATTCCGAGGCACGGGCAACCCAAACGCATCCAACTTTGCATGATGGGGCCAGCCCGAACACACTCCTAATGTCCTAATGCGAAGTTGCCCCGACCTATGGTTGCCCCAAAACACCCAAAGCCCCATTGCCGTCTCAGTTCGTTCAATGTCTCTCCATATCAGAATGGCCCCTGCGTTCGCCATCACAGTTTTGTTTATTGTCACATGTATGGGTGGCAATGATGATTGGCTTTCGGCGCTCAACGGCTTGAGCGACGAGGATCCAATCAACGACGACTGGCGTGCAGCGCTGAACGGTCTGGATGGTGATGTCTACAATTCAGAGACTGGTCGCGTGTGCGGCGACGGCTGGAGGGCTCAGCTGGACAACTTTTCGGTCGGTTCCTCCGATGCGGACAACATTTCGGTCGGCTCGCCTCAATTTGATTTGGTGGAGGTTGCTGTGGCCGAATTGCATGACGTCGCTAGAGTTGTCAACGCCTCCAACTGCACGCCAGACGACGAGCTCGACGAGTCGGCCAGGACGGTCGCAGAATATTTGATGGACAACGACCCGCTCACGGGACGCTTCACTGCCACATGCAGGGCGGTCGGGGAGGCTTGCAAAACATGCAGGGGAACGACGAAGCTCATGTCCGCATGTGCTCTTAAGGTCTCCAAGGGGTTCGGAAACAAAGGTGGGCGCTTCGTTGTAAACCGAGTGTTGTTGGGGGGCGCTCTCGACTGAGGGACCCCCCATCTACGCTCGGTCTACCGCGGGCGCCCCCTCCTTTTCCGAACCCCTCCAGGTCGAGAGAAACAAATGGACTCATGTTGAGAAGTTGCTGGTTGATGCAGCAGCGACGTCGGATAGACTCGAGCTCATCTGCTACGTGGAGTACGCCAGCTATGACAGCACCGACTTTGTTTTGACCAGCTCCTAAGAAAGTATCAGAAATTCTTGTTGATGGACCAGCTCTTGGACCTGATGATCCAGCTGGAGGCGAGCTTGGGCATATTTCAAACATCGGGCTTGACGAGACGACGGTGGGCACGAAGAAGATTCTGCAGATGGACACAAACGTATTGATGTTACTCAAAATCACTGGAAAGCATGCGATTCTTCGTGGGAACATGTTGTCTTGGTTGCAGGTTTGCGACAGAAGCTCAGCGGCGAACTACAAGACGTGCAATTCTGATTATTCCATTGGGGTTGCCAGCGCGCAGGCTTTTGGAAGACGGCTTCGCATTGTTGTGACTGACGGTTATACTGCAAACTTGAATGCAGAGCGCCATTTACATTCCGAGCGTGAGGGGTGGTCATTGTTGCATCTTCGATGTCGGGTTCACACGGTTGCTGGGTTCCACACCAAGGTTTACGACATGAACGCTGCCGATATTTCGGGTCTTGTTGGTACTACGCTGTCTCTAAGGCTTGCTGGTCAGATGAGCTTACTACGAAAGGCGGCTCGGCGGGTTATTCGACAGAAGTTGTTGATCGTGCCAGGCGTTGTGCTGAATGCCAAAGCATTTGCATTTAAGAGATTAGTCATGGATACGTTCTTAGACAGTTCTTCACAGTGCATGGCGTTGCGGATGCTTCTTGAGCGGTGCGTGCCAGGTGATTGGAGAGATCAGAGACATTTCGTATTCGTCGCCAGGCCCGATGAGTCTCGAGCAGACGTATTGCGCTTGTTATTCACGGAGTTCGTGCCAGCACTCTTCCCACACGCACCGCATTTGTTTCCACGTAACAGATGGGCTGGCGTAGACATCGCATTTCGCGACGTCGGGCTACCGATGAACATCCACGGTCTCTTCATTGACACCTACATGGGCGACTTGAACGTGGAGCACGGCGGCGAGACTCTAGATGGCAAGCCAGTCGGAGCCCCAGTACCCCCATTGGCGTTGATGGACGACCAGCATGACGATCGCCAGGAGGGCGTCGCCGAGGCAGAACAGGCCCCCGACGACGCGGGCGGCCAGGTCCCTGAGGCAGCGCCTGCGACACAGGCGAAGAAGCCTGATCACCCCCGCAAAGTCTTCGCCGACCAGAGCAAGGCTTTCCGTGGCCAAGCTCGCGACTGGCTCGCCACGGAGCCATCGATCAAGTTTCTGTTCTTCAGATCGGTTTTGAGCCCCATCAAGAGGTTCTTGGAGATGGAGTTGGAGATGGCCAGCGAGGAGTGGGAGATGAAGCAGGACAGCGCCCTGCTCGCGCAGGTCGGGAATGCCGCGGCGCTAGGGGGAAGGAACTGGCCGCTGATGAGCGCGGCGAGGCAGACTTTGGAGCAGGAGTGCTTTGCCACCAGTTCCAAAATCTCGGCGTCTTTGGAGGTGGGCTGCCATTCCGAGGGCCACGTGACGCTTGAGATCCAGACCATGCTGTGCAAACAATTATCCAGACAAGGTTGTTGCGCATATCAACTCGGAGCTGCGATTGGCGCCCAGTTTCCTTTCAAGTTGTTCTTGCTCTTGGACGACCTCGGGCTTGAGGCCGGCTTACTTGCGTCGTGCAGGCCCAGCCGCGGCCAGTTCAGTGACGACTTCATCGAGTACTACAAAGACCAGCCTGGTGGGATAACGAGCGAACCAGCGCTGCACTAATTGAGTCTCGTCGTGATGGCCTCCAAGACCCCGGCCGTGATCCTTGAGAATCGCAATGCGCAGATCAGGAGACAAGCATTGGCAGCGTCTTTGCAGTCTACGAGGCCTACGCTTGATATCATTAGCTCGAGGTTTACATTGAGAAGGGCATCTACGAGAGAGTCTCGCATTCTGCAGCCAGCTGGGTGTTGCAAGCGAGGGGGTCCGACATCCAAACCGCAGCAACAGTCGGGATGTGGCGACGGCAGCGCAGGCAAGAAGATACGGGGTGTAGGAGGAGCTTGGAGGGCATTCGTTGCAGCTCGGGCGAAGGTCGTCGGCGCGGTTGCCCCACGGGCGGCTGCGGCGGCCTACCGAGCGCTTTCTCGAGAAGAACGGGCAGATCTCCATCGAGCTGGCAGGATCGCAACCTCCTTACATCGAGAGGGCGAGAAATCCTTCGGCACCGTTTCGTCTGACATCTCCAAGTTGATGAGCATCGGGCAGGCGCAGAAGAGGGCAGAGGCATCGATGGCTGCGTTGAGCGTGCATGGGCGCACGTCCACCCTCGCTACTCTCGGCACCCCTGTCAACGAATTCGCTGTGAGAGTACATGGGCACAAGGCCGGCCATCACCTCATGAGGCGAGTCAGGGGACGAGCCATTCATGGCAAGGCCATGCGGTTGTCGAAGTGGAGGGCTACGATTGGCATGCAGCACGTGTCCGACTTCATCGCTGCGTTACCGATGCTGGCTCCTCTGGTGGATGGTCTCGTGGCTCGCCCGCATTCTGGTGGTTCACGTGTGCTGGGGTATTTCTGCCCAGTCAGGAAGATCATATCATTCCCAGGATGGTCTCTCTACTTGCCACCCCAGGCTAAGCAGTTGTCAAGGACAAGCTCGCACAGTACGTCAATGACATTCGCAATGAGAAGACGCTTTCTGCACAGGAGACGTTCGAGGAGGAGACGCATTCTGCACATTTCAATGACAAATCAAATGTTAAGCCATCGTGTCTCGATGCTGGGGTGTGCTTACGCGGTGAGAACGGTGATCCAGTTTCAAGTTCAAGAAACGGGTCGAGAAAGGCATCCAGTTCTTCTGCAAAGATCAAGTCGTGAAGGACGCACTGATCAATTGCAACGTCGTTGTGCGCCTACTCCACCAAGCGGACCACCCGACCACTCACAGCGCCGAGCCAGACGATGCAGGTATGGACGGCGACGCCTTTGGTGACTTCAATACGTATCTGCATGTCGGCTTGATGTACTTGAGCCCTTTCAGGCCAATTTACCGACAATGCTTGCCATCAGACGATGACGTGCTTGACGACGGGACCATCGTTCTGAACTGCTTGGGCGACTACCTCACTGACTACGACGTGGCATTCAACTTACACCACTTCTTTTCAAGGCCAAGTGATTTCACGCTGTCCCTTATGATGGTCCAATCGTCGGCGAGGCCTGTTCTACCACTCCGACCATCACAATTAGTGGTAAACCGCATCTCAGACGATCGGGAATTCAGCCGACATTGGCCAAACCCCAAGAGAAAACGGAAACGGCATGACGCTAATGGGTGGGGTGACGAGCTCGACGGCATTAACGACCCCGGAGATGACCAGCCTGACGGCAACGACGACCAGGTGGATGACCTCGAGCCTGAGGTGAAGCACGACCTGAGAGACCACGGCGATGACAAGAGCGATGCTGACTCATTTGCGCCCTCGTACAACGGCTGGGCAACACCGTCTTCCAGAGCGCTCACTGAGGAACCATATCCTAGTCACCATGGCGATGACGCGCTTTCGGGCCAGGTGGATGCGGCATCAGTTCATGGTGGAGATGGTGACGATGGACATGGATATGACGGCGGCGTTGTGGAGGAGCCCCCAGGCCCAGCAGATGAAGTCGTGGACGGCGACGCGCCTCCGCCGCTGCCTCCTGCGCCACTCCCAGCGCATCGCGGTCCCGCAACACCAGCAGACATCGCATTAGCAACGCACTTCGGCACCATCCGGTACTACGCCAAGAAGAACGACTTCGTGGCACGCTGCCCCAGACATGGGCCGAAATGCAGTCTCACCAGGACGGTGCGGCCTTCGCCTTTAGTTCACAAGGCTGCTCAGGGCCGACCACTCGGGGCCTTGATGCTGTGGCTGCAGAAGCCTTGGGACGACGACATGGATTCCCACTGGGCTCATGTGCACGCTTGCCCTCTACCGCCTGGGGGCAGACAGAACGCCAGGCGAGCCCTGGCGGACATGCCTGGGAGCGGCGATCTGTTCGCCATGGAGCGCGGGCGTCGCGGCGGCGAGCCCGACGAGCCGCTCGATGTACCTTGAGATTTGCAGCGCAAGCTGCGTGCTGTACCAAAACACAGACAGATGCTTGATCCGCCTAGCGTTGCGCGAGGAGAAGGATAGGGAAGAAAGAGACGGAAGAGCCCTTACTGGGCCTTGCCGTGGGACTTTTTGGGGCCTTTCTGTGCAGTGTCTTTCTGTGTTTCGTGGCACTATTGGCCAACCTCTTGGGGTGCATATTGGGGCTCTTTGGTGGGGGCGTGTCTTGGATCTCTTGGGGTGGTGCACTATTGCGGGGCCTCTTGGGGTTCTTGGAGGCGCTGCTGCTATGGTCTTGGGGCACTATTGCTGCGCTCTTGGGGCAGTATCGCTGCGCGTGTTGGGGCTCTTGGGGGGCATGTTTGTAGGACTCGCGGGCTATTGCAGCCGCGCGAAGTGTCGCATCCACCACGTTTCATCCTCTTTGCGCCTACTTGTGAATATCGTGATTGCCGTTCCGCCGACCCCCACGCCCACCGAAATATTCAGAGACCCCCCCTTTCAGTTGGTCTCGTAATGGTTAGATGTGGCGCGCACTGGGCGGCATTTGGCCATGTAACACCCGTTGTCACCAAGTGAGCCCAGGGGCGATCTAAGTAAGCCCCCCTAGGCACACAAAAGAACACCCACGACAATCCTATGTGGGCCATTGGAAGTCATTGACGCCCGCGTGCGTGGGTTGGGGGCCGATGACCAGTCTTCAGGGCGCTCATGGGGGAGGGGCTTCAATGGGCCTCGGAGGACCACCGCGCGCTACCTCGCGATCCTTCTTCTGGCTTTGTGAGACATTTATAGCCCACCAAAAGCGCCTCACCTGACCTCAGGAAATGATTCTGAACGCTTCCCAAGGGCACATGCAACACCCTCAACGAGCTTCCATGGGGTCGTTCACAGGGGGAAGAACCACCCACCTCATACGAGGCAGTATGGTCCTCCACAAGTGCCCTGGGAAGGCTTCCACGCGCTCGCATCAGAACCCCAGGAGGTCTCCGAGAGGGCCTTCGCGCCCCCCTCCCACCACCACCCCAAAAGTCTCACCAGGGGCTCTGTGGCCCAAATCCCAAGAACTTGCTGTAAGGCTTCCCAGAAGCGCCCCGGAGAGCCTCATGAGGCCAGCCCCCATCAGGCCCCCCAGGATGCCTAAATCGATCCCTGAGGGAACCCTGAGACTCCTCGAGGAGCTTGGGCGGACCCGAAATGCGCCCATTTGCATTGCCCAGCCACCTGCTGCTACTCCCGCCTGCCGTACTTTCCATGCCCCATCTCTTGCGATTGCTCTAGGGCGAAGCGGTTTCAGGCGCCTCGCTGTGCAAGCGCCCCAGGGAAAATGCCCGTTTGTGCGTTCCCTTGTCGCAAAGTAAGAAAGCATGAGGGGAAAATTCCAGACTACGCGTTTCCCTCTCGCAGACCCAGGAGGCGCCAGCAGGGAAAAAAAAAACATGCGTCGGATGGAAACACCAACGAGGAGAGGGAAACTTAGATAATGCAGTTTCCCTCTCCGAAACCCAGTGCGACCTGCAGAGAACATTTAACATGGCAGATTTCCCTCTCTGTAACTGATGCAAGTAGGCGGGGTCACTAGATTTCCCTCTCTGCAATGTAGGCAGGTACTCGGGCCCTCGAGACATCCAGAAGTGAGGGGGGTGAGGTTCGCACCGCATGGGACGCACGCGCTCTCGCGAGTCGCTGCTCGCTCCGTCTCCCCTCGTGCTCTATGCTGGTCATAGGGGGAAGAGGGCCCGTTCAGAACTCAAAGGGCGAGGGGGGGGGGGAAATGGCAGGTGGGCGGGGGGGGCGGGGGGGAGGAAGGGGAGTGAGATCAGGGGGGGCTAGGGGGGGGGAGGAGGAGGAGGAGGAGGCGGCTATTGAGGGAGTAGTAGGTGGGGTATAGGAGGGGGAAGGAGAGGAGAAAGGTAAACCATGAGCGGGGCCAAAACGTGTCACCCGTAGGACATCCGGTCGAACACGTATTGGTTTGCCACCCCCGAGGCGCGAGAAAAAATCGGGGTGGCCGGTTGTTCTTCCCCCCTCCCAGGCGACATTCAACTTCCAGCAATATGCTAAGGAAGCCAGGCGCTCGGCTATTCCTCAGTTGTTTTTCCCAACCATCCTGTGGTGTTGGGTCCTCGTTTTGAAGAGACGGTGCCCGCGTCCTCTCCTCTCCTCCTCTCCTCCTCTCCTCCTCCTCCCCCTCCTCCTCCCTCCTCCTCCCTCTCCTCCCTCCTCTCTGCGTTTCACCCACCCATTACAGCGCTTCGTGGCTCCATAGGGAGCTCCACCGAAGGCCCCAGTGGGGGTGTTCGCATGCGGTTCCCCCACCCAGGGCAGCGTTTCGTGGCCCCATAGGGAGCTCCACCGAAGGCCCCAGTGGGGGTGTTCGCATGCGGTTCCCCCACCCAGGGCAGCGTTTCGTGGCCCCATAGGGAGCTCCACCGAAGGCCCCAGTGGGGGTGTTCGCATGCGGTTCCCCCACCCAGGGCAGCGTTTCGTAGCCCCATAGGGAGCTCCACCGAAGGCCCCAGTGGGGGTGTTCGCATGCGGTTCCCCCACCCAGGGCAGCGTTTCGTGGCCCCATAGGGAGCTCCACCGAAGGCCCCAGTGGGGGTGTTCGCATGCGGTTCCCCACCCAGGGCAGCGTTCGTAGCCCCATAGGGCTGTCGCATGCGGTTCCCCCACCCAGGGCAGCGTTTCCCCCATAGGGAGCTCCACCGAAGGCCCCAGTGGGGGTGTTCGCATGCGGTTCCCCCACCCAGGGCAGCGTTTCGTGGCCCCATAGGGAGCTCCACCGAAGGCCCCAGTGGGGGTGTTCGCATGCGGTTCCCCCACCCAGGGCAGCGTTTCGTGGCCCCATAGGGAGCTCCACCGAAGGCCCCAGTGGGGGTGTTCGCATGCGGTTCCCCCACCCAGGGCAGCGTTTCGTGGCCCCATAGGGAGCTCCACCGAAGGCCCCAGTGGGGGTGTTCGCATGCGGTTCCCCCACCCAGGGCAGCGTGGCCCCATAGGGAGCTCCACCGAAGTGGGGGTGTTCGCCCACCCAGGGCAGCGTTTCGTAGCCCCATAGGGAGCTCCACCGAAGGCCCATGCGGTGTTCTTCGGTTCCCCCACCCAGGGCAGCGCTTCGTGGCCCCATAGGGAGCTCCACCGAAGGCCCCAGTGGGGGTGTTCGCATGCGGTTCCCCCACCCAGGGCAGCGTTTCGTAGCCCCATAGGGAGCTCCACCGAAGGCCCCAGTGGGGGTGTTCGCATGCGGTTCCCCCACCCAGGGCAGCGTTTCGTGGCCCCATAGGGAGCTCCACCGAAGGCCCCAGTGGGGGTGTTCGCATGCGGTTCCCCCACCCAGGGCAGCGTTTCGTAGCCCCATAGGGAGCTCCACCGAAGGCCCCAGTGGGGGTGTTCGCATGCGGTTCCCCCACCCAGGGCAGCGTTTCGTGGCCCCATAGGGAGCTCCACCGAAGGCCCCAGTGGGGGTGTTCGCATGCGGTTCCCCCACCCAGGGCAGCGTTTCGTAGCCCCATAGGGAGCTCCACCGAAGGCCCCAGTGGGGGTGTTCGCATGCGGTTCCCCCACCCAGGGCAGCGTTCGTGGCCCCATAGGGAGCTCCACCGAAGGCCCCAGTGGGGGTGTTCGCATGCGGTTCCCCCACCCAGGGCAGCGTTTCGTAGCCCCATAGGGAGCTCCACCGAAGGCCCCAGTGGGGGTGTTCGCATGCGGTTCCCCCACCCAGGGCAGCGTTTCGTGGCCCCATAGGGAGCTCCACCGAAGGCCCCAGTGGGGGTGTTCGCATGCGGTTCCCCCACCCAGGGCAGCGTTTCGTAGCCCCATAGGGAGCTCCACCGAAGGCCCGCAGTGGCGCAGTCCGCATGCGGTTCCCCCATCCAAGGCAGCGCTTCGTGGCCCCATATGGAGCCCCACCGAAAGCGGCACCCACAACGCGTTACCAACAATTGCTTATGGTTGGGTCTTTCGCCAGGATAATTTTTTTTGGGGGGGGGCACTGCCTTGAGGAGATATCTTGGGGCTCTTGGGGCTTTAGGTTCTTTGGGCTCTTGGGTTTGTAGGCTCTTACGGGATATCTTGGGGCTTTAGGATATTGGGGCTCTTGGGACTTTAGGCTGTCGGTGCCCTTGGGGGTGTCTTGAGGGGTATTTTTGCGCTCTTTGGGGTTAAGACTCTTTGGGCTCTTGGGGCTTTAGGCTCCTGGGGGGTGTCTTGGGGCTCCTCGGTTTCTTTGGGCTTTGGGCTCTTTGGGGTATCTTCGGGCTTTGGGCTCTTAGGGCTCTTCGGGCTTTGGGCTCTTGAGTTTCTTGGCTGTGGGCGTTGCCACGTGTCGAGCAGGCGCGGGCTTTGCCGCGCGTCGAGGGCAACCTGTCTGCGTTGATGCCTTGCGGCCATGCCGCGACCCCCGATTGTGAACAAAAATCAAATCTTTTGAAACAGCGTCAATATAGAATATAGAAAGAGGATGACGAGGAGGAGAAGGAGGATGAGGAGGAGGCAAGATGATGAGGATAATAATGAGGAGGGGGAGGAGGATGAGGAGAAGAAGGAGGAACGCTGTTTCAAAAGAATTGGTTATCGCCACAGGGGGGCGCTGTTTCAAAAGATCTGGACTGAGCCGAAGAACCGTTCGAAGGCGGTGCCGTAGAGAGTCCAGGGAGGGGGTAGGGGTCGTTCGGAATTGTGCCCTGCTGTCGGGGATGCCGTTGGGGCCCCCCTGCAGCAGGAAACGGTTCTGGCGGCTCACACCTCCTCCCGCTTCTGCAGTTGAGGACTCCCCCTCCGCTCCTGCCCCTCCTCCTTGTCCTCCTGCTCCTCTTCCTCCTCCTTCTCCCCCTCCTCCTCCTCCTCCTTCTCCTCCTCACCGTCTCCATTGTTGTGTTCCTCATCATCCTCTTCCTCTTCCTCCTCGCCCTGCTTATCCTCCTTGTTCCTCCCTCCTCCTCCTTCTCCTCCTTCTCCTCCTCCTTCCCACCCTCCTCCTCTTCACGCATCCTCTTTCTCATCCTGCTCCTCTTCATCCTTTGCCTTCTCCATGCCCCCTCCCTCCTACCTCGCCACCCCGACCTTCCTCATCGGTCTCCTCCCACTCTTTCTCCTGCCCCCATCCCTCCTCATCCCTCCTCCTGCTTTCTCCCTCCTTTCGCCTCCTCACCCCACCCCCTCCTCCTCCTCCTCCCCCTCTCCCTCCTCGTCGCCCCCCTCCTCCTCCTGCCCGCTTGCTTGAGGATCCCGGGCCAATGGAACCCCGAAAGACCAGGGGCAGTGAACACCCGATGAACAATGGAAGCCCAGGGACACCCGAGGACCCAAGGACCGATGCAACAAGTTTCTGTTCGGCTCAGTCCATGGGGGTGGCACCGCGTGGGTCCGACCCCACCAGCACATGCACATCAATTGTTTCAGTCAAGCGATCGTGTCCGTAACCATGTTGACTCAATAGCTTCAGGGCTTGAGTTGCCCCATTTTTTCACTTCGAGACGTGAATGCATGTGAGGACATCTGGCGCCGAAGCTGCCGATGTCGACAGCAGGGACGGTCGTGGCCAAGTCTGGCCGCCGTGGGAAATGTCCATGCTCCTTCTGCGAGCAGAACGCACCAGCGGGCCAGTGCGAGAAGATCGGTGAGTTGTACTTGTGCGGAGAGTGTCAGGGCTTCGCCAAGACGTCGGGCTACGAGTTCAGAGCGCTGGTGCACATGAAATCAAAGGCGCCAGCAAGATGGAAGGAGCGCAAGGCCCAGAAAGAGGAGTGGAAGGCTGGCAAGACAGCGGACGCTAGCCAACGAGGGTTCGAAGGAGAAGAGGTCTACGAGGAGATCGTCCAGGAGAGTTCTTTAGCTGAGGAGTTTACCTTCCAGCCTCGCGACGACTTCAAGGATGAGCACGGCTGCTTGCCCGACCAGGCGAAGGCGATGACGTTGCGACTGACGAACGCGAAGGGCGAGGATTCCTTCGGAGTGGTGGTCCTACATGACGATGCGAAGCCACCGACGCTCAGGGTCACGACGACGAGACGGCTCTTTCGCAAGTTTCCGATTCTGAAGCCAGAGAAGAATTTCTACAGAGCCCAGCCCAGCACCCTCTTCGGGAACCTGTCCAATGATCGGGCACGCGCGCACGGGCAGAGATTCGGCAACAAGTACCAGCCCAAGGCCAAGAAGTTCAGCGCCTACTCCAAAGAGTGCATCAAGGCTCACGTGGAGAAGAACTTTTCGAAGGCGAAGGGCTTGCGCCGCCTCGTGGAAGGAGGGGACCCCGATCACGACGACGACTCCATGGGCGACTGCAGCAGCGATGCTGGGGGGTCCGAGGATGGTGGAGACAACGCCGCGGCCCCTGCGGCTTCTTCAGCGGCTGCCTCCCCAGCAGCCGCGGTGGCAGCGGCCTCGGAGCCGCCTGGGGCTGCAGTGCCAGAGACGCCCAAGCCCGCGAGGCCTTCTCCTGAGTCGGCGCCATCAGGTCCTTAGGCCAAGCGCGAGGACGTTGCAGCTGACAGCCCATCTGTATTGCAAACGCCCAGCGCGAAGAGGCACAAGACGAAGACTGGAATCGCACCCTCCGTGGCCGACCTTACGGGGACGCAGCTTGGCGACAGCGAGGGCCGCTTGAAGCCTCCAGAGTACTGACACGCCGCTGTTGCCGCGTCCAAGGCGTTCGCAGGCGTGGACTTGAAGAGGAACGTTGCCTGGGCGAAGGACTGCGTCGCGCGCTTGGCAGCCCGGGGCGAGGCGGTGTCGGCGAACCACCTCTCTGATCACATCGCGGCGGTGGGGTTGTCCATGCAGCTGATGCGCGACCTTGGCAACGATACTTACTCCTTCGGCGACTTGAAGGGCACCCTGACTAAGCTCGTCGACGCGAAGGTGGATTTCGATTCCAACATCAAGAGCAAGCTCCTTGGGAAGAGGCTGTGCTCGTCTGTCATCGCCTTCGGGAAGGAGGAGTCCGACGACGCTGCCATCTGTGAGCTCGTATCCGTCATGATGCCGTTCAAGGCTGGTCAGCACGCAGCCGACGAGGACGCGGTCTTGGAAGGCACCGAGGTCACGGAATTGATGACGGCACGCGCTGAGGAGGAGTTCGGCCCGATCAATGTGTCCATGGCAACAATCGACGGCACGATGGAGTACAAGTTCACGCTGCTGCTGACGGTGCTCTTGAAGGAGATCATCCCTGCGGTGATGGTGGTGGAGTCTGGTCAAGCTTCATCGGCTCGCCTGCTCACTGCCATGCTGGTCCAGTTCGAGACAGGCGTTGAGGAGGAAGCCCAGGTCCCGACGGCTGCCGTCGATGTGCTGAACGTGCCCCGCGTCATGTGCGCCCTCTCCGACCCAACTGCCAGCGTGGACTTCGAGGTGCTGGAGGAGTTCTACGCCGTGCAGGCCAAGAAGACCAAGGGCGCGCTTGCGGATCTGGGCGTCGTGCTCCGGTTGAACGATCACTGGAAGCCGCTCTACGAGGAGTTGCATCGCACCCTGCAGGGCGCCAAGGAGTGGATCCCCAAGATGTTCAAGTGCGCCGAGGCGGTTGGCAACGTCAAGCGCAACTTCAACGGGCTCGAGCTTCCCCATCCGATTGTCACGGAGGTGATCGACATCATCAAGACGATTCGATCGACATTGCGAACGGGCTCCTCGCACGTGCTCGAGGTCAGTTGCAGCGGGCTCATCGGGATGATCATGGAGAGCATGTTCGACAACAATGGCGTGAAGAAGAACGGCGACGGCTTCGCCCGTGAGGAGCTGGCTGCCGCCACCAAGGTCTTCGAGGACGGCGCGGCCCTCAAGATTATGGCAGAGGAGTTCGGCGTGAAGGCGATTGCTGACATCAACGCGGTCATCGAAGCTGCAGGCGTTCGTGAGGTCGTGGACGGACTCCTGAAGAAGATGGCCGATGGCGTCAAGGGGCCAACTGGGAAGATCGACGTGAATCTCGTGCGTGTCATCCTCCTCGATGCCCAGGGGGTTCAAGATGGTGCGGTTGCCCAGGACAACCAGGCGGCGGTTCTTCACTTCTGCAGTGGCGTGTGGGACGATATCAAGAGCGACGCGACTAGCGACAACGGGAACATCGCGGGGATGATGATCGATATCTCTGGCATCATCCCCAACAGCAACATCAAGAGCATCTTCACGGCGTTCAACGCGATGGTGCAAGCGAAGGCTGCCATGGCTGCCCACGTGGAGGTCTGCCGCGGCGAGTCGGAGGGCAGCCGCGTCAGCGACAAAGAGCCCATGGACAAGATGGAGACAATGATGTCGAAGAAGCAGGCGCTCGACAAGGCCTTGCGCGATGTCGGCGGGGACGAGCGTGCTGCGATCATGCAGGAGACGAGCAACGCCATCAAGCTCTACGTCGACAACCAGGGCAACAATGCCATGAAGCTGCTGGAGACGGCACTGGGCAGTGGACTGGAGGCGACTGCGACGTGGGCTCAGGGTTCTGGCGACGGAGAGTTGCGGTGGAAGGCCGTGCAGGACGTGAACGACTTGACGGAATTGTTGGCGAGGGCTGGCGCGACGGTGTGCGAGAGCAAGGCGGACCGCTACCTCGACGAGAAGACTGACCTCGAGAGGATGGCTAAGCACTACGAGGACGTGGCCAGTGTGTTTCAGAAGCCCACGCAGCAGGAGCTCAATATGAAAGTGCTGGAGCTGGCTGGGGCCCTGGCGCAGTCGTACATCGAAGGCCTCGTGTGCGTGCTGTTTCAGAGCACGGAGTACACGAAGGAGGAGAGGAATAAGAAGGTGCACGGCATCAAGATGCTGGCTGGCCGCATGAAGGCCAAGTGGCAGAGCATGCCGCAGGGGTTGCTCGAGAGGGCCGCGAAGGCCCTCAAGCTGCAGTAGACTTGCAGCGCGCAGCGGCTTTCGCTGCGAACTGGGGGGTGGGGTTGTCAACACAGAAAACCAACCGACATATCATCAATATCAGCAAGAACAGCAACGCATTAGCAGCAGCCTCAATGACAGCATCGGCACCCACACCAACAGCATCAGCATCGCCCCCCCAATCCACCCCCTCAAGTTCCTCCTCCTCCCCCGTGGCACTGTGCTCGCTGTCGCGACGACCCATCGCATTCCTCGTCGCCATGTGTTCCCGTCGCTCTTGAGACCCCGTCTGCCGCCGCCGTCGGCGCCGTGGTCTTGCCCCCCCCTGGGCCCGTGGACTCACCGCCGTCCTGGATGACCCGGCAGCGCTTCTCGACCCGCGGGAGGCGGGTGGCCGCTCCAGCCGACGATGGCGACGACGGCGGTGGCGACGGTTAGGGCGGCGACAACGGCGACAAGAGGGGGAGAGGGGATAGGATGGCGAGAAGACCGCGCAAGGTGAGAAAGATGAGCAGGAGGAGGATTGGGAAGGGAGAGGAAGAAGGATACCACGGAGGAGGAGAAGGAGGAGGAGGAGGAGGGAAAAGGAGGGAGAGGGAGGGGAGGCGGGGGAGGGGCGAGAGGAAGGGAGGGCGAGGAAGACGTGCGAGGGGGGATGGGGGGGGAGGGAGGGATGGGGTGATCAAGAGGATGGGGGGGGGGGGGGGGGGGTGTGGAGAAGGGGACAAGGAAGATGATGATGGGGAAGAGGAAGAGAAGGATACGGGAGGATGAATGAGGTGGGTAGGATGAGGTGATGGGATCATGGCAACGGGGTAAGAGGGGACATGAGGATGAGATGGTTGGGTGATGGGTAAACTGGGGCGGTGGTGATGGCGCGATTGTGGCGACGGAGTACGAGGGTGATGATTCGGGCAAGGAGTGGGTCGTAGAGGCAAAAGGGGAATGATGAGGGAATCGGGCGTTGATGGGGATAAGGATGGTCGGGTAGCCTTCAAGTTATGACGGGGGCGTGGTCAATGAAGGGACTGGTGATTTGATGGGGGGCGAGCGGGGGAGGGGGAAGGGCGATGAAGGATGAGCCTGATGGCGCAAGGTGCATCACACGGGTCGGAGGGAAGAGGAGACGAGGGGAAACCGCACGGGAGAGGAGAGAGGTAGGGCGACGTTGGAGAGGAGAGGGGGGGGACGGAATGGGAGGAGGAGATGAGGCGGCTGGCGGCAGGAGAGAAGAGGAGGAGAAGGAAGAACTTATTTTCGCGTCGCGGGTACTAGCGCGGCCCAATATGTTGCCACAACGGCTTAACGATGGCCCAAGATGCCTCCAAGACGGCTCTGAGGCTACTGAAAGACACGGGCGTGGCTTAAGAAGTTGCAACATGTGCTAAAGTGGTAGCGGAGCGCTTGCGTCAATGGCGCGAGCTGCGGCTTGTGCGCTGCCAAGTTTGCACCGTGGCGCATGTGACAGCCGCGAGCGTGAACATCGCCTTGATCGGTGAAATTATTGCTGAAACGCGCGCGCAGAAGCAAGCGCAAACCTTAAAAACACACGACGCGGAGAAGGAAACAATGCAGAAGGAAAAGAAGAAGGGCTTTGGTGAAAAAACTCTTTTCCAAAACAGCCTTGCAGAAGCTTTTTCATAGCTCTGCGATACCTTTGCGGTACCTTTCGGCGGAACCCAACATAGCCTCTGCAGAAGCCTGGCGGGGAAAAACACAGAGCTTTTTGATCACAGGCTGACAATGCAGGGCAGGATAGACGACCCCCTCTCAGTCAAGCGCCAAGCGCGAGACGTTGCAGGTCGCGTCCAGCTTTGGCCCCTGATTTGTAACGTAGTAGATGCCGCGAAGCAAGTCAGGGACGCCCGGCCCGGCAAGGGTACATGTGCCGACGCACGGTTGTGTCAGCCTCCAGTTTGCCGCTTCATGGAAGGCCCCTTGGTGGACAAACCTCGATCGGACCCCGTCGCCGCACGGCCCCGAGTGGGTCGGGCATTGCTGCCAGAAGTGCTGGCGCAGTTCGTCCAGCCAGGATGTCTGCGGCCATGATCGCAGCTTCGCCCACTCACTTGCCCCATCTAGCGCCTTCAATAATTATAAGCCCGTCAAAGAGGCCGCCGCTCCCTCACCGGCCCAGCCGGGAGAGGAAAAGCGAGCTAATGCGCTGACTGGGCAGGCAAAAGAGGTGCGTGACGAAAAGTCCATTAGTTGCTCGCGCGGGAAGCGCATTTTCCATGGAGAACCGCTCATCTTTCCCTGTCGGAGCACCCGGCCTGGCGACGGTGCGGGCGCTCTGCGAAGACCACCAAAGGATGGAGCTGGCGCTACGCAATGGAGCGGCATGACGTCAAGCATCCGCGGGACTACCAAGTCGCTACCGCGTTAAAGGCTGACCTGACCGCCAACTCACAGACGATCTACGACCGTTTGTTTTCCAATGTCTCGGAGGACCCGTGGGTCGTACATTGGACGATGTTCGATAGAATGGCCTCGCGCCGCTTAGACTGCGTTCCTCCTAAGGTTTCTCAGATTCCCGAGGGTACTCATTTTCAATCGTACCCCGGCGACGCCACGAAGATGGTCTGCAAGCTGTACGCCGCAGAGCCAGGGCAGAAAGGCCGCTTTGTTCGTGAGCTCAGGAGAGGCGAAGTTGCCGGCCCCACCGTTGGCCCAGCCAGGCGGTGCATCACGGGCTACGGCGACTTCGTCTGCGTTCCGGTAGTAGACACTGTGACTGATGGCTCTCCTGTCGTTTGGATGAACATCTGGGGCCCATCAATGCACTCTCTGCCCCGCGGCCAAGCCGTAGGGGACGGGTGGGGCACCATGTTTGCCCTGCTTGTTGTCAAGGGCCATTTCCACAAGCCAGCTCACGTGGTTGAGGAGGCCCTCACCGAGTCAGCCAGAGCCAATTACTTTCAATCCTTCCCCGACCAGGCCAGGGCCTGGCGCGTGGCCCTCACTCGACACACGCGCCCTCTTGATTTTCAAGCATGGCTCGAACGCTTAGGGCTTGGATCGAGTGCAGGCGAGAGCGGAGAACAATGCATCACAGCAGACGCCGCAGCCGAAACGGCTCGCTCGCGCGACCCAGTCGTTGCGAGCGAGAAGCCGCCGCGGCCTGAAGCTCCCCCAGAGCCTGAACCCGAGGCGCCTCCTGAGGAGCCTCGTGAGGAGGAAAGCGATGACCCAGTCATCGACTTACCCCGCATTGTGTCCTGCCCACATGGCCGCGGCCCCAGAGGAGAGGCCCAGAATTTAGAGAAGCATCTACCGCGTTGCAGGAAGGCGCCGCAAGGGCGGAGATTGCGCGAGCAGCGACCGGCCGACCCAGTCGGCCCGGCCAGCAAGCGAGCGAACACCGCGACGGCGCCTCCACTGCTTCACCCGCTGCCACCAAAGCTTCCTGATACTCAAGGAATTGGGCGTCAGGCGGCTGGCGGGCAACCTGCAGGGTCGACCTCAGGTGCAGCTGCCCCGCCCAGCCAAGCCGATGGCGGGGCCGGCGGTGGCTCCTTCCCCGGCCCAGCCGATGGTGGAGGAGCCCCGCCCGGCTCAGGTGGCCCTCCCATTGGGAGCCCTCCGCCCTCTGGCGGCCCCCCTGGGGGCGA
>CAUYUJ010021803.1:99461-133221 GCA_963575745.1 Prorocentrum cordatum | reverse complement strand
CCGCGAGGCAACTCGCCAAATGCTGCTGGAGTCACAAAAGATCTATATGAAGGGGGCAAGGAAGCCCACGCTCCAACCGAAGGCCAAGAGCGAAACACGTGCACCCAGGACGCCTTCGAAGGAAAGACAGAAAACGTCGGCCCGCTCAGAGGAACTCGGGTTCGATGTGCAGATGGAGAGGCCCCGTTCTGAAATGCCGAAGTCACCGACTCGAACGACTCCTTCGCAGAGACCCGACCCCAGGCAACAACCTCAGGACTCCTTGGAGATCCGCAGACAACAGCCTAGCCGTAGCGGCTGTATCGCCGGCAAGGCCAAGGCATTCTGGCGTGCCGGGTTTACCCCTACACCGGCCTCGCCTGTGGCGGCGCGCTCCAAGAAGTTTGAGGAAGGTGTTTTGCCGAGGGGTACCTGGGCGCTTAAGATCAGGGGCAGCGCCAGCCGAGAAACACCGCGGGGAAACCCGCCAGGCGCTGCAGCTGCAGCATCCTCCTCCTCAGGAGCCGCAGCCTCTTCGGCGACAGAGGCTCCTTTGCGGGGAAACCCGCCAGAGGACAAGCACCACCCATGAGATACCTCCTTTACTAGCGGGAGTCAGGCTATGATCAATGATCGACGTGCTCTACGGAATCTTCCACCGATACGATCGGTTGATGAGGCATTCATGGAGAGCTGCAGGCAGACAAAATATTGTTCCTAGAAGTAATCATACACTCAAGCAGCTTAGTAAATGCCTCAACAGGATCTGCAGACACGCGCCTGACAGACCACGCAATGCAGTGTGGGGCCTTGAGACGTTCGACGATCATGATGGATGGATCAATCTCGATGAGCTCGTGCGCGAGTTTCCGCGGCACAACAGACGCGCGAGACAGGACGGGTACAACCCGAGAATGGATGAGGCCAAGATCATCGCCGAGACCTTCTACGAAAGAACGGTTGACCAGATGGCTGCCATCATGATGGCGATCGTCCACGTCCGCGAGGCGGACGGCGAAGAGAAGCAGCGTCTGCAGTTCAAGGTCCTGGTGCGAGATTCTGGCAAATCCGATATATTCATCCGTGCCTCGCAAGGGCACTCGTGGACGCTCAAGGCCCCTTGGTCGTTGTACAAGAACATTGCGCTGCACGACAATCCTGCCGGGAGACCGGCCCCATGCCCCGAGGTTGCCATGCACGGCGCACGGTGGATAGCCTTTTGAGGGCATCATGTGGCATGGCATTTCTTGTCGTAAAGAACACAACACCAAGAAGAGAGGGGCTGGCCGATCACGCATCCACTTTGTTCCGACGCTTGGTCGTCGCGGCGTGCAGAGTGGATGGGGCCCCGTTTCCGAGATCGTTATCTTTGTGGACTGGCACCAAGCCCTGAAGGACGGGATCGACTTTTGCTGGTCCGACAATGGGGTTCTCTAATCAGAAGGAAAAGACGGCATTATAGAGCCGTATTATATTACACACGTGGAAGATCTCTCCACAGGAAAACAATGGCGGAACCCAGAATATCTGTGCAGTCGCCATGCACGCGTCTCCACTGCCATAATGGCGGCCCCGAACAGGTGGAACACTGGGGGCAGTGCTACAAGCACAGATGGTCTCTTGACCGAGAGGCTAGTGAGCCTCATACGGTTCATGGTCAAAGAGAGGTATGGGGACCATTACAGCCCAACAGGAAACCAGCCCGACATCCACCAGATCCTCATGATCAACGAGAGTGAGGCAGGAAGCGCGGCACCAAGCCGTGCTCCAAGCCAAGGGCCTAGTGCCATAGCTTGGCAGGTCCTCAGCACCTCGGATCTGGATCATATCGCGGCTGCTCTAAATCCTGAGCAGGTGAAAAGCTAGCGGACAGACTGCACCAGCAAGACCCCTGGGCCGCAGGTCAGGGAGCTATGTCCGCCATGGCGACACGTAACCGCCAGGCCATGCAGGGAAACTTGCCCGTTAATGGACTCAGAAACGACATGCCCGAACCGCAGGGAGACCCGCAAACGTGCGGCCGCGCCTTCGGGGCGCCCGCTCGATTTGAGCAGATGCCAGGGAGCCCCTCGCATAGCATGCACACACCGAGGGGCATGACTCCAGTGGCGACATCACCAGCAACGTCTCCGTTTGGGACTCCTGGTCGATCTGCCACGAATGGCACTCTCATGGAGCGGATCGCCGCGGCCAGAGCTGAGCATGGCACAGCTCTTTTGAGCATGATGCCACCGGGCACGCCAACGAGTTTGCAGGGAAACCTGCCTGGCATTCCAGTGCACCACCGACCTTTTGCTGGCCAAACTACTGCTGCTGGAGGGTCTGATGACTACCGCGCAAGGGTGGCAGCTGCGGTGCAACAGGTGCAGAGTCACAACCTGCCCCACCCGAGCGGTCAGAGGTGGAGGCCAGCCTGGCCCTGGGAGCCAGAGGGTCCGAATCCACGTGGCACTGCCCGGCAACGAGCCTTTATCCCGGCCTTCAATGCTCATCCGAGCATGGCTCAGGGCCAGCGCCAGCACCAATGGATCCGCCACTGTACCCAGACGGGTCTAGAGTCCCGAACAGATTTGTTCGCGAGACGGCGGATCAGTTTCATAGCCTCACGAATGTGCGCTGCAGTGATCAACCCATGTGCCCGCACATGGCTTTCATGCCTGCACCGACGACGCCAGTGGTGGCCGTCCAGCCTACTGCCCATTCGATATCATCAGGCAGTAGGGGAGTACCAGACTATATCAGGCAGACGTACCACACTCAACAGGCGTGTTTTAGACGCAGGCAGGCAGTACAGAGCGTACGTGACCAAGCACGCGCGGCCGCACTTGAAGTCGCGAGGAATAGAAGCTCACCCATGCGAGGAAACTCGCCAGTCGTGTCGCCCGCAGCCTCCGCAGCGGCAGCTCCTCCAGCAGTGGTTGCCGCAGCTCCGGAGGTGCTGGCCCCCGCAGGAGATCCTCCAGCCGCTTTCCTGGGATCCGACACAGTCCTGGAGCGGCAGCGGCGGGTGTGCCCTAGGGCGGCAGACGTGGAAATATATACTGGGATGGAAGACACCTGCGCGGCATGCCTCGAGGAGTTTCTGCCGAGGGAAAACATCTAGCGCTTGATGTGTAAATATCTGTTCCACGAGGAGCGCTGGAACTCGAACGTGGTGGGCCATGTTGCGAATCAGCGAGAAGGAGATCCTCAGCAACCAGTATGTGCTATCTGCCGAGCGCCAGGCATCATAGCGTCATCGTTTCCATGGGCCGGCTCCGCCACTCAGGCTCCCGAACAGGCAGCGAGGGAGTTGCGGGAGTTGAGGGGCATGGTGGAGGAAATGACAGCCAGCACGCTGGACAGGCAGACAGCACAGTCTCAACAGCGGGGAAACCCGCCGGAGGAAGTGAGGACGCCGATGGAGACGGGATGCTTTGACCAGCTTATCCCGACGACGGCGCCACAGCAGGGAAACCTGCCTAATACTCCACCTGCGCCGATTCTTCCAACTCATTACGAGCCTGGAGTCGGGCAGGTGGCTCCTCCGATGTCACCCCAAGGTGGGGGCGGGGCCGAGCTGCCACTAGACCCTGAACAGCTGCGAGAACTGCGTGTTCGCCACTTCCAGACCCAGATGGGCAATGCACGCACCACGTTCATGCTGGACGCCGACAATCCTGAGAGCGAGTCGTTTGACCTCTCAGACTCTTCAGTGGCGGCAGCGGCAACAGCAGTCATGGCCGTTGAGCTCTCAGCCACGAACAATGAAATCGACGCGTGGTTGCAATGCAGGGACCACCTTACGAATGAGGGATTACAGGACATCGCCCTTCATTCGTACTTGACGCTGACGCGACGCACTACCCGCGAACAGTGCACGAGCATACGTGATGAGTATGCCAACTGGCGGGAGGAACAGGGCGCTCAAGTCCAGAACGTGTCGTACTTCCAGTACGTCGACCTGGCACGTATGGCCGCAGGAAGGCCAGGTGCCAGCACGATGCCGGGAGACCCGCCAAGAAGTACGACCGAGATGCGGGGAAACCCGCCAGACAGTGCAGCCTGCACGTCAGAGACAGTGCACATCAAGCAGCCGAGTAAGACATTTCTCGAGGATGGTGGAAATTCAATCCTCATAGACGCGGGCTCGAAGATTAACATAATGGGAGAAAATGCGAGCCGCAAGTTCGTCCAGGCTGCTGAGGCACATAATCGTCCTTGTACGTTTGAACCTCGTTCTCGATTGAACATCAACGGGGTAGGCGAGGGGTCGGCCCCAGCTGATACCGCGGGCACCTTCAGCATTGCCTGCGAGTGCCAGGGCTCGACCCAGCTCGACTCGTACAATATTAATATTGTGTCAGGCTGTGGCGAGGACCTGCCAGCTATCCTGGGCCTCGACAGTACGCAGGACAAGCGCACTATCATTGTGCTCGAACGAGGCCAGGAGAAGCTGCCAATCCCTGGAAAGGGACAGGTCAAGATGGAACTCCCCGAGGGCTCCAAGATCATGCTGACAACGAAGTTGCCATCAGGACATCTGTCTATCAGGTGTGATCGATTTGGAGCCACGGGGCAACCAGACGGTGCTGACAGGCGAGCCGTCCCCTGCGCAAGAGCGCCAACAACTGCAGGGAAACCTGCCTCAGGGGTTGCTCGCGATACTCGCCAAGGCGACGATGAGAGGCGACAGTATCGATGATCTGGAGACGTTCGATTGCTTCGTAGCCAGGACACTGGCCCAGCATGGCGGACTTGCACCCATGGATGCTGCACGGCCCCGCCGGAAGTTAGTGATGGTATACACAGCTGCAGACGGTTAACGACGCAAGGTCGAAAGGCCTATTGAAGCAGCCGATGGATAATCCATCCATGCTGGCCACGTTTGTTGAGCAATCCGCCTCTGAGGCTACCGCGCGCTGCAGCGCTGAGCGTCAGCATCTGAGGGGGGCCCAGATGCTGGCAGATGTCGCAGGCGCATCTTCTCTATCTTGAAGATGGCAGGGCGACGCTGCCCCCTCGACGCCTTGCCTGATAGCCGAGAGGCCAGGGGGTAACAAGGGCAGCGGGGCAACCTGCCATAGTAAAAGAGCTTTCGTTATCGAAGATACGAGAGAGGCTTGCGCTGACCTCCGCACCCGAGGATAGAACTGTGATCGCATTTCCCAGAATGAGCTCATGACGACTGTGGGCACAGATTACCTGGGCGCGGTGATCAGTGGGGACTATACTCTTATATGGGCCAGTACCCCGGGTGACTGGTACGTGCGATCCCCAGGGAAGATTGTAGCCCCACATTGGTCGCGCATTCAGAACCTTCTGACAAAAGCTAAGAAGCTCCGCGTGAAAATTATCGTGTTTGGCCCCCCAGGATACGTTTGGAAGTTAGCCCCAATACGTGATACTCTGGAAGATCTTAAGTTGACGGTAGTACGGATGCGGTTATGTCATTTCGGTATTAGGTTTTTTTTATATGCAAGACAATACACCGAGTGGCGCCTATATGCAGGTAGCCACATCGATACCGATTAGCTCTAAGTTGTGGGCATGTACGTGCAAACTGGCGATACCACAACATGTATTGGATTGGTACGGCCAAACGGTACGACATGCTGAATGGCGAGCCCATAGACGCATCACACTTATCCGTCACCTCAGCGACAAAATCCTGGGAAGCAACACTACGCACGGAAACGAGCCGATATACTTGAACACCTATACACGTACGGATCACAACATACATCACTATGTGACGACCAATAAAGGAGGACCGAAATGGTCTGATGACATCCGACGTGTAACGATCAGCCTGGATACCAACGCGATTATTCAGGATATCGCAGTAGCCGGTCAACCAACGGGATATGATTGGCATGCACCACTACCTGCAGGGGTTGCCAACATCAGTACACGGATGTACTGGCAGCCCGAGGAACCGGTCATGCTCGGAAACGAGCCTACTCAATCACCACAGAAACCCAGACGCGTCATCATAGATGATTGTCCTTCTCCCCTCCCGACTCTGGCGATTGACGCAGGTACCCACTCATCAACGACGATGGGAACACAGACCGGTGAACAAGACGAGCAAGTATTACCTACGGAGTCGCGTATCAAACAGAAGGAAAGGCTCAAAGCCGAAGAGGAGGCAGGCATCAAGCCTCGCCGCATCAAATAGCGCGTTGAAGATGGAAACGATGATTGCGGTGACGACTTGTCAGGAATCGGACAGGATCTCATGGCGACCTGGAGCACTGGCGCCCCTGTTGAGCTGATTAGCTCAGATGAGGAAGATGACCTGTTCCTTACCCTCCCCACATCTATGCCCGACACACGCGCGGACATATGTAGCATAGTGGCTACTCTATGTTATGGTCATAACAAGTACGTGGATATGTTGGAGCTTTGCGGAGGAGAGGGTGGCATTTCAGAGCTTGCCTTCTCAAGGGGTCTCTCCTCAGGAGGCAACTTAGACAAGACCACGTGTGTCGACCTGGGAGATCCCTCGGTGCAGCGAGCTGTAGACCACTACTTCGCAGTATGCCACGTACGCGTAGCCATGCTACAGCCCAGCTGCCGCACCACAGGACCACCATCCTACTACATCTACAAAGCCAACTATAACACTTGGGAACAGCATCATAAAGAAGGTTTGCCACACATAACTTATTGTGGTAAAACAGCTGTTACTCACGATAATGCACGGAGGTGGTTTATACGCGAACAACCCACAGGAACATGGGTGGATGATATTTCCCCATGGAAAGATTTTGCCGACCGATCACACATCACAACCATACGCATCGACCAATGTGCGACGGGACTTAAGATACGGCTGGTGACTATATCAAGAAGCCGACAAATATCACCAGCAACGACGAGACAATTCTTAAACCCTTTGAGCGACTCAAGTGCAATTGTCAGCATGCGCACGCACAACCGTGCAACAGGGAGCTTTCACTGGCGCAAAAATACACTCGAAGACTGCAGTCTGCCTTTGTGGAAGCCGTCTATCTGGCGAGAGCCATCGACACCACGCGCGGAAACGCGCCTACACGAACTGCGCGTGCTTACCCTGCTGACCTTCCTGATCAAGCTGAACCAGGAGAGGGTATGAGACGCGTCGGCGATCGTATCATCCCAAAAGTGGCTACATGCCCAGCATGCATTGACCATGTCCGAAAGGACAGTCGCAGCCGCAACAGAGATCCTGCACAATGTAAGTCTCATGACTCTATCTCTGCATACTGGCCATGTCCTGCATGCCAGCGGGATCTTACGAGAAGCAAGGGTGTTAAGAACCACCTCGACACTGAGCCCGGCAAATGCCGTTTTTCTGAGCCGTTCAAACCCCCAGGTGATCATGATCCCGAGGGCCGCAATGCGCCAGCTTGGCGGACACCCTTACCCAGGCCTGGGGAGGGCCAAGCTTCGGCATCGGGTGGCCGTCAGGGCGCTCGCGCCAGGCCACCGCGACCACGAGCCTTTGGGAACGCTGATCCTACATCTGGCGCCAGCAGTTACGACATGCTGCGAGACGCGCCCGAGCGTGGAAACACGCCCTCCGCGTCTTCAGGCGAGCCGCCACAAGTAGCGGCCCGCCGTGGCCGCCTACAAGGCGTACCTCCATCAGATGCAGCTGACGAAGGAGATCGACTGCGGAGAGCTACGAGGAACCCTCTTGCCTCAACCGGCTCGGGGGCTCCACGACTGCCCGACTGGACGAGATTTGACATCCAGCACAGTTTGCAAAACCTCCGTAGTTATGAACCTGACGTAGTCAAAAAGGAATTTCGTAAACTGCACTTACGGTGGCATCATGCGAAGGAACCCAAGATGAGGCTGATCCTAGACAAAGTGGGACTGGATAGCGTTCGATTAAATATGATCGAAGAAATTTGTGACACATGTCGGGAATGTAGAGCATGGGAACGTCCAGGTAATTCTACGCTACCTTCCGTAAGCCTTCCTGGAAATTTGCTCGACGAAGGCGAAGTAGATGTCATGTTTTACAAGAAACGAACCATATTTCATATTATGGACGGATGTTTCCGCCTGGCAGCAGGCCAAGACATCTCTGATAGAGAACGTGACATTATACTCGATGCCTACCACTACTGCTGGATTGCCTATCATGGGCCCTTCAAAGTCTTGTATTCGGATGGAGCAGGCGCCCTCAACAATGACACTGCCAAGGGCATGATGGCGAACAAGGGTACGACACTTCGTATCCGAGCGCCTGGCCAACGCGCGACCTCGATCGAGTCGCGCAGCGGCATTCTTAGGGGTACTCTCCATATGACTGAGGAAGAGCTGAACAGACACAACATCCCCGTTGTATTTACTAGAGTATTGGCTGAAGGCATCTTCGTCACCAACGCTTTCACGTTTTACAACGGAGTATCGCCGTACCAGGCACACACCGGGCGACAGCCGTCTTTTCTTCCCGACCTCGACACCCTTGACTTCCCTAAGGGACCCGAGACGTCAGGCCACGAACGAGAACGCCGCGTGAGGGCAGTTCGCCTGGAAGCAATAACTCAAGCCACGGCGGTAGCTAAGACAAATCCTGCCCTCAGGGCTAAGACGGCCCCAGATGGTGCTCGCCTTTACTCAGCAGGGGACTTGGTCGACGATCACCGACCTACAGCCACTAAGGACGACCGTGGAGGCTGGAATGGCCCGTTTCCTGTGGTCCGTAACGTGCCCGAACGAGGACACGTCGTCGTCAAGGCAGGATCGCGTGAGGTAATTGTACTGTACCCTGATGCTCGCCACACGCTATACATTGAATGCCTTCTTACCAGGGAACTTGGCATGGACAACGTGGCCATGCAAACCGTCCTTACATATGCGGCACACCTTGTTGCAGGGAAACCTGCCAAAGTCTTTGGCTATATTCCAGACTACAAGGCAAACCTCAATCTTTCGGACGACAGCAAGTTCCACCCGCGCGCGCACCTTGCTTTGCAGTATCTCGTGCGAAAGTATTTCCGAGTTGAACGTGTAGTAGCCGTGCGATTGGCCAAGAACGTGCCAAATCTACCTGCAGTAAAGTACGCCATCGGGTCTACACTCATCCACTACGACAACGATGTGAACCCAGCCTTCCACTATTACGAGTGTGTGGGCACCGGCCTGAACATCTCGCAAATCAGTGGTAGCGCTCACTCCAGACTCATCCAGTGCCTGACGTCACAAGTTCCTTCCCTCGGATTTCATGACGACCTTGCCAAGTATCAGCACTTGGGCACAACGTCTGGAGAACACGACCAGCCTGGAGACAGGCCTCCACCAGACACCCCAGGTGCTTCATCACCAAGTGAAGGTCGCCTGTCTACAATCTACGAAGAAAGCGAGGAACATGACATCGAGGCTATGATGATGGAGGAGTGGTACGGTGAGTTACGTATGGACCTTCATCCCACAACGGTTATCGACGACCATCTCTACTGCGTCCCAACAACTATGCTGCCCGACCAATGTGTCTTGGTCTCAGCATCCGTGGACGAGGAAGATACCGTAGTGTCGGAGAATCTCGGAGACGAGCCTGAACTACAAGAGCCCTGTCTTATCTCTCTATGCTCGACTTCACCTGACGAGGGCTATTCTCTTGACAGTGATGAACATGGTCCTTATGTAGAGCTATGTTTCACACCAGAAATGTCAAAAGTAGTGTTGGATCAGACCCAACTTGCACATATTGAAACTGACATGGTCGCAACGATGAGAGTATATGTATCATCGGCTGCTAAACGTGCTGTGGTAGTTAAGGAGGACGACCTACTCACCAAAGCCGATATAGCAGCACATCCTAAAGAGGTTAGTGAAGCTTTGCACACCGAACTCAAGATCCGGATTGACAACCGGTGCTTTGAGATGTATGACCTATCTAGAGCTTCCAACATCATGACATCCAGATGCATATGCAAGTGGAAGTTTGTGAAAGTAGGCACCGAGAACGTTAAAACCATCCGTCTCAGACTTGTCCTTCGCGGATTCATGGACACGGAGGCGTTCGATGTAGAAACCTTCTCAGGAATTGCTCGAAGACAGTCCAAGAGGCCCCTGGCAAGTGAGGCGGCATGTCATCCATAATGGATCTTAGCATCTATGGACATCGACAAAGCGTTCCTCAAAGGTCTGACCTACGAGGAACTTGCTCATGCCACCGGCGAGGAAACTCGCATGTCTTGCTTCACTCTTCCACCAGGAAGTGCCCAGGTGCTTCGTACACTACCAGGCTTCTCTTCTGAAGATGAAAGCCGGCACTGCCTCAGGCGCCTCAAGCCAGGAACGGGTACAAAGGACGCCCCAAGAGCGTTCTCCCTCAAGCGTCGTACGACTACACGAGCTATAGGCCTAACACCGACAAGTTACGATCCTGAATATGAATTCAGTCAGAATCTGTTAACGGCAGAACATGCCGACGATATCAATATGACAGGCCTAAAGAAAAACGTAGATGACGATGTACAACGTGTCGAAAAGGTGTTTGGTAAATACAAGCTCGACAAACACTATTATACGAACTGCGCCATTCGCTACACTAAGAATGAACAGGGGGATGTGATCATGGATCAGGACGAGTACATTAAACAACTACGTCCTATCACACACCCGGAACTTACGGGAGCGGCGACAGACGCCAAAGCTACCAAACTCATCGCCGACATGTTCGTTAGCCTGCGAGGAGCTTTCGCCTATGCCATTATTACTCAAGTCTGGCTTATGGTGTATGTGGTCTCTCTCCAGAAGATCCAAGAGCCCGCCAACTTACAAGTCAGACGACTGAATGCTGTGACGCGAAAGCTGATCAGCAGCCCGAAACGCATCGCCTTCCCTCGGATGAAACCGACGAATGAAGTAGACATGCGCAGTGATTCGGGGTATCGGAAGCTCACCGGGGAGGAGGGCGATGAAACCAAGGGCTACGGCATTCGTGGGGCTAACGTATTACGGCGAGGAAACTCGCCTCAAGGCAAATCCGTCATGCACCATTGCGACGGACTATGTCAATCACACCGACTGCAGGTGAGGTCCAGCTATGCCGCTGAGGCACTTGCAGCTGCACGCAATCCTGATGAATGTTATCCCACGCTCATCACTCTCCACGAGCTCAAGGCAGGGGCACTTACTCCACGACAACTACGAGATATGCGTGAAGTTGGAGGCCTGGCTATCAAAGTATCCCTTACTATAGACGCTGAGTCTGTATACACATCGCTATCCAGCAAAGATCTTAAGACACCGGCGGAACGGACTTTGCTGGGACATATCAGCTGGATACGTGAGCTCATGGATATAGGAATAGTGCATAACGTACAGTGGTGTGATACTAGAGACATGTCCGCAGATGAGCATACAAAGGGGAGTATCGATCGGGAGCTGCTTTTGGAAGTGATGTCAGGCACTCAGTCATTTAAGTATGACGTGAAGCAGTTTGTTCCCTTTCGTGGTCCTGAGGACAGAAGTAAGCCTAAGTCGAATCAGTTTTAGTCTGTCCTTGTTGCCCCCGCGGTCCAGTTTGCCAGCACGGGCGCCTAATACAGAGGCGCCCTCCTAGCCGCTCGGAAACGAGCCCTACTTTTCACGCTTGGCAACGAGCCTGTTCAGATTGGTTCAGGCTCTTTGCTTGAATACCTTTTTGCTTGGAGGGAATAACCTGTTTGGCTTACCTCTAGCCGGGCCGATAGCCCTTTGATTTCCACGGGGCTATCCTGCGTATGCGTGAGAACGTTTTGCGAGGAAACTCGCCGGCGAATAATCTCGCCCTTCAATCTGGTGTTAGGCCAGACTGTGCGTACTGTTTTTTCTTGCAAGCAGTTGTGCGCGCGGCCTTTCTAGAGCCTAACGGCTGCGCGGCTATACTCTCCGTCTCCTCCCCTCCCGACTTTAAGGGTAGCTCTTTGGGAGATGTTATAGAGGATCGGGAGTGTAGCCTGCGCGCCGCTGCCTTTGTCTCAAGGCACGCGCGCCCTATTTGCCCGGACACTGCTGGCGTTCGCTATGCGCTGGAAAGATCACTACATCGATCTTATCCTATCTTATCCATCCACTCCCCATACTGAAGTAACACAGCATGGAATTGGATGCTATTTGACTTACCAGAGTCATTTCAGACTCCCCCTCCCTCCTCCCTCCACCTCCTCCTCCACCTCCTCCTCCTCCTCCTCCTCCCCCTCCTCCTTCCTCCCTCCCTCCCTCCTCCCTCCTCCTCCCTCCTCCCTCCTCCTCCTCCCCTCCTCTCCTTCCTCCTCCTCCCTCCCTCCTCCCTCCTCCCTCCTCTCCTTCCCTCTCCTCCCTCTCCCTCCCCTCCCCTCCTCCCCTCCTCCTCCTCCTCCTCCTCCTCCTCCTCCTCCTCCTCCTCCTCCTCCTCCTCCTCCTCCTCCCCCATCGTCCTCCTCCGCGGCGTCGGATCGTTCCCGGACGGCCTCCACACGCGTCAGGCCGTTCACTCGGCGCCTCCGGCGGCCCAAATGGCCTCCCACACGCCCCGAGAGGGCGGAGGCCCTCCAAGGCGGCTCCGACAGGCCAAGATCATACATGTTCCCTCCTCCTCCGCCCCCCCCCCTCCTCCTCCCCCTCCCTCCTGCCTCCTCCCTCCTCCCCCTCCCTCCTGTTTGGAGGTTTGGAGGGTTCTCGCCTTTTCGGGTTTCCGAAGGCCCAAGACGGCTCAAGAGGCGCCACGAGTCGCCCAAACAATAGCCCTAAAAGGCCCTAGGGGAACCCTGGAAGGCCGAAGCGAGAAACAAGCCCGAGAGCGCGCCACAACGGGCCAGGAGGCGTCCGAAGCGGCCCAAGAGGGCCCCCGCAACCATTCTGGCTCGAGCCATCTCGGCGAACTTGGTTTGGAGATCGCGAGAGGCGCCCGCATGGGCGCTCGAGCTGCCGACCGGGTGCTGAGTGCGAGGTCGGGGTGGTCGATGACTTCCAGCGAGGTGTACCGCGCGCAGGGCGGCGAGGCGGGGGACGCCGCTGCGGAGGAGCTCTCGGGGTGGCTCTCGCAGGCGCTCGCCGAGGAGAGGCAGGCCCTCCGCTCCGCCCTGGAGAGGATCTTCGAGCACCAAAGGGCCCCTTAACCCTGACAACATGATGAAGACGTGGCCTCACTGAGGTCCCCGTCTTCGCATTAGGAATCTCACATCGGTGCGAAGTGGTCTGATACATCTGCAGAAACGGCCCCCCATGACTGATGCTTTTGGCCCCCCTATAGCGTCGGTCCACTCCCAATGGGTTAGGAGTCCCGTTTGGATGATCAGAGGAGCCATTGGGAGAGCCGGGCCGCGCTGGACGAGGAGCTGGGCAGGAGACACAGGGCGTTGACCGCGCAGTTGCGGCAGCGGTGCCAGGCACAGCAGGAGTGCGGAGGCCCCGACTGCCTCCCCGGCGTGCCGTTGGAGGGCAAGGCTCGGTGACACGCGCGAGTGACCCTTCGCCGGAGTGACCTTTGGTGCTGGCCCAAAGGGGGTTGGGTGATTCCCCAATCTTTGGACGCCCAAAAGGGGTACGGAAAGAATGGGTACGATGCCCAACAGCAGTTCCTGTTCATTTTGAACAGGACTCGCTGTCCGCGCCGCCGCGGCTTGTGTTCATTTGAGACAGAAGGCCGCCCGCCCAACAGCGGCCGCTGTTGGTTTGGGACAACATTTGCTGTTGGGCATTGTACCCATTTTTTCGGTACCCATTTCGGGCGTCCAAGCAATCAGTGCTTCCACTGAAGGGGTCTTAGCGGAGGTTGACAGATTTGGCGAAAGTTCCCGCCGATGTTGGTAGCAGGCTGGGTTCCCGGGTTCCCGGTTCCAGGTTCCCAGGTTCCCGGTTATTGGTTCCGGGCCGATGTCGGTGGGTTTTGGGTTCCAGGGCTCCCGGGTTCCCGGTCGATCTCCTCAGCTAAAACCATTCATTGATAAGGGTTTTTCTCTGTGGTCATTTTTCTTGTGGGGTGAGCTTGACCTCGCGTCGGCACCCGCATCCTGTGATTACGCCTGCATCTGAGCGCGCCAGGGTTGGGCCCGCCCTTTGCAATCAACAGCAACGCATACGCATCGCACCCTGCCGCTTGCATTGGTTACCCGAGGGGGAGCCGGTCACCAGACGGCGCGTTGTCCAGCCCAGGACCAATCCCGAATCCCAGCCTAAATCCCAAATCGTCTGGCTTGAACGTCTTGGGATATTTTCGGATATCTTTGATTATCTTTGAATATCTTTGAGTATATTTGAATATGTTTTGCGAACCAATGGGGGTCTTCATTCTAAAAAGTTATCCAAACATATTATTCAAACATATTCCAGGCTCTCGGATGGGGCCGGTTTTGGCCATGACGCCGGGCCTGATCAGACGTCATCGCGATGCAGCCCGGCATTGCCAGACCTCATCGCGGTGGCCCCCTGGCAGCGTCTGCTTTCGAAGCGCCTTCGAAGTGCCATTCGGGGCGCTCGAATTCAATCGGCGGAATTCCGCGGTGGCCCGCTGGTTCAAAAAATCTTTGGAGTGGCGCCCTGCCGATGGTTGCTGCAGCGCGGCAACGCCGGCTTGCGCGACTGCGTTGGGCCCCCACGGGCGCCCCTGAAGCCGCGCACCAAAGGTCATTCCAGCCCCGGGTCACTCCTACGTGTAGTCGAAAGGCAGATGGTTGGGCGAGCCACACGACGACCAGCTGCACGCCGCCCCCTTCGAATCAGACCGTGGTGGTGCTGCAAGAGTTCGCTGGTGACCGCGCCGCGTCCGCTGCTGACGTCGTGGACAAAAAGGGTTACCCAGATGCCACGTTCAGTGTGGATGGTCTCGAGCAAGGCAGTCGTTCACCCACAAGGTCAATTAGCACACAGAACGTGCAGAAGCGAGTTAACACGGTGCTCTTCAACGAAAAGGACGGCGACGTTCAACAGAAAGGACGGTGGGTGGAATTCGTCGAAGGCGCTTTCTTTGAAACTTCCATGGCCGTCCTCATCATGTTGAATGGCTTGCAAATGGCCTTCGAGGTGCAACATGCAGGGCTCATTCGCGGGCATGCCCTGGAATACCGCGATTATGCCCACAACCCAAATCCTTGGCAGGGGGCAGAGCATCTTTGGGAGGCACTCGGCATATTCTTTGGTATCGCCTTCACATTCGAGGTGTCCCTCAAGATCGTCGTCTTGCGCTGCAAGTTCTTCAAGTCCTGCTGGAACTTATTCGACCTCTTCGTGGTTCTCTGCTTCCTCGTCGAGTCGTCGGCCGTGGTGCAGGGGGGCTTGGGGGAAACGACCGCCCTCCGACTGGCCCGGCTGGCCCGCTTGTTGCGCTTGGTGCGCGTGGTCAGGAAGATGCATGGCTTCGACACGCTGCTTCTTATGACCACCGCGCTCCAAAGCAGCTTCTACGTCCTTGCCTGGTCCTGCATGCTGCTCTTCATAATCCAAGCGATGGTCGCCTTCTCTATCAACCAGATCCTAGAAGAGTTTTATTACGGTGACCACCACCCGCTGGAGGAGCAGGAGGAGGTGTTCGAATACTTTGGGAGCTTCTCCCGGGCGCTGCTTAGCACCTTCGAAATGACGTTGGCGAACTGGCCGCCAGTGTGCCGATTGTTGATGGAGAACGTGAGCGAGTGGTTCATGGTGATTTGTCTGCTCCACAAGCTCACAGTTGGCTTCGCCGTCATCGGAATCATCAATGGCGTCTTCATTCAGGAAACATTCAGGACTGCTGCCGAGGACGATTTCATCATGATGCACCAGAAGGAGTCGTCGACGCGAACTCACAAAATCAAGATGCGGAAGCTTTTCGAAGCCGGGGACACGTCTGGCGATGGTAAGTTGGACAAGGAAGAGTTCTTGGAATTGACGCAGAATAGTGAGGTCAAGATGTGGCTGTCGTCCATGGGGCTCGACGCTTCAGACGGGGAAGCACTGTATGATTTCATGGATACTGACAAGAACGGCGACGTGAGCGTCAAGGAGCTGATCGACGGGGTGTCGAAGTTGAAGGGGGCGGCGAGGAGCCTGGACCTGCACATGTGCCTGAAGAGGCAGGACGAGCTGCACCAGGCTCTGCGGAGCATGCACCCGGAGATTGGGCAGCGCCTGAAGGATCGTTGACGTGGGCGGGTTTTCGCGAGCGATCGTGCATTTGCAGATTGAGGTGCTTCTGCCTCAGCCCCTGAGCCTCAGAGCCCGTGCACGGTGATCTCAGACGCCTGCGAAGCTGAGGGTGTCAATCCGTTGGATCACCACCAGCTGTGGCTGCCTGACGCGCCACGCAGGCGGACCATCCCGCAGAAGCCTTGCAGGATGACCAGGATGCACGACTGCCGTCTCTTTTCAGGCCTTCCTCCCTTTCTTCCTGCTCCCTTTTCTCCTCATAGCTTGCGTCGGCGTTTCGTATCGTATCCCCCTCTCCTGTCATCTTTGTTACAGAATGCGCAGCGAATTGGCCCGGCAATCACGCCAATGTGCGTGCATCAATCAAGCGATCAGGTTATTGCGTCATCGGACCTTTTCCGCTCCGACTCATCCCTCCTTCTCTTTGCGCCCTTCCGCCCTCTTTTCCCTGGGCTTTGTGCGGACTTTTCACGGCATACCTCTGGCCTCGCACGGGAGAGCCTCAGGATGGGTCAGTTGTGGCATCGCGGTAGTTGCCTTCGCCGAGACGGTCTCCCGTTGCGCGCACGGCGCTTCCAGCAAGTGCGTGCCCTGCTTTTCCTGCTCCTCATCACCCTCGGCTCCATCAGTCTTTACGTTGCATCTTCGGGGGACCTGGCCTGTCCCCAAAATTTGCGTCTCTTCTTGTACCCGACACGGGCTCGAGGCGGACTCGACGCGGATTTGGTGTGGATTCGACGCGGATTCGACACGGATTCGATACGGATCCGACGAGTCCGACATGGATTCGACACGGATTCGACGCGGATAAGGCCGCGACGGGACAGAAAAGGACCCCCGAGGATGCAACATAAGAGTGCTCAATCGGTCAGACGTGGGCCCCGGCACCTGGGAGCCGCCTCGCAGAAATTGTTGACTACGAGCTCGGCGGGTACTCGGTGTGTGGTGGCGCGGGGAGGGTGGCGACGAGAGCGGGAGGGGGGAGGCGTGCTGAGCGCTTTGGGCATGAAGTGTTCCCGTCGTCGCCCGTTTCACCCGCAGACCAGTCTTGAGCGCCACGGAGCGCCATGTTTTCCCGCGCCTCGCGTGACGAAGGGGCGTGTTCTCTCGAAGTGTTTGCCGCTCAGATGCGACAGTGTGTGGTGGCGGGGGGAGGGTGGCGACGGGTGCGGGAAGGGGGAGGCGTGTTGTGCGCTTTGAGCAGCAGATCAGTCTTGAGCGCCTCGGAGCGCCATGTTCCCCCACGCCCCGCGTGACGAAAGTGCGTGTTCCCTCGAAGTGCTTGCCTCTCAGATGCGACAGTGTGTGGTGGCGCGGGGAGGGTGGCGACGAGTGCGGGAGGGGGGAGGCGTGCTGAGCGCTTTGAGCATGAAGTGTTCCCGTCGTCGCCCGTTTCACCCGCAGATCAGTCTTGAGCGCCACGGAGCGCCATGTTTTCCCGCGCCTCGCGTGACGAAGGGGCGTGTTCTCTCGAAGTGTTTGCCGCTCAGATGCGACAGTGTGTGGTGGCGGAGGGAGGGTGGCGACGGGTGCAGGAAGGGGGAGGCGTGTTGAGCGCTTTGAGCAGCAGATCAGTCTTGAGCGCCTCTCGGGGCGCCATGTTCCCCCACGCCCCGCGTGACGAAGGGGCGCGTTCTCTCGAAGTGCTTGCCTCTCAGATGCGGCATCGTGTGGTTGCGGGGGAGGGTGGCGACGAGTGCGGGAGGGGGGAGGCGTGCTGAGCGCTTTGAGCATGAAGCGCTCCCGTCGTCGCCCGTTTCTCTCGCAGATCAGTCTTGAGCTCCTCGGGGCGCCATGTTCCCCCACGCCCCGCGTGACGAAGGGGCGTGCTCTCTCGACGTGCTTGCCGCTCAGTTGCGACAGTGTGTGGTAGCGGGGGGAGGGTGGCGACGAGTGCGGGAGGTTGGAAGCGTGCTGAGCGCTTTGAACATGAAGCGCTCTTGAGCGCCGTGACTTCCTACGCCCCGCGTGTTGAAAGGGCGTGTTCTCTCGAAGTGCTTGCCGCTCAGATGCCACAGTGTGTGGTGGCGGGGGGAGGGTGGCGACGAGTGCAGGAGGGGAGAGCATTGAACATGAAGAGATCCCGTCGTCTCCCGTTTCCCCGCCAGATTAGTCTTGAGCGCCACGGAGCGCCATGTTTTCCCGCGCCTCACGCGACGAAAGGGCGTGTGAGGGGGCTGCCGAAACGGGTGGGGGACGTTTGCGAACTTCCCTACTGAGGCCTTCGGTGGAGCTCCCTAGGGGGCCACGAAACGTGAGGGGTGTGCCGACGTGGGTGGTGGGACGCATGCGAACACCGCCATTGGGGCCTCTGGTGGAGTTCCGTAGAAGGCCACGAAGCGTGTGAGGGGTGTGCCGAAATGAAGGGCGGGGACGCATGCGAACACCGCAACTGATGCGTTTGGTAGAGCTCCCCATGGAGCCGCGAAACGTGTGAAGGGTGTGCCGAGCTAGCTGTCGGGGACGCATGCGAACACCACCACTGGGGCCTTCGGTGGAGCGGGCCACGAACCGTGTGAGAGGGGTGCGCCGAAATGGGTGACGGGAACGCAGGTGGACACCAGCATTGGGTCCTTCGGTGGAGGTGCTCACGGAGCTACGAGACGTGTGAGGGGTGTGCCGACATGCATGCAGGAATGCAGTGACGTGACCGCGTCCGCGCGCACAGGCACAGCAAAGAACAGGACGCACCGAGCTCATCCCTGGACCTCGGCTGACTCGAGCAACGCAGCATCCACGCCGGCCGTGCCGAGGCTGGCGCTGCCCTCGTCGAGCTCGGCAGGCACAGAGGGGTCGGGCGTGACGGGGTTCCGGTCGAGCTCCTCGTCGCCGGCGGCGTGGCGCCGTGGCAGCCTCTCGCACTCCTGTACCAGCTCGTCCTGCACAGCGAGCGGTGGCCCGTGCAATGGGCAGGCGGCCGGGTGGTGAGCGTGTGCGAACGGAAAGGGCCCCTGGCGGGCTGCGACGAGTCCCGCGGCATCGCCCTCGGGTGCCACGCCGCAGCGGGTCTCAAGCAGCGCCTCGCGGAGCAGGTGAACACCCTATTACGCCAACCACATGCTGGACGAGCAGCACGGCGCGGTGCCTGGTAATGAAGGGCACCGACTTCGCGGCGCATCAGACATTATTGGACTTCTGCGCCGCCTCGAAGCTCTCGTGCTTCATCTTGGTCTGCTCATCGACTTGGTGAAAGCCTTCGACCGCGTGGTGCGGGAGAACACGCTCGGGTGGCCCCAGACCGCGACCGACTCCGCATCGTAATTGCGCTCGCTCGGGCTGCCCCTGCCTCGGCCAGTTTGATCGCCAAATGGGTCATGGGGCGTGCACCCGAAGGTGATCAGGGCACTGGGCCGCGTGGCCGCCCTGCGCCTGGTGTACGGCGCTGGACCGCGGCCGAGCGACCTCTGAGAGGTGTGTGCCGTGATGAAAGAAGAAAAAACCTTCACAGTGCGTCCCGGTTCTCCTACGGGGACTTGGGCTTCGCTGTCTCCACTCTGCTTGGAGGCCCGCAGGGCTGCAAGTACGGAGCCACCATCTTCGACAGTGCGTTCTCGCTCGCGATGGCCCTCGTGCGCGACGTGCTCATCCAGTGTGGCGTACGTCTACGCCCTGGGGTGGCCGAGTTCTGGAGCGACGGCATCGCCGGTGAACATCTCGACCCAGACGGCCTCCCAGTGCCCGACGCAGCCTTCGTCGACGACGACTGCTTCGGCCTCGTTGCGCGCCGCGAAGTCGACCTGGACCGCGGCATCGACATTCCGTTGCGGACCGTGTGCGATTCATACGCGAAGCTTAACTTGGAGATTAACTGGAGGGCGGGCAAGACATAGTGTTTCCTGACCTACCGCGGCAACTTGGCCTCCGATTGCCTAGAACAACGGCGGGCGCATGCAGACCGAGGCCTGGCGGTGCAGGTCCCCCAGCGCACCACTGGTGGCCGATAGCTACAAGCACCACGGAGGCGTGGTGTGCACAAAGCGGGGCCCTCGGCCCTTTCGCGCAGCACCTCCGCCACCAGGCATCGGCCAGCTACTGGCCGCCGGCATCGAAAGTGTTCGGGTCGCTCGTGGTGCAGGGCCGCGTCAAGCATTGGCTCCTCCCCTCGTTAATCCTCAGCAGCCTGATGTTCCACGCGCACATCGTCGCGCCGTCGCGCCGCTGCACCATGGAACTGAACAACGCGCACATGAGGGCCGCCCGACGTATCGGCAATGCCCCGCGGCACGAACCCACCGAGGCCGACCTACAAGTGAGATTGCGCATGCGCGTGCCCAATATCGATTGCCTCCTCATGGGCTCTCGCCTCCGATCTGTTGCACGCGTCGTTCGCGGGCGGCCCAAAGTGCGGCTTGCCTTGTTGTGCTTGCGTCCCTCGGGCGCGCTACTGCCATGGGTGCGCCTCGTCATCGGCGACACGCAGCGTCTCCGCCGAACTGTCGCCTTCTGCGCGCAGCTCCCCGGCCCCGCCGCGCAGCCCAGCGCCTGGAGTGCCGCGTCCTGACGGCTGGTCGCAAGTTGGCTCGGGCGGCATCGTGCCTCTGCTTCGTGGACCCCCGCTGCGGCGCACCTCCGCGCCTCCAGGTGTGTCCGTCGCCAGGCCGTTCAAGCGCACCACGTGCGACGCATCGTTTGCCTCCAACAAGGCGCGCAGCGCAGCGCGTGCGCATCCGCCGCCACATTCGGTGTGAGCAGCGCCTTTTCGCGAACGGGGGAGGCCATTGCCCTGTTTGCCGTGCCCCTTTGGGCGGCAGTTTGCGCCTCCGCGCCCATGCGATAGCCGTCGCCCAGCGCGCTGGCAGCAGATCCTCTCCAGGCCGTCTGGCGTTGAACCTCTCCGATGTCTTACGTTTGGACGAGGCAAACAGGATCGAGCGTCGTTGCGTTCAGCGCGACTGCCCGTGGCACAGCGCGACTGACCAATCGCTGGGTCGTCGGCCGGACACGACGCTAGCCGTCGCTGAGTCCCCTTGCGCAGCTTGCGCCGCTGTGGCCAGCCACGCCTGCGCAGAGGTGCTCGCGCGCACTCAGCTTCATCACTTGTATCGCCTCGCACATTGTTCCGCGCATTCTATATATAGATACATATATATATATATATACATATATATACATGTATATACGCACCTATGAGCTCGTCTGCACTCGACTGTTTTGTTCACGCGATGCCTCGTGGCGCCTGGCAGCTCGCAGCGGTTCGCGCCTGGAGTTGGTGGTGGACGGCCCCCCCCCAGGAATCGCCGCGCGCGCGCCGAGGCGCGGCGTGCTCGCGCGCGGCAGTGCCCCAACTGCCAGGCTCAAGGTCGCAGCATACACAAACGCTCGGAATGTGTCCTCAATCGCTCCGGCATGGCAGTCGCGAAGGGCGCCGACCTCGTGCCCGGCGCGCCGCCGCCCGAGCTTGCGAGCCCCGTGCGAGCCCAGCTCGGGCAGGTGGCGACTGCGTTGCCACGCTCAGTCCCCGCTGCTCCTGAGCAGCCCGCCCCGCCGGCTGCGCCGCCCACGCCGCCTTCCGAGGCCAAGAGTTCCAAGTCGCGCCTCAGGGCCCTCGGAGGCGACGCCCCGGGCCCTTCCGCAGGGCCCCGCCTGCGCCCCCCCCCCCCCCCGGCGCGCGATCCAGGCGGACGTCGATTCTCTGCGCGAACGGGATGGGCACGGAAAGAATTGGTACGATGCCCAACAGCAGTTCCTGTTCAGTTTGAACAGGACTCGCTGTCTGGGCCGCCGCGGCCTGTGTCCATTTGAGAAAGAAGGCCGCCTGCCCAACAGCGGCCGCTGTTCGTTTGGGACGACACTTGCTGTTGGGCATTGTACCATTCTTTGCGCACCCGTCTCGGGCGCCCCAAGATTCGCTGAAGGAGAGCATCCGCGATGCCAGGCCGCCAGGCGCACGCTTGGACGACGCTCTCCTTGCACGCGCTCAGGCCCGCCGCTCCGACGCCGCCAGCGCTTTCGAGCTGGCTCGGCTCCGGCGGCCATCGCCGCCTCAGACGAGGAGATCCCCGAGGTCTCCGCGAACGTCGAGGAGCTGTAAAGGGACATATCCACTGCGACCGAAATGGACGAGGAGGCCCCCTACGACCCCAATGCGGCCCTGGCCTTCATCACCTCCCATTTCAACGATCTCATCCAGGCCCTCATGGCCGACGCGCACGCCCATCCGCTACATGCCGACACTGCCGGCACGCATGTCGCGGTGCTCACCCAAAACTTCCAGAAGGCCATCGACCTCGCTGCTGCTGCCCGTGCGCCGCAGCGACTGCAAGGGGAACGGCCTCCGCCCGCCGCCGCGTCCGTGCAGGAGAGCATCGCAGCACAGAGGGTGTGCCACAACGCCAAGATGCCCATCGCCAAACAGACCGCCCTCTTCGGCCTCGGCGACGTGCCCGCGAAGAAAGGGGTGACCAAACAAACAAACTGGTGGAGAAGGGGGCCAGCGAAGCTGGCCATCGTCGCTCTACTCCCTCGCGGAACGCCCCGCCCAGAGACAGGGGGAGGAAGCGCAGGGAGGGGTAGGCCCTTCCCCAAATCGGAAGACGAGGTTCGAAGAGGAAACGCCCTGAACCACCGCCCTCCCCAGGCTGGGAGATGGAGGGCGTCGCGTGTCTTTCGCCTTGTTTGCTGAGTTTCAGGGGCGCCCCCGCAAAGGGCTGCTAGAGACCAAAATCGACGAACTGATTTCGAACATCAAGGATCGACGAACATCGACGGCTGATAAACCATTTCGGGTCGATACCCCCCCGAACAAGTACGGTATGTTACCGCCGCGTCGACGCAGCGGCACCCTGGCGCGCGCGTTCACAGCTGAATGCCAGAAGCCTGGAATCGGCCGGAATCTAACGACCTGCGTAATTATAAGCCACGACGGTTCAAGGTTGCACGGTCCGCGCGGTGTCAGAGACCAGCTCCGACGTCGCCCATGCATTCCTCATCGACAAATTGGCAATCTGCGGTGCGCGTTCCCTGGGCGCAGCTAGAGCCTGAGCGCGCGAGAAGCGCGCGTGGTTCTTGAATATCTGTATATATATATATATATATATGTAGACACAGGCGCGCACATAACGGGCGGGACGGGCGGGGCCCCAGGGCCGGAGCCGCGACCGCAAGTGTGTGCGTGTGTGGGTGTGCGTGTGTGCGTGTGCGTGTTTGTGTGGTGTTTGTGTGTGCGTGTGCGTTTGCGTGTGCGTGTGCGTGAACGTGTGCGTGTGCGTGTGCGTGTGCGTTTGCGTGTGCGTGTGCGTGTGCGCGTGCGTGTGCGTGTGCGTTTGCGTGTGCGCGTGTGTGTGTGTGGTTGGTGCGCGTCGAGTGCGTGTGCGTGTGTGCGTGCGTGTGCGTGTGCGTGCGTGTGCGTGCGTGTGCGTGTGCGTGTGTGCGTGCGCGTGTGCGTGTGTATGCGCGTGCGCGTGCGCGCGCGCGCGTGCGTGTGTGGGAGGGTGTACGCATGTGGGTGTACGTGTGTGTGGTGTGCGTGTGTGCGTGTGCGTGTGCGTCTGCGTGTTCGTGTGTGTGTGTGTGCGTGCGTGTGTATGTCTGTGTGTGCGTGCGTACGCGTGCGTGCGTGCGTGCGTGTGGTGTGTGTGCGTGTGCGTTGTGCGTGTTGCGTGTGTGTAGGTACGTGTGTCTGTGTGCGTGCGTGCGTGTGCGTGTCGCGTGTGTCGCGTGCCGCGTGCGCGTGCGTGTGCGTGTGCGGTGTTGTGTGGCGTGTGCGTGTATGTGTGTGTGCGCGCGTGTGTATGTGTGTGTGTGCGCGTGCGCGTGCGTGCGTGCGTGCGTGTGTATGTTTTGTGCCGCTGGGCGTGCGTGTTTGTGAGTGTGTCTGTGTGCGTGGTGCGTGCGTGTGCGCGTGCGTTGTGCGTGTGGAGTGCGTGTGTGTGTGCGTGCGTGCGTGCGTGCGTGTGCGTGTGAGGTGTATGTGTGTGGTGTGCGTGCTGCGTGCGCGTGCGTGCGTGTGCGCGTGCGTGTGTGTGGTTTATGTTTTTGTGCGTGTGCGTGTGCGCGTGCTTGTGCGTGTGCGGTGTGTGTGTTTGCGTTTGCGTGCGTGTTGCGTGTGCGCGTGTGTGTGGCGTGCGTGTGCGTGCGCGTGGCGCTTGCGCGTGCGTGTGCGTGTGCGTGTGCGTGTGTGTTTTTGCGAGTGTTGCGCTGTGCGTGTGCGTGTGCGTGTGCGCGTGCGCGTGTGTTTGTGTGTGTGTGCGTGTGCGTGTGCGTGTGTGTCTTCGCGTGCGTCTTCGCGTGCGTCTTCGTGTGCGTGTGCGTGTACGTGTGCGTGTGCGTGTGCGTGTGCGTGTGCGTGTGTATGTGTGTGCGCGTGCGTGCGCGTGCGTTGTGCGTGCGCGCGCGTGCGTGGCTGTGTGTTCGTGCGTGCGCGTGTGTGCCGTGTGCGTGTGCGTGTGCGTGTGCGTGCGTTCGCGTGCGTGTGCGTGTGCCTGTGCGTTGTCTTGTGCGTGTGCGTGTGCGTGTGCGTGTGTGTGTGAGAGTGTAAGTGCAAGTGGAAGTGTAAGTGTACAAATTTGCGTGGGCGTGCGTGCGTGCGTGCGTGTGTGCACGTGTGTGTGTGTGTGCGTGCGTGCGTGTGTGCGTGTGGGTGCGTGCGTGCGTGCGTGCGTGTGGGTGTGTACGTGTGTGTGCGTGTGCGTGTGCGTGTGCGTGTGCGTGTGTGTGTGTGGTTGGTGCGCGTGCGAGTGCGTGTGCGTGTGCGTGTGCGTGTGCGTGTGCGTGTGCGTGTGCGTGCGTCTGCGTCTGCGTGTGCGAGTGTGTGTGTGTGTGGGTGTGCGTGTGTGTGTCTGTGTGTGTCTGTGTGTGTGTGTGTCTGTATGTCTGTGTGCGTGTGTGCGTGTGTGTTTGTGTGCGTGCGTGCGTGCGTGCGTGCGTGCGTGCGTGCGTGGGTGCGTGGGTGCGTGGGTGCGTGGGTGCACGGGTGCGTTGGTGCGTGGGTGCGTGAGTACGTGGGTGTGTGGGTGTGTGGGTGTGCGGATGTGCGGGTGTGGTGTGTGTGTGCGTGTCTGTGCGTGTGAGTGTCTGTCTGTCTGTCTGTCTGCCTGCCTGTCTGTCTGTCTGCCTGCCTGCCTGCTTGTCTTTCTGTGTGTGTGGCAGGGGCCAGGCCCGCAATTGAGGGGGGCAACGGTCGATTCCAAGAGGACCCCGACAGCCGTCCGGGCAGTCCAAAGCGGCCCCGAGTCACTGCAACGACGCCATCCAGGGGCCTCCGACGGCTCAACATGCGATTCAACGGCCGAAGAGGTGCCCACGACGTTTCGAAACCGCTCCGAGAGGATCCTCCAGAAGGCCCCGAGAAGCAACAATCGCTTTATTATTTGAGGACGGCGTGCATGTTTGATCATTTTCGCCATTTGGGTTTCAAAGCGGTCCGAGACGATCCAAGAGGCTTCCCAAATCGCCCCGAAGTTGCCCCCAAGAGGCCCACAAGAGTCCCATCAGAGGCCCCCAAGAGGCACCCCAGAAAAACCCAAGAGGCCGGGGAGGCCTCCGGGATACGTTGCACCATTTTCAGTGGTTGTCTTTTTGTCCAGGGTGTCTGAGATTTCTTGCTTGGCAAGGCTCGCGCCAAGTAGCACCATTCTCGGTGGCTGCCTGTTTCACAGGGTTTCTGAGACTTCTGTGCGTAGCTTGTGCCAAGTTGCACCGCATGCAGTGGTTGTCTGGCAGCGTCTGGTTGCCACTCAAGCCACCGTTATAAGGCTGCTGCGTGGGTCCGCGGTCCACGAGAGCCACCGCAGGCTGCTGGCGCCCAGCGTTGCCCGCCGAATCGTGCTGTCATCCTTGCCAGCCATCCTCTTCCGACCGGCAACAGCGGGCTAGCGCCAGTGGGTGCCCCCGTAGTTGAAAAGGACGCGTGTGTTCGCAGAACCCTCCCTCCTCCTCCCCCTTCAAGGCGGGGGGGGAGATTGACTGCAGACCACCCTTGTAAAAAGAGGGTTTGGGGATTTCGGACCCACCCCCTTCCCCCCTTTGCACTGGAAGCGGGGGAGGGGGGCGGATTTCGGACCCCCCGCGTCCATGTTTCAAATCAGGGGTTTGGGGTCGACCCCCCCCATGCCCTGGACAGGGGGGCGGGGATGGGGTTCTCCCGCTTCCCTGAAAGGTGCCGGAGATGGTTGCGGGGGCCAGGATAAGGGCGGTTGGGATGAGGGTGAGGGTCTCAGGGTCAGGGTGTTAGGTGTAGGGTGTCAGGGTCAGCGTATCAGAGTTAGGGGGTTTGGGGGTTGGGGTTAGAGTGGCCTGGTTAGGGTTAGGGTGTTCAGGTCAGGGTTAGGGTTGGGGGCCAGTGTTAGGGTTAGGGGGTTAGGGGGTTGGGGTGAGGCTGGTAGTGTTAGGTGGGTTTGGGTCTGGGTTAGGTCTAGGGGGTTCGGGTTAGGGTGTTCGGGCTAGGGCGTTAGAGTTCAGGTTGGGGCATTCGGATTCGGGTGTTTGGGTTCGGGGTAGGGTTCAGGAGTTAGGATTAGGGTGATAGGGTCAGGATATTAGGTCTAGCGGCAGTGGGTCAGTGTTAGGATTCGAGTGGTAGGGTTAGGATGTGAGGTTTATGTTGTTAGGGTTGGGGAGGGGGTCAGGGTTAGAGGTTAGGGTTAGATTAGAAAGCTAGGGGGTTAGGCTTAGGGTGGTAGGGGTAGGTTTAGGGTTAGGTCTAAGGCTAGGGTTATGTGGTTCGGGTTGGGCTGCCGAGGTCAAGGTTCAGGGGGGGAGTGGGGGGGGGGAGTCAGGAGTTAGATTCAGGGGGTCAGGGGTTAGGGTTCGAGGCCACTAGCCCCCCTCGAAGCCCGTTGGACGTATTCCACCACCCATGACCCATGACATACACAACTCAGCGCGCTGACGACCGCGGCGATGCTCTTGTCGGTCAGACGAGACGCCGCATCGCCGATGTGGCGGCGTTGCATCGCCGATTCCAGGTCGTTCCCTCGGAGCCGAGCCCCCGCGTCGAGGCGGCCATGGCAGCGCGGAAACCCAGGGGGCCAGGGTCCAGCCTCCACGCGGTGGCCCTCGGGGACAGGGCTGGACTGAAAAACTGTGTTTTTGTGATTTCGTGGGCCGTGTTCGTTTCGGCTTCGTTTTGCAGCAAAGGCGGATCGGAGGCAAAAGCGGGGGAAAACGAGAACAACACGACAACGAAAAACACCGTTTAGGTTCAGCCCTGCTTGGGGAAGGGTACCAGCGCGGCTCTTGACCCGCAAGGCTCGAGGTCGCGCCCGCACCCTTCGCAGAGGGACATTCTGAACGAACATGTCGCAGAGGTATCGCGAGCATCTCTGCCCAGGGCGCGTGCACTCACCACCTACCAAACCACCCCAACCCAACCCGAAGGCCTCCATTTGCATTCCATTTCCAGGGGGGGGGGGGTCGGGGAACATCGAAAAAACACGCATGGAACCCATACCCCCCCCAACCCGAAATTTGGGTCTTCGGGTTGGGTTGGGGGTGCCTGGCAGGTAGCCGTGCACGGGCGCGCCGTGCGTCGAGCGGCGGCGCCACGAGCCCCGGGGCCCCCCCAGAAGCCTCCAGCAGCTCGCCGACGCGGGGCGCGCGCTTCGGAGCGCCTGGAGCGCCCGGGGGAGGCCTGGAGCCGCTGTGTGGCCACGACGGGGCCGCGCCTGGAATCGCCGGGGGGGGGGCTGCGTGGGGAGTCTCCTGGAGTTGGGGTTCGGGGCGTCTGAGGTTAAGGTCAGGGTGGGTTAGGGTTAGGGGTTAGGGGTCAGGGTCAGGGTTCGTGGATGCGGGGCCAGGGGTGGGGTAGCAGGGTGAAGTGCAGGGTTGGGGTTCGGGTCATGGGTGCCAGGGTGTTGGAGTTAGGGTGAGGCGTTCGGATTGGGGGGGTCGGGGTGTGAGGGTTCGGGCTTAGGGGAGGAGGTTTAGGGGTTAGGACTTTGGGTTTGGGTTATGGTTTTGGGTCAGCGTTAGGATTAGGGCAGGGGTAGGAGTAGGACGAGGGTTAGGGCTGGGGGCTGAAGGGTCGATTTAGGGTTCAGGGTTAGGGTCAGGGATCAGGGGCTAGAGTCTACGCGTCAGGGCCAAGGGGTTAGGGTCAGGGTTAGGGTCGGTGGCTCTGGCGGGGTTGTAGCGTCGTCGTCGTTGTCATCGTTGCCGCCGCCGGCACCGTTCCGAAGCTGGGGGCATCCGGAGTCAAGGAGGGGAATATTCCATCCCCCCCCCTTTGACAGGGGGGAGGGTGGTTGTGGTACGGACGTCGAATCCAAAAGGGAGGGGGGGGAGTTCGAGCACCCTCCACCCTTTTGAAGGGAGGGGGGTCCGCCGACGACGGGGGGAAAAACGAGGGTTTCGGCACGTGGTGCCACTTTCCCTCCCCAGAGCCCTCCGAGGCTTCACAACGGCTTGGAAATGTCTTCAGGAAGCCCCAGAAGCAACCCCAAAAAGCCCCAAAAACGCTTCCAGGAGACCCGAAGAGGCTTCATGGCGTCTCCAAGACGCTTACAAGATGCCCCCGCGAACCCCTAAGAGGCTTGCCAGAGGCCCCTACAGCTAGTAGGAGGCCAAAGGACGCCCCGAAGAGGCCCTAAGACGTCCCCAAGATGCCCCAAGAAGCTCCCAAGAGCCTTCCAAACGCCAGCACCCTTCGAACCCACGAGCAATTTTCCCTCACCATGGCTCTCCAAAGACATGTCCAGGAGGCCCAAGAGGCGCCCTGTCGGTTTCCAAGAGACCATCAGGTTGCCAGAAACATCGAGCCACATTCCATTTGGAATACGCTACGTCTTTGAAGTTTCAGGCTTTTCCCCAGTTGGGCATGTCTGAGGGGTTCTTACTTGGCTAAAGGTTGGTGTCTCCTAGTGATGCTTTGCCCGTTGCTCGGAGGTTCCTCGGGTTCCCCGCTCCCGCTCCCTCCTACCGTTACGTTGTCCGTTTCCCAGAGGTTCCTCGAGTTTCCCAGGTTCTTCGGGTCCCCCCCCCCTGGCGCCTACCGTTGTTCCGTTGCACGTTCCTCGGAGGTTCATCGGGCTTCCCGGGTCCTCGGGCTCCCCGCCGCCACCGCACCGGAATCGACCGAGTCATGCGTGCGCTGATGCACGCGCATGCGATCATGCCACCGCGTCAGTATGCACCACGTCACGCGTTCGATGCTGCTCGCAGCCGCGCGGCTCCAGCGCGCCCGAGGGCCCCCGGGGGTGCCGTCCGCCCGGTCGCGGTGCCACCGCTCCCGCAGCGAGGCGTTGAGAAACCCGCAGCCCGGACCAACGCAGATCTGTTCCGAGAGGTCGACTCGGCGATCCGACACCTTGAGGACGCACGCTCCCGGGGTCTCCGTGGGTGCTTTGCGGGCAGAACTTGTGTCCATATCCGCTGCAGCTTGGGGCTTCGGACTCCTCCAGGAAGCCGAGGAGCACTGGATATGGATAAAAATCAGGCCCCTACTAGAGGCTCGTTTTTTTCCATATCCAGTGCGCCTCGGCCTTGCGGCGCCCCTTCCACGAAAGTCCAAGACGCCCTGGATATGGATAGAAATATTGCCCGCATACTTCCCATACGCCATCGTTACCCGCGCAAGTTTAATCACTCCCAGCAGATCACCACATCGCCTGATGGTATATGCCTAGCTTACGCTTGCATCGCGGCTCGCAACGCAAAGCGTTGGCGCGACGAACACGCAGAGCAGGGGTTTCGTCGGCCAGACTGCGGGGCAGCAGAAGAAAGGGAGACAGCAGCCGCCAAATCATTTCGCAACAGAGAGTTACAGCTCATGCGAGAATGCACCACGCGCCGTCCACAGCGACGCGCGCGCTACGAGCGGCGGGCGACAGACATTACGAACGGGGCGCTGCCATAAATGGACGACATACGATTTTACACAGCGTGCCTGCGGAATTGCGTCGAGGCGGTTCCATTGGGACATGCGGACGTCTAGGAGACTGCCGTCGTAAGCGGCTCCGACCCTCCGCGCATTCGGTTCCCCGGGCATGCGCTGAGAAGCGATGCCACTGCATGCAGAGGCGTGCCACACAATGCCAAGCGTTGCCAGCTAATGCCAACCAGCGCCAAGCGAAGCCAAACCATGCCGAGCGATCGCAAGCGACGCCACGCAGTGCGAAGCAACTCGACGCAAGGCGTAGCAGCGCTGAGCACTGCCAAGCGCTGCCAAACAATGCGCCCACGTAGTAGGACACTTTCCCCTCATTGGGGCCGCGCAAGGTTAATCGATTAATAAGTAGCGTTTATGTTGTTCAAAGATGTTCTTCACCGGAATCTCCCAGGCCCGGCGGCGGTCTGGAAGGGTCCAGAGTCGACTCGTTTTGGTGTGCTGGCTCGATCTGGCCAGACCAGACACTCGATTCGACGTCTGGTTTAGGCTCGATTTGGTCCAGGAGTGGGGCGCACTATGGTGTCCTGGCTCGATTCCCTTTCACCGGGATCTCCACGCAGGGGGCTGGGGGGGGACGACTCACCAGTCCGGCGGCGAGGTCCACAACGCCAGGGGCGCTTCCGGGGCGGGGTGGAACTATTTATCAATATTTGTTGTTATATTTTTCTCCGGAGAAGCATCAAAAACTTCCAGGCCACCAGGGGGGATCTCTGACATGGTGGTCCCGCGCTGGAGCCTCATATTTTTGTTCGTGCCCAGGCCGCGCATGGGGGGCATGTGGCATAGCTGTGTGTCTTCACGTGTCTTCACGTGTCCAGGCCACCCAGGTGGCCTTCCCATCTACTACCCGTCTCCAGGGAGGGCGTGGGCAGGCGTTTCTCCCAGGCCAGGCGGGCACGGGCACCGTGTGTGTTTACATGCGTTCCTGTGGTTTGCCCCTTTCCTGCGGCTCGAATCGAATCTTCTTTTTCTGTGGTTTCCGTATGTGCCTGTGGATCGGCCTTTTCCGACAGTTCGAATGATGATTGCTCTACATATGTTGCCATGAATAGCCCTTCTCTTGTCGTTCGCACAACGCCGGGGGCATGCCGCCTGCTTTTGCAGCGATGCCGCCAGGCGCCGTGGCGGAGGATCGCGGCAGCGCAGCCTGACGATGGAACGTATGCACATTCGATCCCAGTGGCCTCTGGGCGTACAAGCGAGTGCGCGCGCATAGTTTTGCTTGCAGAGAATGAGGGGGGTCGGAAACGGCCTGGCTGCGATGGTATGGATTCATATGTCGGATGAACGACGGGTCAGGATCATACCGAGTTTTCAATCGAAAGGGGTAATAACCCCGGGGGGGTAGATCCTAGTAACTTTTTAGACGGAGAATATATGGTGTAACAGTGCGACTGATCCGACAAACGGGCCCAGACGACGGGCGGCGACAAGGCGGAGACGGCGGCAACAACGCGGCGGACCTACGAACGAGTCCAGACGACGCACGGCGACGAGGCGGCGACGGGGCGGCAACGACAACGATGAGGCGGCGGACCACACGAGCCCAGACGACGGGCGGCCCACGAGGCGGCGACGGGACAGCGACGGCGGCCACAAGGCGGCGCACCCGACAAACGAACCCAGCTCCTTAGAAGCCAAGTGAGGACCCCTAAGTTCAATCGCTGCTTGGGGGGAAAACAAGGACCAACAACTGATTGAGAGCGCCTAAGTGGGAACCCCTCAGTGAGAACTCTTAAGTGGGAGCCCTAACTGAGAACCCTCAAGAACCCCTGAAGACTCCGAAGTGGACTCCTAAGTTCAAGAAGCCTATATAAATCAGAAACCTCAAGTGCAAGCGCTGCTTGGAGGAAAAAGACGGACCAACAACTGCAGCGAGGGCTGCCGTGGTCTCGACGGGCCCTCCTCCGATCCTCTCGCCTGCAGCCAGGAGGAGCTGAGGGCGCCGCGCGCTTCCCGCGCAGAGCCCGCCCTCCCGCGGCGCCAGAGGCTTTGGGCCTCCAGAGCGCGGCGGCCACTTCTCCGACGGCGCCCCCGCCCGGCCCCTCGGCGCCGCCGCTGCGCGGCCTTCTTCGTCGGCGGCGTCGTCGTCGCTGTGCCTGCGGGCAAGGTGTACATCCGTATCCAGTGCGTCTTGGATTCTCTTGCAAGGGGCGCCGCACGGCCGAGGCGCATTGGATATGGACATATCAAAGCGAGCCTCTAGGGGCCAGAGTTTTGTCCATACCTGTACGACCACCCTGCGGGTGATAAGGAAGTTTGGGGGGGGAGGCGCCCAGCAATGGGCAACAGTGGCGATTGCTGTTCTGACGATGCCAGTGGAGATTGTTGCGTTGCCGCTCGCTCTTGGGAGCTTTGGTGTCGAGTTGTTTACGTCACCCTTCGCTATCGGGCGCCTTTGTACTATCCCCTTCCCCCAGGAACCTGCCCAACGGCGGCGAACGACGACGGCGTTTTTTTGTTTGAGGCCTCCTGAGGCCCCGCTCGTCGCCACGGCTTAAATCGTCTCGAAATATTGCTCAACGGCGGACCCTGGGCGGTCGAGAATGACGCACCGCCATCGAAACTCTTTTTTCATGGCTCTTTCGAGCTCGCGCCGACATCCGAGGACACCGCTAGCCGGAACAGGGTAAACGGCTAGAAAGCCGGCGAAAGCGCGCCTCATTATCGATCTCACTATCGATCTCACTATCGATCTCACTATCGATCTCACGATTGATCTCCTTATCGCTCTCACGAAGGGACACCGACGGGACACCGCAGGACACCGACGGGATACCGACGGGACATCGGCGGGACAGCGGCGGGACACCGCGTGGCCCCGAACGCCGGGTCGCCAAACATTTGGTCCGGCCGCGCCTCAGCCACAGGAGACTTTCCTCTCGCCCGCCCACGCAGCTTCGCCTCGCCCGCACGCACGGCACGCACGAACACAAAACCGAAATCGATTTCCCGGTAGGGGGGCTCTCCGGTCCACTTCGATCTCACCCCCCAATCTCCGATCCATCGCGCCTGGGGCTTCTGAGGAAGAGCGCCGGGAACTCAAAGCGGCAGCGGCTATGGACAGAGGTATTGCCCGCAGTCCTCTTCTTCCTCCTTTTCGTCCTCGTCTTTTTCACCCTCGCCCTCGGAAGAAAACGGCGATAAGGAGAAAGGGGATGAGGAGAAGGGGGGGGGGGAGGGGGATGGGGAGGAGGACAAGCTAGGTGCGCTCGCGTCATATCTGACCTCCTACCCTTCCCTCCCATCCTTTACCATGGCGCTGATTTTCTCTATCCGCGGACGCGTGTCGTAGCGGACCTGTGGCTCCGCGCGCGCGTGCGTAGTGGGTGGTGGTGCACGTGCGTGCGTGCGTGCGTGTGTGCGTGGTTGTGGTGGTGGTGGTGGTGGTGGGTGGTGGTGGTGGTGGTGGTGGTGGTGGTGGTGGTGGGTGTGTGGTGGTGCTGGTGGTGGTGGTGGTGGTGGTGGTGGTGGTACTGGTGCTGGTGCTGGTGGTGGTTGTGGTGGTGGTGGTGGTGGTGGTGGTGGTGGTGGCGGTGCGGCGCGGTGGTGGCGGGCGGATGGGCGCGCGAGAAAAGGCCCGCGCTGGGGCGAGAACGCCATCCTGAACGACGGAGGCCAAACACCGATCCGAAAATGAGGCCCACGCTGCAGCGGGAGCACGATTCGGAACGATTCGGGAGCAGAAATGAGGCCGGCGCCTCAACGAGAGCAGCATTTTGGGAAAAAATGACGCCGGCGCCTCAGCGAGAGTCGTTTCCCGGGATTTCCCGGGCATCCTGTGTGTAAAAAAACGGTACGCGGAGGGTGCGCGGCCATCACCCGGACGCCATCAGGGGAAGAGGGAGAGTATTTTCATATTGAGCAATTGTGGAGGAGGAGGAGGAG
>CAUYUJ010021803.1:0-95000 GCA_963575745.1 Prorocentrum cordatum | reverse complement strand
ACGTCCGTCCGAGCGACGGCAAGTTCTCGCTCTCGGAGGCGGCACTGCAGGGGTGTGCGCGTTGGTGTCAAAACAAGTGGCCTCGGGGGCCCTCCCGGGACGCAGAACAGCCCCCGGGGAAAGCGTCGGGAGACCCTTGGGCTGCGGAGGGGTGTCTGCACGAACGAAACGGGTGCAGAAAGAATGGGTACAATTCAGGAGGGGAAACAACACACAGGCACAATTTATCGTCGATCCCAAGGAGAATATGGGAAAATATGGGAAGTGGGAGGGAAGACGAAAACCCTGAAAATATGTGATCCTGTTATTTGTGTCTATTTATTTGTGTGTCCCAGGACCCCTTCAACAATGCCCAACAGCAGTTCCTGTTCATTTTGAACAGGACTCGCTGCCCGCGCCGCCGCGGCTTGTGTCCATTTGAGACAGAAGGCCGCCTGCTCAACAGCGGCCGCTGCTGGTTTGGGGCAGCCTTTGTTGTTGGGCGGCACTGTACCCATTTTTTCCGTACCCGTTTCGGGCGTCCACAGGGCGGAGCGCGCATCGGAGGCTGTCTGGGGATCCGGGTTGTCCTCCTTCGGCCCAGCTCCTCGACCTCGTCTTCTCGTGGCTCTCCATGCCCTGCTGCCTGTTAAGTCGGGCGTGTCCCTCTACAGGAGGCATCTTCAAATATATATATATATATATATATATATATATATATATGTGAAAAAATAGTCTAGAACGATGTTTAGAATACGGTTTGACTGCTTTGGGGGCATGTTGAGTCTGCTTTGCTTCCGCCCGGGATCCGCCCGTAGGGGGACGTGCCCGACCGGACGCCGCGGTCGGAGAGGGCGCGGGAGGCGGCGGGGACGAGGGCAGGCAGCAGTCCCTGCCCATCTCGCCGGGGACGGCAGAGACGGGGGGTACGGCTCTGGGGGGGGGGGGGCATCATGGCGGGGGCAGTGACATCTCCCCAGATCTCGCAGAGGCGGCGTGAGGGGCAAGGCCCTTCGAGGGCCCGGTGCCTCGATCCGCCGTCGTCATGCGGCGGGGCGAGGGGAGCAAAGCTGGGACGTCAGATGTAACAGAGGGTCTTACTCGCGCGCGTAGCCGCTTCCTCTGTGGCCCTCTGTGCACAAGGCCCCATGCGGGGCCAGCTTTTTTGGGGGGGGCCCACCCACCCGCGGCTTCCAGTGCGCTCCTTGCCCCCCCCCCCCCCCCCCCTGTCTTGGACGCCCCCCTCTTGGATGCCCCTCGGCTGCAGTCCCTGCCCACATTGAGCAGGAGTCGTTCTCCGCGTCGCCTCGGACGTGGCCCACGCGGGACGAAAAGCCGGGTGCCCCACAGCGGTCGCTGTCCGTTTGGGGCAACGTTTGTATGCCGTGCGGTACCCTTCTCGGGCGAGCCCCGGCACAGCAGTGGGATTCCGATGTGGGTGCCCGGGCACAGCAGTGCGCAGCAAGCAAGGCACCAGCTTGCTGGCAAGGGCCACGCGGAGGCACACCTTCCCCACGATGGGTGCCCTTGGGGTGTTGTTTTTGTTTCGGAGCGTGCGAACGTGTGCTGCCGAAAGTTGTGGCCGATCGCATTCAGGGGGCCTGGAGTCCAGACAAGACGGCACCTGCCTGACCAGCAGGAGGGCGACAGGGCAAGGAGAGAGGAAGAGGAGCGGCCTTGGGGACCCACATCAATTCTGGGACACGTGGAGGTTCAAGATCGGCGACTCGTATGCCCCGACGTCCACCCGTGTGGTTTCTGTTCAATGCGCGGCCTGGGCTTGCGCCGAGCCGGGTCAGCGCGTCCCCGAGCGTTGTGTGTGTGTGTGTTTCGCTGTTCTTCTTCCCCGTCCCGAGCAGCGCCTTTTCTTCCCCGTCCCGAGCAGCGTCCCGACAGCTGCCCGTCGGTCCTTCCCGCCACCGTGCCAGAGGCCTCCCAGGGGCCTCCTCCGAAGTCTTCTGGGATGATTCAGTGGTCCCATTGGACGTGGCATCGTTCGGACGTGTGCATTTCTCCTTCGGCGAGGACCATCGAGGAGCATCCTTGATCATTTGGCGAAAAAACCACGCACGATGCCGATAAAAACACACGGAATGGACGTCCGAGCGATGGCCCGTGGAGGCATCGGGGCGATTATGGAGGCATCGGGGGCCTCTTCTTTTGGGTCCTCTGGAGACCTCTGGGGACTTCTAGAGAGTCTGACAGGCATGGCTCTCCTGGGGGCCTTGCGAGCTCCCCTTCGGGGGGCCTCTGTCGACGATCTTGGGATATCTCTGGATTCCCTCCTGGGTGCGCGATGGTCAACTTGGGGCGATGAGCACGTCGGTCCTTCGGGAGATTCTGAAGACAGAAAGGCGATAAATCTGAAATCGCATGACACATGTCGAACCTATCACTGCTGCTTGCCTCTGAGACCAGCCCCGCATGCCTCCAAGACGTGCACGCGCAGGTCTGGGGCCTTCCAATACTTTTTTCCCAAGAGCTTCAACCGAAGGCATGCTTTTGGCATCCTCTTTTCGTCCCGCCCTCCTCCTCCTCCCTGCTCCCCCCTTCCTCATGCTCCACCACCTCCTTCATCTCGCCGTCGCTCCGTTTTTCTCATGACTGTACGAATGGCAGGCGCACTTTTGCAACAGCACTCTGCTGTGGCAGCACCCCCGTTTGAAACAACTGCTCCCTTCGGGGTGCACCCGTGACTCGGGTGGGCGCGTCGGGGCCGGGCGGCCAAACCCTGTCAGGCGGGTCGGGCCGGGTCGGGCGGCCGGACCTATTGGGCGGACAAGGTCGGGCGAGGGAACCTCAACGGACAAGACGACGTGATGTGATCCACGACGCGAGGCCGTATTGTTTCCAGCCCCTCCCCTGCCATCCACCGAGACATGGTTGTGCTCGATGCGCGGCCCCGGAGGTCCCGACCACTTCCCCAGGGCAGCCTTCCGCCCTGGACGCCGCATTTTTGCTGGTCCTGGGGCCCGGCAGCAGGGCCAGGGGCCGGAATCGAGGAGAGACGCCCGGATGGAAACAGCAGGTAGATCGGGGGAGCGTAAGACCCGGGTTTGCCAGGACTCGGGTTCGCCATCGTTTTTGACGACCGCGCCTCGGATTTTGACGAGGAGGAGTTTCGTGGGATGTCTGCAGCGGGAGGCCTCGTCAAAATGCAGGCTCGGCCTCGTCAATTGTTTGACGACCTCGTCGGGGATTTCCGAGTCCCCTGTACCCAGGTCTTACGTCCCCCCCTGAGTAGAGTGGTCTCCCCCCCCCCCGGCATCCCCCGTCCTCGCTGCCCGCCTCGCCTCGCGCAGGAGGTGCGCTGCGAGAGCGCGGAGCTGGGCAAGGCCCCCCGCGCGCGCGCGCCCCCTGGCCCATGAGGAGAGGCTCGCTGCTCGGCGGGGCGCTGCGCGGAGGGGAGGGCCGGAGGCGCCAGGAGCCAGGGCAGAGGAGGAGGAGGAGGAGGAGGAGGAGGAGGAGGAGGAGGAGGAGGAGGAGCACCCCGCCCCAGATCGCAAGCCATCCGATGTGTTCAATCCAGGCGTGCTTCCTCGGTTTCGGCTCAAGTCGGGCGTGTCCCCCTGCAGGGGGAGTTTCGACGAAACATAAAAAGAACTCAAACCAGATTCCAAAAATAGTCCCCGGACTATGTTTGGACTATTTTTGAACAGTCCCCCTGTAGAGGGACAGGCCCGACTGAAGTTTCGGCCTCCAGGGACCGATTGTCCAGCCCCCCGGGCCATCGAAACTGCGTCCCGGGCGGAGAACTGGACCTGGGGCGGGGGTCGGGAGCTTCGGGGCCACGGACTGCAAGGGTCCCATCGGAGGACGTCTGCGGCCTCCGCCCCCCGGGTCGGACGCAGGGGGTCCGTGGGCCTCCTGCGCTCTGCCAGCCCTCGGGGTGCTCTCCAGCAGCTGCGCCTGGCCGGGAGCGCTCCGAGGAGGCCGGAGTCGTCCCGAACGGCCGCGGGAGGCCCGAGTGGTGGCCCGCAGGCCAGGGGTCGACCGGAACGGTTTTATGGCGATCTCGTGGGCCGTTTTCGCTTCGACTGCGTTCTGCAGCAGAGAGGCGGATCGGAGACAAGACGAGGGAAAACGGAGACAGAGCAAAACCGAAAAGCACTGTTTGGTCGAGCCCTGTGCTGTGGTGTGGACCCGCAGGCCAGACGGCCAGGATCATTTTGCGCCAGGAGGCGCGGATCATAGCGCATCCTCGTCCGAGGCACGGTCGCCCCAGATATGATCCAGCGTTCCGGGCCCTCCGACCCTCATTCTGATGCCTTCGGGCCCCCTGTGGTCGAGACCCTGTGGGCGCGGTCGTCGCCGAAGCCGTCGCCGTTATCGTCGTCGTCGTGAGCGTCGTCGTGAGCGTCGTCGTCATCGTCGTCGTCATCGTCGTCATCGTCGTCGCCGCCGCCGCCGTCGTCGTCATCGTGGTCGTCGTCGTCGTCGTTGTCGTCGTCCCCCTCCCGTGGTCGTGGCCCTGTGGACGTAACGTGGTCGTCGAAATCGTCGTCGTCGTCTCCCGTCGCCGTCGCCGTCGCCCGTCGTCGTCGCCGTCGTCGTCGTCGTCGCCGTCGTCCCCCGCATTCCATCATGGGGAGGGTCGGAGGGGAGGGCCTGTGAACCGCGGGACCCATCTCATCTGTGGCGGTGGGCGTGTGAACCCTCGACCTGGGTCCCTATATGATCCTTGGTCGAGGGTTCACAGTCCCCCCCCACTCGATGGGATGGGTGGGGGAACGACAACGACGACGAAGACGACGACGACGACGGCGACGACGGTGGAGACGACGACGTCGACGTCGACGCATATGCCAACAACTACGACGGCAACGACGACGACGATGACGACGACGTCGACAACGACGACAACGACGACGACGGTGAAGACGACGACGGTTGCGACGATGGTGAAGGCGACGACGACGACGACGCCGACGCCGACACCGACAACTACGACGGCAACGACGAGACGACGTCGACGACGACGACGCAGGCGCCGACGCCGACGCCGACGCCGACCGAAAATGACGACGACGACGCCGACGACGACGACAACGCTAACAACTACAACCGCAACGGCAACGGCGACGTCGACAACGAAGACGCAGGCGCCGACGCCGACGCCGACAGCTACGACTGCAACGAGAACGACGACGACGACGGTGAAGACGACGACGACGACGACAACGACGACACGACGACGACGACGACAACTAGGACGCAATGACAACGTCGACGACAACGGCGATGCAGGCGCCGACGCCGACGCCGACGCCGACACCGACGCCGACGCCTACGCCGACGCCAACAACTAATTACGACGGCAACGACGTCAACGACGATGACGCAGGCGAAGACGACGCCGACGCCGACATAAGATGACGACCATACCGACGCCGACGCCGATGCCGACGCCGACGCCGACGTCAACAATTACGACCGCACCGACGACGACGACGACGACGACGACCACGACGACCACGTCGACGACGACGCAGTCGCCGACGCCGACGCCGACGCCAACTGAAGATGTCGACGACGACGACAGCGACCACGCCGATGCCGACGCCGACGCCGACGCCAACAACTACAACGGCAACGACGACGACGTCGACGACGACGGCGACGACGCAGGCTCCGACGCTGGTGCCAGCCGAAGATGACGACCGGCCGAAGATGACGACGACGACGACGACGACGACGACGACAACTACGACGGCAGCGGCGACGACAGCGTCGACGACGACGACGCCGACTGAAGGTGACGCTGACGACGACGCCGACCGAAGATGACGACGTTGACGACGTTGACGCCGACGACGACGCCGAGTCCGACGTCGACCACTACGACGGCAACCACGACGACGACTTCGACGACGACGACGCAGGCGCCGACACCGACCCCGACCGAAGACGAAGACGCCGACGCCGACAGAAGATGACGACGACACCGAGGCCGACGCCGATGCTGGCGCCGACGCCGACGTCAACAACTACGACCGCAATGACGACGACGACGACCACGTCGACGACGACGACGCAGGCTCCGACGCCGACGCCGACTGAAGATGACAACGACGACGACGCCGACGCCGACGCCGACGCCGCCGCCAATAACTACGACGGCAACGATGACGTCGACGACGACGACGCAGGCGCCGACGCCGACGCCGACGCTGACCGAAAATGCACTACGATGACGACTACGCCGACACCGACGCCGACGTCGACGCCGACGCCAACGCCAACAACTACGACGGCAACTAGGACGACCACGTCGACGACGACGACGCAGGCGCCGACGCCGATGCCGACGCCGATGCCGACGCCGACCAAAGACGACGATGACGACGCAGACGCCGACGCCGATGCCGACGCGGACGCCGACGCCAACAACGACGACGGCAACGACGACGCCGACGTCGACGACGACGACGCAGGCGCCGATGCCGACGCCGACGCCGACCGACGACGACGAGGGCGACGACGTCGACGACGATGACGCAGGCTCCGACGCCGACGCCGACTGAAGACGACGACGACGACGAAGACGCCGACGCCGACGCCGACTCCGACGCCGACGCCAATAACTACGACGACGCCAGCCGAGAACGACCTGGCGAGGACGACGAAATCGACGACGACGACGCCGACGCCGACGCCGATGCCGATGCCGACCGAAAACGACGACGACGCCGACGCCGACGCCGACGCTGACGCCAACAACTACGACGGCGACGACGACGACCACGTCGTCGACGACTACGCAGGCGCCAACGCCGACGCCGACGGCGACCGAAGACGACGACGACAATGTCCTACGCCGATGCCGACGCCGACGCCGACTTCAACAACTACGATCGCCCCAACGACGACGACGACGACCACGTCGTCGACGACGACGCAGTCGCCGACGCCGACGCCGACTGAAGGTGACGACGACGACGACGACGACGCAGGCACCGACGTGGACGCCAGATCCGACGCCGTGGCCGACGTCAACAACTACGACGGCAACGACGACGTCGACGACGACGCTGACGCAGGCGCCAACGCCGACGCCGACGCCGACTGAAGATGACGACGACGACGATAATGACGCCGATGCCGACGCCGACGCCGACGTCAACGACTACGACGGCAACGGCGACAATGATGACGACGACGACGACGCAGGCGCCGACGCCGACGCCCACGCCGGCCGAAGATGACCTCCCGGCCGAAGACGGCGACGACCACGACGACGACAATTATGACGGCAACGACGACGACGACGTAGACAACGACAACGCAGGCGCCGACGCCGACGTCGACGCCGACCGAAGATGACGACGACGACGCCGACGCCGACGCCGATGCCGACGCCAACAACTACGACGGCAACGTTTACGACGACGACGACGAAGACGCAGGCGCCGACGCCGACGCCGACGCCGACCGAAGACGACGACGACGCTGATCACGACGCCGGCGCTGACGCCGACTCCGACACCGACGCCGACGTCAACAACTACGACGGCAACGATGACGTCGACGACCATTTCGACGACGACGCAGGCGCCGACTGAAGATGACGACGACGACGACGACGACGACGACGACGCCAACGCCATAAAGTACGACGGCAACGACGACGACGATGACGACGACGACGACGACGCAGGCGCCGACGTCGACGCCGACGCCCGCCGAAGATGACGACCCATCCGAAGACGACGACGACGATGACGACGAACCACCCTACACCCACAGGGGGCGAAAGAGGGGCACCGGAAACCTCCACCATGCCACGCCCACAGGGGGGGGGAGCGATATCATTCGGGAGGCCCCCGCGAGGCTCACGAGCGTACTTATTCAGCGGGGGGGGCGTTCGATTCCACATGCATTTGGGCAGGTGGGGCACAACCCTGGATCATATATGGTCCAGGGTCTGCCCTACCCCCCCTCCCTCCCACCAGATGGCATGGTGTCCAGCCCCCCCCCTTCGCATGATGGGTGCCACCCTCCCTGTGATGTGCTGTGGTGTGATGTGGTGGTTTGCGCACGTGCGTGCGTGCGTGCATGCGTGTCCCCCCGCCCCCCCCCCGGTGGGTGTGGCGTGGTGTGGCGGTGTGGTGGTTTGCGCGCGTGCGTGCGTGCGTTCGTGCGTGTCCCTCCGCCCCCCCCTATGGGTGTGGCGTGGTGTGGTGTTGTGCTGTGGTGTGGTGGTTTGGGCACATGTGTGCCTGTCACCCCCCCTGTGGGTGCGGTATGGTGTGCTGCGTGATTGTTGTGTTTGTGTGTGTGCGTGCGTGCGTGCGTGTGTATGCGTGCGTGCGTGCGTGCGCGTGCGCGCTTGCGTGCGTGTCTCCGGCGTAGTCGTCAGCAAAGGCAGCGCCGTCATCGTCGTCGTTTTCACAGTCGTCGCCGTCGCCGTCGTCGTCGTCGTCATCGTCGTCGTCGTCTTCGCAGTCGTCGTCGTCTTCCCCGTCGTCTTCGCCGTCGTCGTCGCCGTCGTCACCGCTGTCGTCGTCGCCGTCGTCGTTGCCGTCGTCGCCGCCGCCCCCGCCGTACCATCCAGGGGGGGGGAACGCGGGCACCCTGGGGCCCATACCATCTGGGGGGAGGGGGACGTGGGCACCCGACACCCTGGATCATACATGGATACACTGTCGCTCCATACATGATCGCTCGAGCATGGTGCATGGTCTTTTGATTTATGGGCGGTTTCCTTCATACATTTCTCGCTTCTGGCGCCCGGATGCGCCGGGGAAACCAGGCGGTTCGCAACAGGGAGCGATATGGAATTTGGGGTCCGCGATTGCAGGAAAGGGTCGGGTCATTCATGAGTGTATAGGGCCCCCCCAGTGAGCCTGAAGGTGCACGAAAGGCGCACCTTCTTTTCACCCTCCGATTTACTTGGAATCACTCGGACGTGTGCATTTTTCCTTCGGCGAGGACAAGCGAGGAGCATCCTTGATCATTTGGCGAAAAGACCACGCACGAAACAGAAACAAGCACAGGGAATGGACGTCCGATCGATGGCGAGTTTATTGTCCCCCGTAAGCTGCGCCCGAGAAAATTGGCCGCGTGCAGCAGGTTCACCAACCACCGGCTTTGCTGTCACCACCGCTTCGTCTGGCCTTGCTGCCCTCCCCCCCCAGAGCCACACGCCGTGGGGCACGCGCTGGGTGAAGGCGGGCCTGTTCTTCTACCTGGGGGATATTCAAGAATAGCAAACGAATAGTCTGGGGACTATTTTGGGGGTGTTTTGGGGCACCTTTGCAGTATTGTTTGCGTATTTTTTTTTCATTGTTCATCCAAAAACCCCCTGTAGGGGGGGGGGACAGGCCCGACCTAAGCGCCGGGGGCGCTCTCCAGGGACGGGCCCTCTCTTGCCCGCGGTCAGGGAGCGCTAGCGTCGCCCTCGGCGGACGGCCAGCGGCCAGGTCGCGGGCTCGTCGGGGGAGAGCGGAAGCGATTGCTCGAGGGAGGAGAAACTTACGTCGGGCCTATCCCTCTACAGGAGGGAAATTCAAAAATAGTCCAAAGATAGTAGGGGGACGATTTGTTGATAGTGTGTTTTGATTTGTTTTGAGTATTTTGGGGGTATTTCTTATTTTTCGCCCCCTGTAGGGGGACGGGCCCGACCTAAGGAGAAACGTAAACAACGGTCGGACCGAGGTATGAGGTCGAGGTCGGTTCGGGGAGGGTACCCTACTGCTCTTCGTGCTTGCTGGATGTTCTCGTGTGTTCGTGGGAAGGGCGATTGCCCTCGAATGTTCAGTTTGGCCAGCGAAGGGCCTCGTCGTCTTGAAGGAGGTTCTCCTGTCCCAGGTCCGGCCGTACCGCAGCTCCGCGTGGATTTCTCGTATCGGCGTTGGACCCCCTCCATGGTGCGCAGCGCACAGTACAGTAGGGAAACGAGCTCTATACACCGACGCTTGCTCCGACCCTGCGCTGAAATTCGCACAGGAACGCGGATCCTGGTGTCTACGGGATCCTGGTGTACACATGTTTCCTTGTTTCCCTTGGAGAGCGGGGGAGAAGGATACACCACACCGCCCCGACGTCGTCCCCGACCCTCGAAGAGCCGTGGGCCTGAAACAGAGCCCGCCACTGGCAATGTATACGTTCCAGTTTCCGATATAAAGGGGCGTCGAGGCTGCTCTCCCGCCCCGCGCCCTTCCTGGCTCCCCCTCGGGGGCCACGGAGGTGGCGCGGGGGCCGAGGCCAGAGCTCAGGGGCGGAAGGTGTGCTGGCCTTCCGCTGCCCTCCCAGAGTCAGGAGGGCACAAAAGGCGCACAGACGCAATCAATCGGCGAATCCCGCTCTGAGAGCTATAGGGCTTTAGATTAGAAGCCGGACGGTGGTGGTGCCTGCCAGCAGCCCATCTTCGCCGGTCCAGAATCCCCGCAAGGGCCTGTTTGAACCGGCAGCCCGTCCGGGAGCGCTTCCGGCACGCGTCCACGCGTGTTTGCACGCGTGCAGGCACGCGTGGAAGCGTGCCTGGCAGCGCTTGAGAAGCGCGTCAGGAGAGCGTCCCAGAGCTCGTCAGGAAACCTTTCCAAAGTTGCCTCTTTGCTCTCCGGGTTTGGGACGCTACCAAGTCAATCGTCGATTCCCCAGAAAAGGTGGGAAAAGATGGGAAGTGGGGGGGAAGACAAAAACCCAGAAAATATGGGACAATATCGGGGATCTGGTCATTTGTGTCTATTCATTTGTGTGTCCCAGTTCCCCGTCAAAGGTGTGCCGGTCTTCCGCTGCCCTCCCAGAGATCCGACGCCCCAAACAAAAATAAGGAGCGGCGGGTTTTTTAACGTTTTCGGCCTCCAGGGGCCCTCGCCGGGCCTCGGGGCCATCGATGAACGACTCAGGACGAAAATCCGCCCGCAGGGAAGTTGTCAAGACCTCTCTCGGGGGCCCACGCATCGAGCAAATGGAAGCGGCTGGATGTCTGGGCTTGACTCGCTTGCGTTTTTGGGGGGCTTCCTGGGAGGCCCTCGAGCCACGGCTGGGTTCGCCTCGGAGTTCTGGTCAGAGCACGCACCCCGGCAGAAGTGCGGGGCGTACGCACAGCGACATCGGTGCGGTCGCCTGGGTCGCCTGGGTCGAGGGGCCGCGGCGTGGAGGGAGGTCGGCCGCGCGCGGAGGGGGGTAGGGGGGAAGGGGGAAGGCGTCTCAGAAGCACCCCTAGCAGGCGATCGCATGTGTACATGTTTATCGATGTATGTATGTAGCATATGTATGTATGCATGCATGCATGCATGCATGCATGCATGCATGCATGGATGCATGGATGCATGGATGCATGGATGCATGTATGCATGTATGCATGTATGCATGTATGCATGTATGCATGTATGTATTGCAATGGCGTGCCATATATTCTTTGCTGCCTGTGGTGAGCGGGAGGGGGCCGCGGCCACCTGTGCTCAAGCCTTTCATCCAGCGAGCTGGGGGCACCTGTCCAGGCAGAGGCGCGGATGGTTGGCAAGCCGTTCGTGTGGCTCCTGGGCGCCGCTACCAACCTGCTGGCGGCCTGGATCTCGCGTGCGCCGCCGTGTCCCACGGCCCCCTCGTGCCCAGCCTCGCCGGCGTGCCCGTCGGTGTCTTGCCCGAACCTCTCGTGCGGGGAGGTCCACTGCCGCGCGGCGGAGGAGCAGCTGACTTGCCCGGCGGCGCCCCCTGCGCCGCCCCCGTCGCCGGCGGCGCCCGCGGCGCCATCGGCTCCCGAGCCGGTGCCAACGCCGGCGGAGCCGCCATCGAGCTCGTTCTGGAGCTGGGCGGCGCTGCTGCTGGGCCACGTGCCGCTGGCCGCGCTCCAGCTCTGGCGCGGCGTCATCGGTCTCGTGAAAGGCCTCGTGTGCCGCCGCCATGGCCGCCACAGTGCCGCCACCGCACGGCGTCCTGCGCTGGGCATGGGTGCTGCGCGAGGAGAGCGGCTCTGGCATCAACGGAGGGTCTGGGGCAGATTGGCGGATCCAGCAGCGGGGAGCAGTGACCCGCTGGACCTCCTGATCTCTAGTGCTGACCACGACGTGTACGAGGAGCGGTACAGCCAGGGCAATCCAGATATCGTCGCCGTGGTCTTCAGCCCGACTCGCCAGGCGCTTCAGGGTGTGAACCCGAACTTGCTCTACCGTTTCAGGCGGGAGCCGAACGGGCGCGAGACGGTCGCCATCCAGGACGCTCTCGTTCAGGTAACGGACCAGCTGTACTTGGATCGAGAGCGCGCCGCTGGCCGACCGCGCGTGCTCCCTGCGGGCGGCTCCTACCTAGAGTTTGACTTCACTGCCGCAGCCCCTGGACCAGGCGTCCCTGGCGCATGCCCTGCCGCTCTCGTGCCCGCGGGTGGAGCCGCCGCCGGCGCGGCGCCTGCGGCGCCCTTGGTGATCGCGGCCGTCGCCGGCGCCGCCGCCGCCCCTGCAGCGGGCCTCGCGGCGGGCGCAGCCGTGCCTGTAGCAGGCGCCCCAGCGGGCGCCGCTGGCGTTGCGCCGCCGGCTGCAGCAGGAGCGGCTGGACCGCCTGTGGTGCCTGCCCCGGCTTGGGTGCTCATCGAGAGTACCGGAGGAGGCAATCGTGGCGATGTAGTGCAGCTCAACGGGACCGAGCGGATCGAGGGTGACATCGGGCTCCTCCAGCTGAACGCGGGCTGGGTCGCCATCCGTCGGATCTCGATGGACCCATCGGTGTATCGGTGCGCCGAGAGGGGGGCGGACATCAGGCTGCTGGGCGTGCCACCTCGGCCTGACGGCTCCAGGCAGCGTCTGGCGTGGCGTGAGGCGGTGCCGATGATGGTGGAGAACATCATCCCTGGGTGGCTGCTCGACGGTCCTCGCACCATGCTCTGGTGCGCACAGTTCATCGACAGGGGAGGACTACGGGGTCGCCCACTACGAGAACATCATGAAGATGATGGAGCACCTCGCGTGCTGGGATCAGGTGAACCTCCCCGACTTGGTCGGGGCGGAGCTGGCCATTCGACAGGCGCAGCTCTACGAGTACATCTAATCCATGGAGTTCGAGGCTCAGCAGTCGAAGGGCTCCAAGGACGGCAACGACGGAGACGGCAAGAAGAGGGGCCGAGGGCGTGGAGGAGGGCTCCACCGATTCGGCATCGTGGACGAAGCGGCGGTGTTCACAGGGGCGGCCAAGGAGGACGGCCGCTCCATGATATGCCCGCTACTACTGGAGCATGTCTCCAAACAAGTGGAGCGCGACGCAGGGATCCTGAAGCAGATCAGGAAGGCCCGTGAAGAGCGTCGCGCTCTGTCATCATGAGCAACGCGGACGGCTTCTGGGTGCCCCTCGCCCAGGAGCCTGCCAGGCCGAGAGAGGGGGCGCCCGTGGGCCTCGCGGGTGCAGCAGATCTACCTGTACATGAGGCTTCCCACTACAGCGCCGATCTTCGCCAGCGTGATCTCTTTCCTTTGCCCTACTTTGGCGATGGGGCCCTGTCTCCTACCGCACCTACCCCGCAGTCGAGGTCAGTGCGCAGGCGCCTTGAGAAACCTCCCCACGTTCACGGCATGGTCGACGAGATGACCGACGCGCTGAACGAGCTTTGGGGCCGCCCGCCTGCGACGCGCCGTCAAGCGCCCGCCGGCACGCCGGCGCCTGCAGCTAGCCGCGCCCTCGTCCTCTCGGAGCTCCGCCAGGCCGCGGTGAGGTTTGGCCCGTGCCCAGAGGGCTTGGGCGGTCCAGGAGCCCTTGAGGAGCTCCGGATATCTCAATCATACGAGGGTGACGCCACGTTTCTTGCCCCGGTGAGCTTCGACCTCGTCGACTCCATCTCACTGCCTCCTGCTGGTAGCCGACCCGCCGCCCTGGAGACGATCGACGAGATGGCAGGCCAGAAGATCGCTCATCGGTTGAAAGAGTTACTCCTGCCCCGACAGCTGGGGATGAAGCGCATCAGAGAGGCAGGTCCGAGACGACTCTACACGGACCCTGCCCTTCGCAACCCGCGCCTCTACGCGACGGTGGTGCGGCGGCTTATGAACGCCGGGCTGGTTGACTTCAACAGCTCGGCGGAGTGTTACGTTGGCATGTTTTCGTACGCAAGAAGAACGGGTCGCTGCGGATGATCCTCGATGGGCGGCACGCGTCCCTCAGGTTCGCGCCTGCAGACCCCGTGGAGCTAGCGACGGGCTGACCATTCGCTCAGATCTCGGTCGACGGCGACGAGCCCATCAGCATCGGGGGCGTCGACATCTGCGACGCTTTCTACCAGATCGAGCTTCCGTCGTGGCTGCGCCGCTATTTTGGCCTGCCCAGGCTGCGGGCTGGCGACCTCGGACTTTCTCACCTGTCCGATGGGTCGCCGGTGCGGCCATCGTCATGGGTCGTGCCGTGCTTCAGATGCCCGCCGATGGGCTGGAGCATCAGCCTTTGGATCTGCCAGAGCTTGAACGAGGCTGTGACTGCTCGTGCTCTTCCTGGCCATTTTGGCCGTCGTCTCGTGGACCGTCGGCCCGCGCCTGACCTGCAGCAAGGTATGGCGCACACGGTCTACGTTGACAACTTCATCGCCCTTTCCCACAGGCTGCGCGAGGTACACGATGCAGCTGCTGCAGTGCAGAAGGAGCTGACGGCTTCAGACCTCCCCACTCACCCAGTGGAGGCATCAGTCGGCGGCGACACGCTGGGCTGGCACTTCGACGAGGACAAGCCCGTGATCGGTCTCAGCGTCCGACTGCGCTGGCGGCTTCGCCTTGGCATTGGCGAGCTGCTAGAGCGTGGCTGGTGCAGTGGCCACGCCATGGCGAAGGTGATATCCCACTTCGCGTCGAGGGCGCTAATTCGCCGCGAGCTGCTGAGCTGCCTGGGGGCCGCGTACGGCTTCATGGGGGATGGCGGCCGCGAGAGGCGGCGGCTGACTCCGGCAGTGAAGCGGGAGCTGACCTGGCGCCGCGCGTTGCTGCCCCTGTGCTTTCGAGACGCCGGGCGGCCGCTTCCGCCAGTCGTGTCTTGCGTAGACGCATCGTGGTGGGGTGCAGGGGCGACTGAGAAGACCATCACCTCGGATCAAGCTCGTCGTCTGTCTATCTTCAACGAGCGATGGAGATTCGGTCGTGATGGGGAGCAGCAGGTCGCCCCGCGGGACATGGCCTTGGCCCGGGAGAGCAAGCAAGCTGAGCATATCACCACGTCATGCATTAGGCGAGCCTCGTCGCAGCACGATCGAGATCCAGCAGTCATAGCAGCAGCCATGGAGCAGCAAGTCCCTTTCCGAGTCGAGCCGAAGCTTAATCGGGAGGTGGGGGTCACGTTCGAGGAGGTGCCAGAGGAGGTCTGGGCGGAAGGATGGCATCGGGTTTTGTCTACACCATGGACCAGGAGGGAGGCGCAGGTGGTATTGGAGGGGAGAGCGCTAGTTTTGTCTACTCCATGGCCCCAGTATTGGCGTTGCTCAAAGGCAGGTCATCGTCGCCTCCGCTTCTGAGGATCTGTCGTCAGGCCTGCGCCCTCCTGTTAGCCTCGGGGTCCTCTGCAGTCTGGCGGTGGGTCCCATCCGAGCACAACAGCGCTGACCCTGCTTCTCGTGCCCAGGCTGGTGATATCCCCGAAGCCGTGCGGGCCAAGGCATCGGGGCCTGCCGCGCCCTGTACGCCCGCCCAGGCAGCAGCTTTCGGACGCGATGGCGGCGCCGCTGTCGATGTCGGCCCTCGGCTGCACGGCGACGCCAGCTTCGCCGGCGCCGCGGTCTCGGAAGCGGCCAGCGGCTGCTGCGGCGGCTGCGGCTGCCAGCCAGTCGCGGCGCCAGAGGCTGCGGCGCGCCCAGCCGAGAGCGACCGCCGGGCCGTTCGCCGGCAGGAGAGGGCGAGCCGTTTCCCTGCGCCCCCGCCCTCGGCCCCCCGCCGGGGCTTGACCTTCCTGGAGGAGCAGTCAGTGGGGGATGCGACCAGGGCGGACTACGAGCGCCGGCATGCCGCCTTCAGCCTGTGGGCCTGCCAGCGGGGCCACTCGTTGGTGACGCCGGCGGAGGTGGACAAGGCGCTGGTGCTATTCTTTCACGAGGAGTTCTTGGACGGGGGCGAGAGCAGCGACGCCTGGAAGCTGATGGCGGCCCTCGCCCCCGTGCGCTCGGGCCTCTTTCAGGAGCTGCACCGCCGCGCGCCCGCAGGCCACCGCCTGTTCCCAGTGACCTACGCGCAGTGGAACTACCACTTCAAGGCTGTCGTCCCCGACCTCGGCCCGCAGGTCCTGGGCAACTTGGCGCTGCACCAGCTGCGGCACGGCGGCGCGAGCCACGAGCTGTACGCGGCGGCGAGGCCCCTCCGCGACATCCAGAAGCGCGGCATGTGGGCCACCGATGCCGCGCTCCGACGCTACGCCAAGGGCGGCCGCGTGCAGGAGCAGCTGCACCGCCTCCCGCGCGCCCTGCAGCTCCGAACCGAGCAGGCGTTCCGCGGGATTGGCGCCACGCTGTCGGCGAGCTGGCTTCGTGGGTGAGGCGCGCCAAGGCCGGCGTTTTCTCGGAGGTCTTCAGCGGCTCTGGGCGGATGTCCGCGGCATGGCGTCTGCGTCTTCGGTCGCAGCATGCCGCCTTTGAGCTGGACATTCGCCACGACGCCGACAGGGACCTCCTCCGAAAACGGATCAGACAGCTAGTGCGGGGCTGGGTGCGGAGTCGGCTCATCGTCGCGATCTGGATTGCGACGCCTTGCCATTCTATGAGCCGTGCCCGCAACCGACCCAACGGGCCACCGCCCCTTCGGACGAGACAGTTTCCGCTTGGGCTGCCAGGCCTGTCGCCAGGAGACCAGCTCAAGGTTGAGAGAGGAAACACGCTTGCCACTTTCAGCTTCTCTCTCTTCCTGCTCGCGCGCAGTTTGAACATACCAGTTGTAATTGAGAACCCTAGCACCTCTCGGTTGTGGCAGTTCCCAGGTGCAATCCATCTCAGTCGAATTCGTAACACTCGCACTGTGGACTTTGATTTTTGTGCTTTCTCGACCGCGTGGCGAAAGCGCACTCGGCTCTTATACTGCCATCTCAACCTCGACCTCTCATTCCTTGTAAATGTTCGGGTCGCGGCGTCTGCAGCTTCAGCCGCCGCCATATCAGGTCCTCGAGGGCAAAGACGCCTCAGGCACTTTCTGGACGCACATTGCAGAACCATATCCCAAAGACTTGTGTAGGCTGGTAGCTAAGTGTTTCCAACAGGCTTTGCGAAACCACACGTTTCTTAGCCTGGGCAGGTTTGTGTTGGCCTAAGGCCAGGGTTTCAAAATTCGCAGATGCTCGAGTTTTTAGATTTCGGATCGCGATTGTCTCGGGACTCGTTTTCCTTGGTCGAGGTGCCTCGCCCAGCCAGTCAAAGTCGCACGGAGCTCCGGGTCGAGTCATCACACAGAGTTGCGGATGCAAAACAATTCTGGCCCTCGAGAGTCTCCCCAGCTTGCACAGATTGCAATGGCGTGCCATAGATTCTTTGCTGCCTGTGGTGAGCGGGAGGGGGCCGCGGCCACCTGTGCTCAAGCCCCCCACCCACGCTGCGCTCCCATCCCTTTTTCAGCTCGAGCAGTGTCCGTTGGATCGTGATTGTCTCGGGACTCGTTTTCCTTGGTCGAGGTGCCTCGCCCAGCCAGTCAAAGTCGCACGGAGCTCCGGGTCGAGTCATCACACAGAGTTGCGGATGCAAACCAATTCTGGCCCTCGAGAGTCTCCCCAGCTTGCACAGATGTATGTATATATGTATGTATGTAGGTATGTATGTAGGTATGGATGTATGTATGTATGTATGTTTTTAGGTATGTACGTATACACACGTATGTATGTATGTACGTATGCATGTATGTGTATGTGTTTACATGCATGTACAACAGTATCGATATGAATGTATGGATCAAGGGGGCGTGGATTAGCGACGGAGCCCAGCCACACGGCCTCTCTCGGGAGGGGCCATCTTCCCACCCGACAGGAAACTTCAAGAACTCAGCGTGAACTGGAGGAAAAAAAGGGGCGCGGATTAGCGACGGGTCTCGTTTCCATGTGAAAGGCGGATTTCCGCCGCCAGCCGAGGCGGCACCGGCCACAGTTTGGGGAGGGCACCTCCGCCGATCCATGGATGTGGCGACCGCGCGCCAAAGTCATGGATCGCTAATCCATGTTTGCGCGCCCCCGACCCTGCCTCTTAGAAGGAGCGGGCCTTGTCTATAGATGTAGGGCCGGCGCCTTCTAAGGAGCAGCCTCCTTCGAAGAAGACTTCCCCCCTCCTCCGACCCCCTTGTTCATGATGGAAAAATCACGCGCGCACGCAACAACAACAACATTAACAACAAGAACAACAACAACAACAACAACAACAACAACAACAGCAACAGCAGCAGCAACAGCAACAACAACAACAACAGCAGCAACAACAACAGCAACAACAACAACAAACATGTTACCGTCATGCGCGGTGTTTCCACATGAAGCAGGCGACCATAATTATAACCATCCCCATCATGGGGGACTATTGTTCTTTAGTGGGGATCGTTATTCCCATGCCCAGATCTCCCGCCCAATGAGGTCTTGCAAAAACCTCCTCCGAGGAATTTCAACATATCCCGCCTCGAAAACGCATGCCCGCGCCTTGCTGCGCCGATGCGAGACCGCCAGTGAAGCCTCAGCCAAGGGTAAAGCACAAGGAAGTAGGTTTTGTCGGGACGGGGGCTGTCGGCGGCGAGGAACACCACCGTCCTGAGGAAAAGGGGAGGAAGGCTCGAGCGGGAGCGTTGTTCTTGCTGGGAGCGGCGCCAATTCAAAAGAGAGCACCCAGCGCAAAGCGGGAGGGAGTCTTGGGCGGGAGCGCTGTTTTTGTTGGGACGGCGGCTGTCGGCGGCGAGCATGAGCACCGCTTTGTGTAAAAAAGGAGGGAGTCTCGAGCGGGAGAGTTGTTGCTGCTGGGGGGCGGCGCCGATGAGCAAAGAAGGAGGAAGTCTCGAACGGGAGCGTTGTTGAACATTATTTATTCTAAAGAATAATTATTGTTGGGCCCCCTGGTGCGCGCCCCCCCTGCGCCGCCTAGGCCGCAGCTACATTTTCATCATTTTCGTGAGGAAGCCTCAGAAAAGAGGGTGTGTACAGGATCCGGTTGTTTTGTTGTAATCCGCTTTCCCTTGCAAAAAACAATAGAAAATGACATTTCTTGTTCTAATATAATCAAATTTCAAGAATCCCTTGCAAAAAATAAGGTAAAGTGGACATTCGCGCGCGCAAGACGAAATCCTTCCAAAACCTTAGTGTTCGCAGCGATTTTAACATAAAAACATCAAAAAACCAATGGTTTTTCAACAAAAAAATGTCAAAATCTCATCCCGCGCGCTCTTGCGGATTCGTAGGAAACCCAACACTTTTTAAACATTTCTGTCAAACGGGCTTTTGCGAGCAACTTTTTCGAACTTCTGCGACAACGGTTGCGCACCTGCCAGGGCCATCATCCCTGTCAAATAATACCATGCGGGACACATTCGTTTTTTCTTCGCGCGCGCACGCCGAAATCTCCAAAAACCATTGGGCTTCTTAAGAATTTTAGCACCGCGCATCATAAAATCACACGAATCGCACCGTAGGTCCTCGAAAAACACCTGCACGACTTTTCAAAATTTCTACCCGCGCGCGCTGTCCGAATCCTAAAAAAACCAATGGTTTTCCAACATTTATGTTACATGAGCTCGCGCGAGCTACTTTCGCACGCTCTTGCAACGGGGTTCGCGCGCCTGCCAGGGGCCACAATCCCTTGCGGTTGCGCCATAGGTTGCGCCCTCGGCCGCCGAGAATAAAACGTCCCCCTATTGGTTGCGCCATAGGTTGCGCCCTCGGCCGCCGAGAATAAAACGTCCCCCTACTGGTTGCACCATGCCTGGACACTTGGCCCCTGATGTATTTCTGCCAGGAGCCCAGCTGGCAGCATTGCGCCCCATCCGTGCCATCAGGGACGGGCGTATGCCAGAAGATGACGAGCACACGAACTCGTCTCTTTAGAGCCGCGGCGGGGAAAAGACGGTGGGTGGGCGTGCAAGCGCCGTTCCCGCCCCTCCTCTCTCTTCTCTCCTTTCCTCCTTGTCCTGCTCCTCCTCCTCCTCCTCCTCCGGCGGGGGGCGTGAGGATCCGGCATCGCTCACAACCATCGGGACAACCATCGGGACAACCATCGGAACAACCATCGGGACAACCATCGGGACAATCATCGGGACAGTCATCGGGACAACGATCGGGACAAGCACAACCATCAGGACAACCATCGGGACAATCATCGGGACAACGATCGGGACAACCACAACCATCAGGACAACCATCGGGACAACCATCGAGACAACCATCGGGACAACCATATCCTCTCTCTCTTGTGTATTCCCACATCCCTCAGGAATTTGCCCTAAAGATATGATCAACTATCTTGTGAGTTCGTACCGTGTGTATCATGTGTATCATGTACCATATGCATCATATGCAACAGATGTTCTGTGGAAGGCTTAACAACTTCTGTGGGTTAACAAGGCTTAACAACTTCTGTGGGTGTACGAACGTAGGCTTAACAACTTCTGTGGGTGTGTACTCCACGCCAGTGTAGTAGCCACGGTCGTCCGCAGGCCACGAAGTGAAGTGTCCGAACGTCATAGGGCGGGAAGCTGGGTGTGGGTGGTGGCGAAGAGTCGTGTGGATATTTGGTAGAGCTTGCACTGCCCCCCCACAAAGTGGGGGTATTGGCTGGCGTCGCATGAAAACCCTGGCACTGGTGAGAACACTGAGCGTTCGGGTAAAGTGATTGTTGTTGTTGTTGTTGCTGATGTTTTTGTTGTTGTTTTTGTTGTTGTTTTTGTTGTTGCTGTTGTTGTTGTTGTTGTTGAACTCTCCCCCGGGGCTCGCACCTTGTTTTTTTTTCTGAAGGAAAGTCTTCCTGCTCAAACTGTGCCCCTGCCCCCCGGGCTACAACAACAACGGCTCCCGCTTGAGACTTCCTCGATTTTTACTCGGGACCCCCGCTCCCGCCTGAGACGTCCGCGCAATTTACTAAGGAAAGGCGCTCCCGTCTGAGACTTCCTCGCAATGTAATCAAGACCCCCGCTCCCGCCTGAGACTTCCGTGCAATTTACGTGGGAACGGCGCTCCCGCCTGAGACTTCTTCGAATTTTACTCAGGACCCCCGCTCCTGCCTGACATTTCCGCGCAATTGACTCAGGAACGGCGCTCCCGCCTGAGACTTCCTCGCAATTTAGTGAGGACCCCCGCTCCCGCCTGAGACTTCCGTGCAATTTGCTCAGGAACGGCGCTCCCGCTTGAGACTTCCTCGCAACTTAGTCAGGGCCCCCGCTTCCGCCTGAGATTTCCTCACAATGTACTCAGGACTGCGCTCTCGCGTGCGACGTCCTCACAAATTATTCTGGAATTGCGTTTCGGCGCTCAGGAACCACGCACGCGCCAAGGACGCCTTCACAACGTGGTATCTTCCCTCTTCCTTCGTCCTTCCCCCTCCCCTTCCTCCCGCTCTCCCTCGTTCTTCCCCTCCTCCTCTTGCAGGGCCCGCGCCAATTCCAATGGCGGGCAGAGATATGTACGCCCCTGAAGGATTGTCCGCCCGTTCCGGTTTGCCCGTACGTCTAAGCCCGCCGGCCCCAGCAAAGAGAAATAATCCCCCCGAAAGGGGTGTGATCGAAGACTAAGAGGGCGGGCATCGAGGGTGTAGGGTATACGTGTTGAATGACTCGCGGGCAAGTAAGAGCGTACAGCCTTAAAATGGTTGTTGTTGTTGTTGTTGTTGTTGTTGTTGTTGTTGTTGTTGTTGTTGTTAGTAAGGGCGGGGCGCCCCGACCCGTGTCCCACAACACCCCCCCCCCCACCCCCCACAACACTCACAACAACCGGGGGGGGGTCCGGACGGGCAACCGAAAGTTTCGGGCCCATTTCGGCGCACCCCTCACACGGTTCGTGGCCCCACAGGGGGCGGAGCCGAAGGCCTGGGGCCCATTTCGGCGCACCCCTCACACGGTTCGTGGCCTTACAGGGGGCGCAAGCGAAGGTCTCGGGTCCATTTCGGCGCACCCCTCACACGGTTCGTGGCCCCACAGGGGGCGCAGCCGAAGGTTTTCGCGGCCCCACAGGGGGCGCAGCCGAAAGCTTCGGGCCAATTTCGGCGCACCCCTCACACGGTTCGTGGCCCCACAGGGGGCGCAACCGAAGGCTTTCGTTGCCCCACAGGGGGGGCAACCGAAGGCCTCGGGCCCATTTCGGCGCACCCCTCACACGGTTCGTGGCCTTACACGGAGCGCAAGCGAAGGTCTCGGGTCCATTTCGGCGCACCCCTCACACGGTTCGTGGCCCCACAAGGGGCGCAGCCGAAGCTTTTCGCAGCCCCACAGGGGGCGCAGCCGAAAGCTTCGGGCCAATTTCGGCGCACCCCTCACACGGTTCGTGGCCCCACAGGGGGCGCAGCCGAAGGTTTTCGCGGCCCCACAGGGGGCGCAACCGAAGGCTTTCGCGGTCCATTTCGGCGCACCCCTCACACGGTTCGTGGCCCCACAAGCCCGCAACCGAAGGTCTCGGGTCCATTTCGGCGCACCCCTCACACGGTTCGTGGCCCCACAGGGGGCGCAGCCGAAGGCTTTCGCGGCCCCACAGGGGGCGCAACCGAAAGCTTCGGGCCCATTTCGGTGCACCCCTCACACGGTTCGTGGCTCCACAGGGGGCGCAACCGAAGGCCTCGGGCCCATTTCGGCGCACCCCTCACACGGTTCGTGGCCTTGCAGGGGGCGCAACCGAAGGTCTCGGGTCCATTTCGGCGCGCCCCTCACACGGTTCGTGGCCTTACAGGGGGCGCAACCGAAGACTTCGGACCCATTTCGGCGCACCCCTCACACGGTTCGGCGCCCCACAAAGGGCGCAACCGAAGGCTTCGGGTCGATTTTTGCGCGCCCCTCAAACGGCTCGTGGCCGCACAAGGGGCGGAACCGAAGGCCTCGGGCCCATTTCGGCGCACCCCTCAAACGGTTCGTGGCCGCACAAGGGGCGGAACCGAAGGCCTCGGGCCCCACAGGGGGCGCAACCGAAACCCTCGGGTCCATTTCGGCGCACCCCTCACACGGTTCGTGGCCGCACAGCAAGCGCAACCGAAGGCATCGGGTCCATTTCGGCGCACCCCTTGCACGGTTCGTGGCCCGACAAGGGGGCGCAGCCGAAGACTTCGGGCCCATTTCGGCGCCCCTCACACGGTTCGTGGCCGCTTACAGGGCGCAACCGAAGGCTTTCGCGGCCCCACAAGGGGCGCAGCCGAAAGTCTCGAGTTCATTTCGGTGCACTCCTCACACATCGTGGCCCCACAGGGGGCGCAACCGAAGGTTTCGGGTCCATTTCGGCGCACCCCTCACACGGTTCGTGGCCCCACAGGGGGCGCAGCCGAAGGCTTTCGCGGCCCCACAGGGGGTGCAACCGAAGGCCTCGGGTCCATTTCGGCGCACCCCTCACACGGTTCGTGGCCCCACAGGGGGCGCAACCGAAGGCTTCGGGCCCATTCCGGCGCACCCCTCACACGGTTCGTGGCCCCACAGGGGGCGCAACCGAAGGCTTTCGCGGTCCATTTCGGCGCACCCCTCACACGGTTCGTGGCCCCACACGGTGCGCAACCGAAGGCTTTCGCGGCCCCACAGGGGGCGCAACCGAAGGCTTCGGGCCCAGTTCGGCGCACCCCTCACACGGTTCGTGTCCCCACAGGGGGCGCAACCGAAGGCTTCGGGTCCATGTTGGCGCACCCCTCACACGGTTCGTGGCCCCACAGGGGGCGCAACCGAAGGCTTTCGCGGCCCCAGGGGGGCGCAACCGAAAGTCTCGGGTCCATTTCGGCGTACCCCTCAAACGATTCGTTGCCCCACAGGGGGCGAAACCGAAGGCTTCGGGCTCATTTCGGCGCACCCCTCACGCGGTTCGTGGCCTCACACGGGGCGCAACCGAAGGCTTTCGCTGCCCCACAGGGGGCGCAGCCGAAGGCCTCGCGTCCATTGCGGCGCACCCCTCACACGGTTCGTGGCCCCACACGGGGCGCCACCGAAGGCTTTCGTTGCCCCACAGGGGGGGCAACCAAAGGCCTCGGGCCCATTTCGGCGCACCCCTCACACGGTTCGTGGCCTTACACGGAGCGCAACCGAAGGTCTCGGGTCCATTTCGGCGCACCCCTCACACGGTTCGTGGCCCCACAAGGGGCGCAGCCGAAGCTTTTCGCAGCCCACAGGGGGCGCAGCCGAAAGCTTCGGGCCAATTTCGGCGCACCCCTCACACGGTTCGTGGCCCCACAGGGGGCGCAGCCGAAGGTTTTCGCGGCCCCACAGTGGGCGCAACCGAAGGCTTCGGGTCCATTTCGGCGCTCCCCTCACACGGTTCGTGGCCACACAGGGGGCGCAACCACATGCTTCGGGCCTATTTCGGGGCACCCCTCACACGGTTCGTGGCCCCACAGGGGGCGCAACCGAAGGCTTTCGCGGCCCCACAGGGAGCGCAACCGAAGGTCTCGGGTCCATTTCGGCGCACCCCTCACACGGTTCGTGTCCCCACAGTGGGCTCAACCGGAAGGCTTCGGGTACAATTTCGCGCGCACCCATCACACGGTTCGTGGCCCCACAGGGGCGGAACCCAACCGAAGGCTTGTTTTTCTTTTTTTTTTTATTTTTTTTTTTTTTTCTTTTTTTTCTTTTTTGCATTTCTTTTTTTTTTTTTTTTTTTTTTTTTTCGCACCTTTCTTTCTGTCTTCTGCCCCCACAGGGGCGCAGCCGACGGCCTCGGGTCAATTGCGGCGCCACCCCTCCACCACGGTTTCGTGGCCCCGGCGCAGGGCCGCAACCGAAGGGAGTGGATTTTTTTTTTTGTTTTTTTTTTCTTTTTTGTGTTCTTTCTTTTTTTTGTTTTTTGTTCGGGCCGATTTCGGCGCACCCCCCAAACGGTTCGTGGCCCCACACGGGGCGCAACCGAAGGCTTTCGCTGCCCCACAGGGGGCGGAGCCGAAGACTTGGGGCCCATCTCGGCGCGCCCCTCACACGCACGGTTCGTGGCCCCACAGGGGGCGCAGCCGAAGGCTTTCGCGGCCCCACAGGGAGCGCAACCGAAGGATTCGGGTCTATTTCGGCGCACCCCTCACACGGTTCGTGGCCCCACAGGGGGCGCAACCGAAGGCATCATTCCTAGAGATCCATAGGGTTCCGACAGATTCTTAGGATTCCCATAGATTTTTCGGATTCCTAGAGATTCCTACGAACCCGAGAGAGTCTTAGGATTCCATAGATTCCTATTATTTCCAGAGACCCATACGATTCCCAGAGATTCCTAGGATTCCTAGAAGTTTTTTGGACTCTTACATATTCCTAGGGTTCCTAGAGATTCTTATGATTCCCAAAGATTCCTGGGATTCCCAAAGATTCATAGGATTCCTAGAGATTCCGATGATTCCCAGTGATTCTTAAGATTCTTGGAGATTCTCAGGATTCCCAGAGATTCCTAGGATTCCCATAGATTCCTAGGATTTTTTAAGATCCCTAGGATTCCCAGAGGTTTGTAGGATTCCGAGAGATTCCTAGGATTCCCAGAGATTCGTGGGATTCCCAGAGATGCTTTGGATTCTTAGAGATTCTAGGGTTCCTAGAGATTCTTATGATTTCAGAGATTTTTAGAAATTTCCAGAGATTCCTAGGATCCCGAGAGATTCCTAGGATTCGCAGAGGTTCTTCTGATTCCCAAAGATTCCTCGGATTCCTAGAGATTCCTACGATTCTAGAGATTCTTAGGATTTCCAGAGATGCGTAGGATTCCCAGAGATTCCTCGGAATCCCAAAGGTTCTGAGGATTCCCAGAGATTCTTAGGATGCCCGGAGACCCTTAGGATTCCCAGAGATTCCTTGGATCAGAGATTCGTAGGATTCCAAGAGGTTCGTAGGATCACCAGAGATTTTCAAGAATCCCAAAGATTTCAATGGATGCCTAGAGATTCGTAAGAATGTCAGAGATTCTTAGAATCTCTTAATATTCTTAGGATTCCAAGAGATTCAAAGGCTTCCAACAGATTCATGGGATTCCCAGAGATTCGCAGGATTCAAGGCTATTACTACTACTACCACTACTGTTACTACTACTTTTACTACTACTACCACTACTTTTACTACTACTTTTACTACTACTACTACTACTACTACTACTACTACTACTGCTGCTACTACTACTACTACTACGACTACGACTACTACCACTACTACTACTACTACTAGTACTACTACTACTACTACTACTACTACTACTACTACTACTACTACTACTACTACTACTACTAGACGACGACTACGACTACTTACTACTACTACGCACTACTACTACTACTACTACTAGTACTACTACTACTACTACTACTACTACTACTACTACTACTACTACTACTACGGCTACGACTACGACTACGACTACGACTACTACTACTACTACTACTACTACTACTACTACTACTACTACTACTAGTACGCGCAGCGAGGGGGTACTACTACTACTACTACCACTACTACTACTACGACTACTACTACGATTGCTACTACGATTACTACTACTACTACTACTACTATTACTACTAGTACTACTACTACTACTACTACTACTACTACTACTACTACTACTACTACGACGACGACGACGACGACTACTACTACTACTACTACTACTACTACTTTTACTGATTGCATTTTACTACTTACGACTACTACCTACTACTACGATACTACTAGACTACTACTACTACGGACGATTACTACCACTACTACGACTACGACTACTACTAGTACTACTACTACTAATACTACTACTACTACTACGACGACTACTACTACTACTACTACGATACTACTACTACTACTACTACTACTACTACTACTACTACTACTACTACTACTACTACTACTACTACTGCTACTAGTACTACTACTACTCACTACTACCACTACTACGGGATACGACTAGAAGTTACTCTCAGGGCTACTACTTAGTACGGGTTCGACGAGACCAGTAGCACTACGAGGTCGGCGCGGTAGCGGGCGCATACTTGTAGCTGGTGGGAACGCGTGGGCTGCCGTAAGGACCTCGAAGCTTTCCTAGTGGATTCCTATGCCTTGGGGTGGCAGGAGGGTCGGTCACCGTCGCGCCCCCCCCCCCCCCCGCGACGCGACGTGCGACGCGTCGCGTCGCGCGTCGCGTCGCGCCGGGGGGGGGGGGGGGTACGGGGTCGCAGTGCGGGCCTCTGCCATATAGCGGAGGCCCGCACTGCGACCCAGTGGGACGGGGTCGCAGTGCGGGCCTCGGATCTGTACAGGGCCCTATACAGTCTGTATCGGATCTGTACAGGGTCCCATACAGTCTGTATCGGATCTGTACAGGGTCCCATACAGTCTGTATCGGATCTGTACAGGGTCCCACACAGTCTGTACGCGGCTGATTTTTCCTGACAGGGTCCACGACGCCGACTATGGGATCTGTAGGGGGTCCTATACAGTCCGTATCGGATCTGGAAAGGGTCTTATGCAGTCCGTATTGGATCTGTGTAGGACCCTATGCAGTCCGTATCGGATCTGTGTAGGATCCTATTCAGTCCGTATCAGATGTGTGTAGCATCCTATTCAGTCCGTATCAGATCTGTGAAGGATCGTATACAGTCCGTATCGGGTCTGTATAGGATCCGATACAGTCCGTATCGGATCTGTATAGGATCGTATACAGCCCGTATCGGATCTGTATAGGATCCGATACAGTCCGTATCGGATTTGTATAGGATCGTATACAGTCCGCATCGGATCTGTATAGGATCGTATACAGTCCGTATCGGATCTGTATAGGATCGTATACAGTCCGTATCGGATCTGTATAGGATCGTATACAGTCCGTATCGGATCTGTATAGGATCGTATACAGTCCGTATCGGATCTGTATAGGATCGTATACAGTCCGTATCGGATCTGTATAGGATCCTATACAGTCCGTATCGGATCTGAATGGGATCCTATACAGTCCGTATCGGATCTGAATGGGATCCTATACAGTCCGTGTCGGATCTGTATAGGATCCTATACACGGACAGGACATTCTCACGGATCTGTACAGGTTCCTAAGGATCCCTAGGACATTCTCACGGATTCCTAGGACATTCCTAAGGATTCCTAAGAATTCCGAAGGATTCCCAGGTATTCCTAAAGATTCCTAGGAATTCCTTGCTTCGCCGGTGCACACATGCTTTTTGCCAGCAGGGATTCGTTGGTGCCAGAGAGGAGGTCCGCAGATGTTCACACAAATCGAATTCAATGGCGTTGTTGTGGGTGTTGTGGGGGGGGGGGGGGGGTCGTTGTTGTGGTTGTTGCCGGGGGGGCGGTCACGACGGGTCGCGTCGGCGCTGAGCCGCCTTGCACTTAAGGCCAGGGCGGGCCAGCGCCGACCGGGACGGGTCGGCGCTGTTTTGACTTTACTCCTTTTTTGTTTTTGTTTGGCCGCCCTTGCTTTGTTGTTGTTGTTGTTGTTGTTGTTGTTGTTGTTGTTTGGGGGCCGGTTTTGGCGGTCCCCCAAACCGCTTGAGCGCGAGTCTCATTTTCAATGAACATGTTTCCGGCGCCTCGGCGAGAGCGCCAGGGCGCTCATGAGGGGTCCAACAATAACAATGGGTTCGTAATTAACACCAACAACAACAGCAACAACAGCAGTCATGTTAAGACTGTTTGCTCTTGGTGGCACGCGTGTCTTGCATTCTGTATACATAGCCCAACACTTGATACTCGCCCACTTCGTCTTCGATCGCATCGCCTTTCGGGGGGAATCTCTTCCTTGTCGGGCACCGACTGAAGTGCGAGGAACTCTCGAGCGAGAGCGCCGTTCCTGAGTTCGGGGGCCTCTCTGGCCAGAGGCGCTCGGAATACATACGGAGAAATATCAAACGGGAACCTTTTGTCGCCGTATCTGGATCTCCACCAACTTGCTTGAATTACGAGAAAGTCTCGAGCGAGAGCGCCACTCTTGAGTTCGGGGGCCTCTTTGGCAAGGGCCTCTGCGACTACATCTGAAGGAAGTATCAAACGCGAGCCCTTGTCGTCGCAGTTGGGCATCCACCAATTCGACCGAATCGCGGAAAGTCTCGAGCGAAAGCGCCGTTAGTGAGTTCGGGGGCCTCTCTGGCCAGGGTGTCTTCGGGTAAACTGTGAGGAAGTATCGAGCGGGAGCTTCCGCCAACTTGACGGAATTGCGGGGAAGTCTCGAGCGAGAGCGCCGTTCTTGAGTTCGGGGGCCTCTTTGGCCAGGGTGTCTTGGGGGAATGTGTGAGGAAGTACGGTGGGGACGTTGGTTAAGGAATGTGCCCAGGAGGCTCCAGACCCTGGAGGATTCCTCACCTGGTAAGAGCGGCGTTGCTTTCCATGGTCAAGCCCCAACTGGTGTTCCACCAGCTTCCAGACATTGGATTCCTTATCTGCGGGCTCCTTATTCACTGCCCTCACCGTATCGAGCGGGAGCCGTTGGCGTTGTAGCCGAGCTTTCAGGGATCCTCGTTTTCAGAGAAACTGTAGCGGGCGTCGAGGCGAGCATGTGCGGAACCGCTCGAAGAGATCCACAGCAATTATGCTTTAGAAGTGAGTTTTCAACAACAACAACACCCAAATTGTCGATCCCTCCGAAGACGTGGAAAACATATGAAGTGGAGGGGGGAGACGAACATCCAGAAAATGAAATGATCTTCGGATTGTTGTGCCTCCTATTTTCCGTGCGTCCCAGAGCGCCGCACTTGGGTTCGGCCCCGCTGCTGGGCAGCGTTCTTGGCACATGCCCGCTCCCGGCGCTGGGAGCACTGCACGCAGCCGATTTGTCGCGCGCGCTCTTTGATAGCCGCCTTTCGCCGTCCACCCTGGCAGTTGGCGTCCATGGGTGCCCTCCAGAAAATGAGGTGCTCCTCGGATGTTTGTGCCTCCTATCTTCCCTGCGTCCCAGAGCGCCTGCAGAGGAGGCGCGTGCGTCCGGCGGGCCGGGCCGCCCCCCGGCGCGAGGGGTCCTACGGGGTCTGCCACATGGCCTACCACAAGCAGTCAGGCCCGCCCGCGGGCGCCCATCTCCCGGCGGGGGGGGGAGGGCCGTCGGCCTCGGCGGGCGGTGCGCGGCGTGGCGAGGAGGGAAGAAACTCAGGAGGGGGACAAAAGACACCCAGGCACAAGCAATCGTCGATTCCCCAGAAGGTATGGGGAAATACGCGAAGTGTGGGGGGGGGAAGACAAAAAATCCCGGAACCTGTGGCAAACTTGTGGGGGATCTTGGTATTTGTGACTTTTTTATTTGTGTGTATCCCAGGGCCCCTTCCAAAACGGCACGAACATAAACCTTTGGCGCTCCGCGCGGAGATTTCTTGGATCTGCGCTGGAACCCCCTGGCGGCGCCTCCGGCGCCGCCCCTAGCGGGGGGGGGTCCAGGCCAGATCCAAGAGATCCGCGCGGACCTCCAAAAGTTTATGTTTACAGTCAACCCGCATAGTAAGCATGGGCAACTTTCCCAAGGGTGCCATCCTTGCCTCCTCGGTCCACCCTTGGCCAGTTTCGTTGGCCGCGTTGTGCTCGAACAGCTTCGAAACGGCACTCCAAGGCCCTCGCTTCCTTACCCCGCAGCCTTACTAGACGGGATGACTGTATGCCGTTCGTTCTTCCTCTGCGGCTGTTGCGAGGGGCAGCGTGGCTCGTTGCGCTGCCTCTTCGGGGGGCCCCGCCCGCTTCCCAAGGTTGGTGTCTTCTCTCGTGCCCGACGCGGGCCCCATGCGGACTCGACGCGGATTCGACACGGATTCGACGCGGATATCGCAAGTTGGAATCCATACATTACCAATGGCGGGCTGTTTTTTCGATCCCACGACTTTTTGAAGGTCGGGGACGGCGTCGGGGTGGTGTGGTGTATACTTTTCCGCCATTTCTCCAGGGAAACAACAAAAAGTGTATACACCAGGACCCCGTATACACCATGATCCGCCTTCCTGTGCGAATGTCAGCGCAGGGTCGGACAAACCCTAGGATAGGCCCGTGACGGGACAGACAAGGTTTGGCCCCGAGGATGGAACATGAGGTTCGCCATGGGGGAAGCGGGCCTTGAGGGGAACGGGTCCTAGGGGTTTTCGCTAGTTTCGGGCTCTCGGGGCCTTCCACGGGCCCGGGCTTGTCAGAACACGACTCAGGATGAGGATCTCGTGTTGGGTCCAGGACCCGTTTCCCTTAGGACCCGTCTTCCCCAACGCGAAAGCGGGGGAAACCGGCCTGCCGGGCGAGGATTGGTAGAGAGAGGAAGAAGACCCAGCGCCTTCTGAGCCGTGGAGAGCAAAAACAGGACGGCCCAGTTCGGCCTCCAGGAGCCCTGCCCTGGCCCCATGGGACCTTCAAAAAGAGCCTCGGGATGAAAAAAAACGTTCTTGGGAACAGGACGAGACCTCCGAGGGGCCCACGCTGCTGAAACAGGGCTGGGACTCGGGATGAAAAAACAGTCCTTGGGAACAGGACGAGACCTCCAGGGGCCCACTGTGCTGAACACAGGGCCTCCCCGGGGCCCGTCCTCGGGCCCCGGGGCCAGCAGAGTCGGATCCATGGAGCTGCGGGGCCACGGAACAAACATCGGATCCGAGGACTTTCTGTGGAAAAAAACACACACACATACCACAAACAAAAACGTGGGAAAAAAACACACAGACTGTGGAAACAAAAACACACTGTGGGAAAACACACACACACACACACACTGTATGTTTTTTGGGGGAAAAACACACGGTGTGTGTTTTTGTCCCACGGACTGCATGGGGGTAGAGGGAGAGAGAGAGAGGTCGGGCCGGACGAAAGGAGGGGATAGGAAAAGGGGGGGGAAATCTGCTGCGTGCAGCTGGTTTCAGCCCCACCGAGGGGCCCATGCCTCGATACATGGGCGCCTCCGGCGCAGGGAGGCGCCGGAAAAATCAGCTACGTGAGCTGATTCTCAAACCCACCTTTGCTATCCCCCTCTTTCGCTCGGCCCGAAGAGAGGGAGGGAGAGAGAGAGACAGAGATGCGTGAAGGGAACGACATCCTCTTTCCTCCCCCTTCTTTTCCTCTTCCTCCCTCGGTCCCCCCCTCCCGCTTTCGCGACCCTTGTTCGCTCGGAGCAGGGCTCCAAGAGCATGGCTGGCTTTTGGAGTTATCGTCCGCGCCCGGCACCATCGTTGACGGCACGTGAGTTCGTCGGTTCTGTCCGCTTCGTCCCCGCAGCTTTCCTCCTCCTTCTCTCCAAACGGCGCAGGAACAACAGCAAAGGGAGCGAGGGAGCGAGGGAGACCTTCCTGGCCGGGGCCCCTCCCCCCTCTATTCGGCGGCGAGCGAGGGGGGGAAGGGAGAAGGAGAAGGCCTTCTCAGAAGGCTCGGAAGCTCCCCAGCCTCCCGAGAAGTTTCCCAAGCCTTCGCCGAAGACGCAGGGCATCCGACGGAGGCATCTACACACCACCACCCTGCCAGGCCAGGATGGCCCCGGCTTGGCAAGGTGTTGATGCATAGATGCCTTCTTCGCAGAGCACTTCTCACAAGGCGCGAGGGCTTTTGAGAAGTCTGGCCGCTTTCTGAGAATCAAGGGCTGAAAAAACGCCCCTACCCTGGTTTACGAGGCGCTGTGCGCTGAACCTCCTGTGGGCTGGCAGGGTAAACGCTGCGTTTCGCGCGTGTCGCGCGGCGTCCTAGCGACTCTCTGGCCTTTGGAAGTTCCCAGGAGGTTTACAGACCACGCACTTGTAAGCCAGGGTAGGGTCGTTTCTTCATCCCTCAAGAGAAGGCCTTCCTCTCACTTCTCCCCCCTCGCTCGCCGCCGACCTATGGGGGTAGGTCCGGGCGGGGGGTGAGGGCCGGCTGTGTGCCGTGCCTCTCTTCTGCTTTCCCCCCGGGCCGCGCAGGTCTCCTTCGTGAGCCCTCCACCGGCCTCCGCGGCTGGGGCCGTTGTCTCATCCAGGGGTCCCTCGGTAGCAATTCATGGGAGCCAATGAGCGTCGAGTAGCGTCTAGGGTCGATGAGATGGCGTCGGATAGCGTCGATGTAGCGTCGACGAGCGTCGATTTAGCGTCGATTAGCGTCGATTCGCAAGAGCCGACAAGATGGTGTGGGAGGTTCCCATGCGTTGCCACCGAAGGGTCCACTGGCCTACATTCGAGTAGGGAATCGACTACAGAATCGATGTACCCCAAAATTGTTTGTTCAGTCGAATATGTGGAAAGTACGTCGAGTGCTCCGTTGATATACCGAGCACCCTAGGTATTGTTCGTGGGTTCGACGGGAAAATCAAGTCTGGGGTAAACCAAATCTGTAGTCTACTCGATGCATGGTGCTGACCCAGCCCGCGCGTGGGCGAGTCGGCTCCGCGTTGCTGGGGGGCTGCGGCACTGGTACATAACGAAAACGAGCAACACCGTTTAGGTTCAGCCCTGCCATACAGGGTCCAGAGTTAAGTCGGGCCTGTCCCTCTACAGGGGGAATATTCAAAAATCGTCCAAAAATAGTCAGGGGGACTTTTTTTTGAGTATTGTTTGACCTTTTTGGTGAATCGTTGGGGTATTTTTTACTGTTCGTCGAAAATCCCCCTGTAGGGGGACACGCCTGACACAAGTCCAGAGGGAGGAGGGAGAGGGGGGAAGGGGCAGAAGGAAGGACGGCGGGCGCGTGACAGGGAGGCGGGGGCGGAGGGGCATGAGGAAGGGCGCGAGGAGGGAGGGTCGGCGGCGAGCGAAGGGAGGAAACGAGAAGCAGAAGACCTTCTTCAAGCGGTGGCGAAGCGTCCTAGCGTAGCTACAGCCCTACCAAACAATATTCTAAGAAATTGTTCTGTGGTTTCCACGAAGTGTTCTTAGAGCATTTCTGAGTGGCACTATCTTGTTTTAGCTCATCGGGCTTATGTTCTAAGAACACTATTGTTGTTCTTAGAACAGTTTGGGGGTTCTCAGAACATGTCGTGGTAGGACTATAGGAATGCCGGGACGGTCGGTCCCTGCTTAACTTCTCGGAAGGCGGCGGGACTTCTCAGAAATCCTCGCGCCTCAGCCTTCGGGGAAGGCCCAGAAGATTTTTCTCAGAAGGCCTGGGGCTTCCGAGCCTTCTGAGAAGGCCCGCCACCTCTGGCTTCCCCCCTGGGCGCGCTGCCTAGAGGAGCAGCAGGAGGAGCAGGAGGAGGAGGAGGAGGGGGAGGAGGAGCAGGAGGAGGAGGAGGGAGGAGGAGGGAGGGATGAGGAGGAGGAGAAGGGAGGAGGGATAAAGAGGAGGAAGAGAGAAGAAGAGGGGGAGGAGCAGCAGGAGGAGGAGGAGGAGGTCCCCGCTGCGCTCGGCACCCTCTTCCGCACCCTCTTCCACCCTCCCTCCTCATCCTCCTCCTCCTCCTCCTCCCTGCTCCTCCTCCTCCCTCCTCCTCCTCCCTCCCTCCCTCCCTCCCTCCCCCTCCCTCCTCCTCTCCTCCTCTCCCTCCTCCTCCTCCCTCCTCCCTCCTCCTCCTCCTCCTCCTCCTCTCCTCCCTCCTCCTCCTCCTCCTCCTCCTCCTCCTCCTCCTCCTCCTCCTCAGCAGGAGGTGGGCCTCCTCGCCTCGAGCCCGCCACCGAGCCCGCCTCTTCCGGGTGGGCAGACCTCCTGCCCTGACACGTCGATTAAGGCATTGACCGTTCTCGGTTCGCGAGAGGGCGCCGCGGCCGTCATTTTTGCGTGTCCAGGCCCGTCGGTTTCGGTCCCAGGCCATTTTCAGCAGAGGGAGGTTTACTAAAGGGGGGTTTGTCCACCGCCGACTCCTCCGCCGTGCCAAGAGGCCTGCAACCCAGGCTCCTCTTCGCCCCCCCCCCCCCAGCTCGGGTCGGACGCAGGGGGGGGATCAGGGAAAGGGTTCAGGCGGGCATGTTCCTCTACAGCAGGAGTATCCAAGAACAGTGCAAGCATAGTCTGGTGACGGTGTTTCGCGCTCTTGTGGCTACTTTTGGTTTTTCTTTGCAAGGGTTTGTTGTTCTTCCAATACCCGCCTGTAGGAGGACTTGCCCGACCTGAAACAAGAGGGGAGGGGGGGGCAATTACGAAACTTGCTGCCCGCAGCTGGCTTCGCCCCGCCGCCAGGGCCTTCCTCGATGCACATGGCGCGCCAAGAGGCGCAGGAAAGCCAGCTGCGTGAGCTGATTCGCTACCCCCCTGTTCGTCCGACCCGACCATCCTTCAAGGCTTCACGACTTTTTCCCTTCGCCGTCGCCAGCGGGGTCTGAGGCCGGCGGGGGTCCGCTCCAACCGACTTGCGGGGATCCGGCCCGATAAGTCAACATACATATATAATATGATGTGTAATGCACATGCAGGTGAATCCAAATGGATCGAGAGAAATGCAGAGAGACCTCTCGGGATCTCTGGAACGCGAGGCGAGGGCCAGCAGGAGTCGTCAAGCCCTGAGCGACGGAGGACACTCGGGAGGTCCTCGGCGACGGAGGGCCCTCGGGAGGTCCTCCCGGGACCTCGTAGAGCGCGAGGCGAGGGGCCAGCAGGAGTCGTCAAGCCCCGACCGACGGAGGGCCCCCGGGAGGTCTTCGGCGGAGGTCACCTGGAGGTCGCGCGCGGCGGTCCGCGGAGGTCACCCCCTCAAGTGGAGGTCCGAGGCCAGCGTGGGTCCGCGGAGGTCCCTCGGCGAGGTCCTCCTCCTCCTCCTCCTCCTCCTCCTCCTCCCGCTCCTCCTCCTCCTCCCTCTCCTCCCCTCTGCCCCCTCCTCCTCCTCCTCCTCCTCCTCCTCCTCCTCCTCCTCCTCCTCCTCATCCTCCTCCTCTCCTCCTCCTCCCTCCCCCTCCTCCTCCTCCTCCTCCTCCTCCTCCTCCTCCTCCTCTCCTCCTCCTCCTCCTCCTCCTCATCATCATCATCATCATCATCATCATCATCATCATCATCATCATCATCATCATCATCATCATCATCATCATCATCATAATCATAATCATAATCATCATCATCATCCCTGTGCAACGTCGCTATGGATATCATTTCCTCCTCCCCCCGGCTCTCGCTCCTGCACGTGTTGCTCCCGCCCTCTCGCCCCGAATCCGTGTTGGCCGGTTCAGGGCCCTTGAGGCTGCTGGCGCGAGACGCCCGCAGTGCGCATTTGGCGAGACAGAAAGGCATCGAACCTACGAGTTCGTCCCAGCTCCACTACAGCATTAAGAAACACGTTTCTTGATCGCTTATGGTCGAATTGGTAGCGTACAGCGATTTTTTCGGGCGTGCCAGTGTTTGGGCGAGGTTTCAGCACCAGGAACCCAATTTGGACACGGCTCAAGACGAGGCCCACTACCGGGAACACCCATTCGACTGGATGACGAAGATGTCGACGTCGACCTCACACGTAGGACTCGTAAAAACCAGCGAAAGGCAAAGGAAGAGATGATCCCCTTCACCCGACCAAGAGATAACTTGCCCCAGCCTGCAGATCTCAAGCGATACATGGCTCAAGTCGACGATCGGGCTGCGATTGCTGAGAGCACCGTCGGGCCAGATGAGATGGCGCCACGTCTGTATGCGGCACTGAAAGATGAGGTCTTCGACCATGTCGAGGATGACACCCCGACGGTGCTCGCGGGACCCAAAGGTGTGAAGTCCTCGCTCGAAAAATCGATTTTCTTCGATCAATGCCGCACGGTGAAGATCGGAGCGGTGATGGATGGTATCTTCCATATGGATCATATCAAGCCTGGCGAGACTTAGCTGCAGCTGGCGGCCAGAATGGGCAAAACAGTATTACAGGCCAAGACCGTTGAGCTCGACACTCCTGATCCTATCATTATCCGGCAGTCCATGAAGAGTTCTCAGCTCAATGCCGAAACCCGGGTTACTTTGCTCATGCCGGCCGGCCCTGCATTTGAATGGGGACCTCTCCAGGAACAGGCCGCTATTCATTTTCCGCTGGTGCCCCGCAACAAGCGTCCGGGATATGGGAAGGTCAGACACCCATGTCGAGCACACGTGGCACCGCACGAGGGCATCATCGGCAAAAAGTGGTATGAGGACCCCATCGACCAAGAGGAAGTTTGGCCTGGCGACGAACAGCCCGAGCTGAAGCATGACTCTCAGGACAACTGGGGGGTGGAGGCCGACGACGTTTTCTGGTCCGATCAGCTCCCAGAAGCTCTGGCACGAGAGATTCATGCCGCGCGCGTGGCCATCAAGCAGGCCCGCGGCAGACTGAACCAGGTGAACAGGGCCCGTGCTGCAATTTCACGGGCGGCAAGTCTGGCGCAGGCTCTGGCAAGTCGAAGACGGGTAAGGGCATCATGTCGAGGTCTTCCAACAAAGGCAGTGGCGGCGACGGTCGCAATGGCCCGGCACACCGCGGCATGTCCCTGTCGGAGCTGAAGAAGGTGACGACCTGTTGGGCCCGCGGCAACATCGGCAATTGGGCTGGAGACCCTCAGCGCCGAGCTGCTGGGAAGAAGATTTCGCCGCCAACCTGGGCGGCGAACGAGGCCGCGCAGTCGCCATCGGACGGCCGGTGGCCAACTGGACACGCTGCTCAGCCTGACGCGGCGAGGGGCGCGCATTGACGGCGGCCATAGGTCAGGCGCGGGCACGAACTCATCAGCACCTATACGACAAGGCTTCACGGCCAACCGAATACGCACATTAGGTGATGGCGGCGACTTCGAATCTACATCTGTCGCTGGGAACTCACGTGCCTCGCGCTGAGCAGCTACGAGCTGAAGACGCCATGCGAGGATATGCTCAACCTGGGGGCGGCGTTCAACAGCACGTACCCAATCGTGCGCGACGCATTCTGATGACTACGGGCAAGGTAGGCCACTAACCAAATCAACCAACTAAGTGTTGCCCATAAGGAACGGACAGTCTATATGATGACCCTGATCAGTCGCGCCCCCGCTGCCGAGAATGTCGACGTTGACGCGAGTTCGCTGGCACTGGGTACCGCGTGTCAGACTGCCGTCGCGGGCTCACGAGGGTGGCTGTGTGTTTTTTTATGCAGAAAAAAGAAGGAGTGGTCTCTCTAACCTTGGGGCATCCAAGTACGCGCGCACCGCGACCGTGGGCCGCGCCGCTTTGGCCCTGGAACTCCCTCGGCGAGCTTCGAGAGGTGGTCTTTGCCAGTCGGCATATGTCAGCGGGCGCTTGTGCTGCGCGCCTCGGCGATCGACGGCGAGAACGCCGCTCGTCTGCCCACTCTTCGGCGGCAGAGACCTGATGACCGACCTCGGCAGCACCATTGATTCAGCCATCTCCAAGGCTTGCTTTTCGGCCATCGGCTGTCCGGATATCCAGTTGGCGATGTCTGAGCGAGGACATCTCGCAGATCGGGTCGACGAGTGGCCGCCAGCAGGCCCCCCCACCAAAGGGGGCCTCACGCCGGGCTCGCATAAAGTTGCAGCGCGTCAGTTGGGCCCAGAGGAAATAGCGAGCCGACCCTCACTATCATTGGCCAACCACAATGAACGGCGTCATCTTCGCCGTCACGCAGCACCGCGTGGCCATGCCCAAGCAGTGCGCGGCAGTCATCAGCCGCGACGCGGGCGCCCTCATCAACAGAGCGAGCACTCGCACGCCTATGTGTCAAAGCGGGAGACGCGCAAGCGCGGAAACGATACCGTTGGCAAGTTCTACAAGCAGTTCGGCAAGAGAGGCGGGCAGAAGGGAACGCCCCGGACAGGAGACGCACCCATTGCAATCAAGATGGGGATGGGAACAGCGAGATCGGAACGCATCAGAACAGTTTGTTTTCGGACGAGTCGAAATTGCAAACGAATCCCGCAGCCGTTTGCGATCCATGTCAGATTGCGGCGTCGGCGTCAATATTTGCATCCATTCCATATTCATCGGCAGCACATGCCTCGTCGGCGCGAGCCGGGCCCCGAGGGCGCCCAGTTGCAATGGGCAATATTCGTCCGAGCCGCGGCGTTGATCTTGGCCATGGTCATGCGCGGCCAGCGCCGACGGACCATCGACGCAACGGTCGCCAATCTGTTTCCTGCGACGAAGCCATTTGCTTACCTGGGCCAATTGACGGAGAGCAATAAGCCATGCTTTGAGCATGGATCGACGACGAGGATGGCACGCAACCCATCGACTGCGCGCCAGTGCCATCGCCCGACCAACGGCGAGCGCCAGTGCGCGGCGCCCGCGGGCAAGTCCGAGGAGCGCCTCTACTGGGGCGCGGTCTGGAAGGCGGAGAAGTGCCCCGCCAAGCCCGGCGAGGCCCAGGCGGTGGAGGCGTTCCTGTGGAATCTACGCGGCTGCCGCAGTTTTCCAGGCGGGTCAATACCTCTGCAAGCAGCTCCTGCGAGCCGCCTCCAGCGTCGGCGCGGCCTCGCGTCAATCGCGCCCAGCTGGGCGAAGCACCGCTGTTTCGGCGACCGCCCGCAGACCGGCCAGCGTCAGGGGGGCGCGCGCGCCGTGTTCGGAGCGCAATCGAGGGGGGGGGGGGGCTCGAGCTGGGGGCGCCCACTAGCGGTGGGGCACCGGGCGAAGCGGGGCCCCGAGGCGCGATCATCTCCGGTCATGCGAAGCGGCGCCGCGGCATGGCACAGTCGGCGTACCAGGGCGCTCGCTTGGAGACGGCCGCGCACGACAGTAATTTCAAGGGCAGCAAGTTCCCGAGGCAGCACCGACGTGGCATCGACCTGCCGGGGATATATCCGGAGGTTTTTATTCGCGCCGCCGATCGCGCCAGCGGTTGGCGCGCGCGGGCGCTGCAGCCGATCGACAAGCTTTTCGGCCACGATCTGGAGAAGCAGGGCGAGCGCAAGGCAGTGCCCTGCGCGCTTTACAAGTGGCAGCCGCGCCTCGTGATCACCCAGCTCCCGTGCACCTGGAGCATCAACTACAAGGACTGTCCGGAGGTCTTGCAGGGCCTTCGAGATGGCAAACGGCGTTTCCTAGTCTTCACGAGGGACATCTTTGCGATGACGCCCCGCGGAAACCGCGCGCTACTGGAGAAGCTGGCCGCGGCCGACTCCTGGCGCGAGGACGTCATCATGGGACTTGTTCGAGCGCCTCCAACGCGCGCGTGGCTGGGGTGGTCTGCAAGAGCGACCTGCCCCTGAGGCAGCAGGTCAGGTGGTAGTCAACGCAAACCCTGCTCATCCAGAAATTCGACCGTCATTGCGACCATCACTATCAGCATCAGGAGGTCTCTCGCGACGGCCCCTCTGGCAACGAGAAGCGTTCGCACGTCTACGCGTTGCAGCTGGCAGACGCGAGACGCCGAGGCCACGCCGGAGTCATCGAGCCAAAAGAGCCAGGACACGGCGTTCACATCTGCAGTTCGTATCCAGTGAGCTACGAGGCCCCAGCTCATCCTGTGTACCGAGTATGCCATGCAGCTCCAGGAATATCAGAGCCACGCTGTTGGGCGATCATGACTGGCGTGGTGGACTGGTCGAGAAGTTCATCCTCTGGCAGTTTTGTTCAGTATACAGGCGGCCTTCCAGCCGAAGGCGAAGTGACTTCGACGTGAGTTTGATCACGACGTACATAGGTGCTCTGTCCTGCTGCAGGGAGACGATGAGTCTGTCATCGAGCACGAGTGCGTTCCCGACGTGCGCGCCCCTCGCAAAGGTTCTGGACACCGATCAAGCACGCGCTCTTCGTGGTCGGTCGTGCTCTGGCAGATCAGCCTACACCGCCTCGCCCGACAGTCGGAGGTGAATCGCGGTAGCCAGCGACTGTGCCAGATGAGCCACAGCCGGAAGAGCTGCGGCCTCCTTTAGCCCAACAACGAACAGGCGACGAGATTTGGTTTGCAGGTCAGCCGCTCACACAAAAAAAGAAAGAAGAAGATGGGGCGGCACCTGTAGCGGTCAGGACGCATCAGAACCTGAGCCACCCACTAGAGACCACTAGAGTCCGACTTCACGGGGCTCTTGAACAACAGTGACGCTAGTCAGGTGGCAATCGACCTCAGCCACAAGTCACGATGCAGTTAATGTCCGAGGGGTGTTAAGCCACGACGTCCGAGGCCGGCCAGGATACCCCCACGCTGGTTCATTCAATTCACGAATCGGCTTCAACTTCTTCTACCGACCTGACGCATCGTACAGCAAACAGGCGTTTCTGAGCAGATTCGTGTCTTGTCTGCTCATGCTGGTCGTTTGCTGTCTTTAGAGATATCCAGCACTGGTGCTGGAGTTTTTTTTGCATGCGTTGGTTGTCATTGGGGGGGGGGGGGGGGGGGGGGGGCGCGGGCATCCTGATGTGGTGGTGCGCGATCGCGACGGAGCTTTTCAGGCATATTCGTCGAGCGTTTCGAGGAGCGCGACGTGCTGGTCGAGGATCCTCGTGCTGGGGCTCGCTAGCAGCCGGGATGCGTGGAGGGAAACATTGCACTTTGAAGGCATATCCCGATGCTCGTGGTGGGCGCCATGCAGTTGATCGACCCCGAGGATATCAAGATGATGACTGCCTCTCGATCAACCATGCGAGGAATTCTCGAGTTCGTCCGTGCGGATCTTCACTATAGCAATGGACTTTCGGGATGGATCCCAGGATCCCAGGTGGCATCGCCGACCCTGCCAACTCCGCAGCGGCGCGCAGCGCGAAGACCGCCGACGCCGAGCTCGTCAAGAGTTCTCGTATGGGCCTCGGCGGACATCGTCTTCGCAGAGTACGATCGGTCTGTGAGTCTCTCGAGCTGCCCACGCGGCGCGTGAATAGGCCCTGCCGAGGCGACTGCGCCGCAGGCTGCCGCGCTGCGTTCTGGGGGGTAACCAAAGAACAAGATGGGCAAACAGTGCCCGGCGAGGTTCATCGTCGCGACGGCGGTCGGACCTGGCGGCAGTAGCGGACCAGGCGATAACAACGTCTGGGCGCAGTCGTCTGGTCATCCTATTCGGGTGTCCAAGGAACAGCTTCGCGAGGCCCACGGCGCGGATATGTGGGTCCCTGACGACGCTGACCTGGCTGAGGTATGCCGTGCTGCTCCGGCACCTCTTGAACGATTTCACGACGAGTGAGCCGAGCCACCCGCGGAGCTGGATCCCACCGGCGTCGCGGTCTCTGTTCTGGCGCAAGCATGGCAGGGGGGAGGTGACGAGGATAATTTTCGACCACCTTTGCAGCAGGCATTGCCAGAAGCTGCACCTCCAGACGAGGCTTTTCCACCGCTCGAGACTCCTTCGGAGCATCGAGAGTACGCGGGGGGCAGCATCCTTCCGGCTGTTGAGGCTGCTGTCGATGGACCTGCGGCGAGGCGAGCTCGCTTCGCTGAGCCAGTGGATGCCGATATGTCTCCGACTTCCTACGCGCCAGGCGCGTTCTACGGCGCCAGCGGCACTGACGACAAGTCGGTCGCGCCTCTTTTTCGATTGCGACACCGCGCGCACCTCGACGCCAATGTCCGCGAGGTCCACTTCGACATCAACGGCCGGTTCAGCTTGGCCAAGAAGGACCAGATGGCGTTTATCAGACACCTTCCGCGGTCGCAGATCCCCGAGGAGCAGAGGAATTTCATCGCGGCGCTCTGGTACCATCCTGGCGGCGCTTCTTAGCTGCGTCGAGAGTGCATCGAGAGTGGCCCCGAGAAGCGCACATGGATCATCCCATCAAGCGTCTGCTACCGTGACAGGAGCGCTGATCGTGGAGTTGCCGAGGTGGACGCAAAGGTTAGAATCGTGGGCGCCGGTGGCAACGATCCAGACATCATGGCCCTGCTTCGAGATGGACAAACATTGACCCGAGAGGGTGTTTACATCCTACTGCAGACCGTAGCAAGCTGGAACTTCAACCTGTTCGGCGGCGACGTCACCACAGCCTCCCTCCAGGCCGACCAGGCCAAGGCCAGAGAGACAAGCCCATCTACCTGCGCATGCCGGCCGAAGGCCTACTGGATGTACCCCGAGGTGCTCTTCTTTGGTACACCGCGTCATCTATTGTTTTTCGAACAGCCCGCGGCTCTGGTGGCGTGATCTTCGAGGTTTCATGTTCAGCATTGGCGGCAAGCACTGGTTGTTGGACAAAGCGTTCATTTTTCTGGACGTCTGGCGCTCATCTTTCTTTACAGATCAGGGCGTCTGGTGCTGATTGTGGGTATTCACATGGATGGCATGATTGGCTTTGTGGATCCGATGATGGATTTTGCTGTGGTTTGACAACTTCAGAATCGTTTCGGGCATGGTCCATGGCCGGACGGCGAGCTGACATATCTATTGTGGCAAGCGCGTGGCCAAACAAGGAGATGGAAGCATCTTGCCAACCCGAATAGTCAGTGTGCACCTGCACCCCCACCACGATGGAGACCGGCGACACCGGACGCTACCTTGCGGGCGTAGGAGAATACGATTGACTCAAGGGGTGTAGGATCGCGCCAATGGTTGGTGGGAGAACCAAGGTTAGACCTCGCAGCGGCAACGTTTTTTGGCCAAGGCTCGAACCCAACGATATCCACCGCATCCCTCGCGAGGCCCGCGACTCCAAGGGTGCCGGCCTGCGGGTGGCAGCTTTGGACTTGTCGCGCGCTGCGCTCGTGACCTTTACCGATGCTGCTTGGGCAAGCGCTCAAGAGAATCAAAGCCAGGCAGGATCTAATGTTTTCTGTGCCGACACCGACTGCTTGACAGTACGCGGTGAAGCCGCGTCTTTGCTTGATTGGCATTACTTTAGCAGCTGAGGCGATGGCGATGGGTGCCGGAGTGGATGCAGCAGAGATCCTCCGCCATCCCCTTGCTGAGATGTTGTTAGCTAATTTTCGGCCAGGTGTATCTGGCAAGCTTCCAGCGAGTTGCATGCCCATTTAAGGTGGCGCCATATTGCAAGTTTCTGTACGATATGTTTACTAAAGGAGGCATGCCTTCAACTACTCTCAAGCGTCGCCATGGCATTGGTATAGCAGTTGCCGCTCATACCGTTGAGGACTTAGATGACGAGAGCGCCAAACAGACCGTGTTCTGGGTTCTGACCGACCGCCAGACAGCCGACCATCCCACCAAGATTAAGTCCCCCAGTCAGTTGCGCGATCTGTTGTCTAAGAACTGGTTGAGCTCACCATCGGGCGAAGCTTTGTGTAAGTGGCCCTCGTTTCATTGAACGGTTAGAGACATACCTGAGCTGGCACGCGTTATTTCTATATGGACAAATATCCGAGCGGCGCGTGCGTGAACCCGGGCCAGCGCTACAAACCGTTCATTTCCGCCTGATGGTGCAGCTTCGTCCAGGGAGATTCGAGGCAAAAGAAAAGATAGTGAGTGCAACTTCGCTATGCACATCAATGCTACCTCACCCCATTCATTCGCTCTTGCATGTGCTGCTCTCGCCCTCTCGCCCCGATGCCTTTCTTGGCCCGTTCAGGGCCCTTGAGCTTGCTGGCGCGAGGCGCCCGCCGTGTGCACCCGGCGAGACAGAAAGACACCGAACATGTGAATCGGTCTTTGCTCCACCACAGCAGCAAGAACCAGATCTGTTGCTTTTTTGTTTCGGACTCTTCCTCCTACTCCGCCTCCTCCTCCTGTTCCTCTTCCTCCTCCTCCTCTCCCTCCTCGTCCTCCTCCTCCTCCTCCTCCTCCTCCTCCTCTTCCTCGGCGGCCCGTTCGCCGGACCCCACCGTCGCGACGTCCGCTGCGCCAGGTACCCGATGTTGCATGAAGTCGGTGAGGAAGGCGCGTCGGTGAGGGGCCGCTGCTGCCCGCCGACCTTGGACGGGGGCGCGCGCGCGGGAAGCTCGCGGCGCGTCGCTGACGCCCCTGATGCGCGGGCGCTTTCCTTCCGAGGTGCCGTCCTCGGAGTTTCTCAGAGCAGAGGCGGTCCCCCAACGGCTCGCGATGAAGGCTTGGGGAGGTGGAGGCGGAGGAGGAGGCGGAGGAGACCCGCGTCGCATTCCCTTTGGGGGGCCCTTCTTGTCGCAAGCGCAGTCGGCCCACGCTCAAACGCGTGCCCCTGTTCCCCCCGCCTGCCACTAAGTGTGTGTGTGTGTGTGTGTGTGTGTGTGTGTGTGTGTGTGTGTGTGTGTGTGTGTGTGTGTGTGTGTGTGTGTGTGTGTGTGTGTGTGTGTGTGTGTGTGTGTGTGTGTGTGTGTGTGTGTGTGTGTGTGTGTGTGTGTGTGTGTGTGTGTGTGTGTGTGTGTGTGTGTGTGTGTGTGTGTGTGTGTGTGTGTTGTGTGTGTGTGGTGTGTGTGTGTGTGTGTGTGTGTGTGTGTGTGTGTGTGTGTGTGTGTGTGTGTGTGTGTGTGTGTGTGTGTGTGTGTGTGTGTGTGTGTGTGTGTGTGTGTGTGTGTGTGTGTGTGTGTGTGTGTGTGTGTGTGGGTGTGTGTGTGTGTGTGTGTGTGTGTGTGTGTGTGTGTGTGTGTGTGTGTGTGTGTGTGTGTGTGTGTGTGTGTGTGTGTGTGTGTGTGTGTGTGTGTGTGTGTGTGTGTGTGTGTGTGTGTGTGTTTGACGAGGAGAGGCGAAGGGGGAGAGGGGCGCACGAGGGCACCACCCAGATCGGGAGAACCTGTCCGCGGCCGTAGCCGCGGCGCCTCAGCCTAAGCAGGCGCAAAAGGAAGAGGAGGAGGAGGAGAAGGAGGAGGAGGAGGAGGAGCAGGAGCAGGAGGAGGAGTCGGAGGAGGAGGAGCAGGAATGGTGTTTGGGGCCCCCTCGTGTGCAGTTCCTTTCGATCATGGATTGGTGGGAGTCAAGAGAGAGCCACTGGAAAGAGGAGGAGGAGGAGGAGGAGGAGGAGGAGGAGGAGGAGGAAAGGACCCTCCCCTCCCCCTCCCTTTGTCTCCACGCTCTGTCCCGCGCTCTCCTTCCCGTGGCGCTACCCTCACTGTGCCGCGCGCTCCCAGTCTCGGCTCCTCTCCCCCCCCCGACGCGGCGAGGGCCGCCGTGGGGAGGGCAGGGCAGCTCCGGCCTCGGGCCCGGCGCCCGCAGATCGAGACTCGAGGGAGAACGGGGGCGGAGGAGGACGACCAGTCTGGAGAGGAGGAGGAGGAGGAGGAAGAGGAGGAGGAGGAGGATTCCAGACGCAACAGCGGTGTTTCGCAATGAAAATGTAGGGGAACAAGAGGTAGCATAAGCATAACAACTCGGAGGTCCGCGCGGATTTCTCGGATCGGCGCTGGGGCCCCCGGGCGGCGCCTCCGGCGCCGCCCCTGGCGCGCTCCGCGCGCCAGGGAGGGGGGTCCAGCGCCGATCCGAGAAATCCGCGCGGACCTCCGAGTTTTCATGTTTATGTCATTTTTTGTTCCCCTAATATTCCTTCGAAGTTCCCTCGTCTTGGGTCCCTGCCAGAAAGTGTTCTCGTTGCGGAGAGTGCCGTCCGATCAGAAGACGAGCGTTTGAACAGCTCCACTTGAAACACCGTGTCTGGGACTTCAGCGCCGCGAATCAACGCGGCTGTTGCACCGAGGCAATCCTAAACCGTGTCAAGACCCGAGTCCTCGGATTCCAATACAGTTGATCAACATGAATGCTGCGCCTTCGCAATCCTAGATCGCTCGGGAACGCGCTGCACAGTTTTAAGGCGGATATGCGCGGCGCTAAGGTGGGAGCCACATTTTGAAAAAGGCTCGTCTCCATCTGTGAAGCCGTTACGGACTTTCAAACCAAATGTGTTCTGCGTTGAGTCGAGAGCCACATTGTCAATGCACCTGGCGCTAGGGCGAGGTCTACAGTTTGAAACGGATTCCTTCTCCGTGTTTAAAAGTCTTGCAATGTTTTCCAGACACATGCGCGCGGCGCTAAGGCGAGCGCAACCGTTTGAAAGCGGCCCACCACCCATCCGTGAAGCTGTTTTAAATTTCGAGCCTCAGGATCATGGATGGTGCGAAAGTCTCAGGCGAAGCGCTCTACCCGCCCTACTGAGCCGTCATGCGACAGGGAAGAGTTTTGGGGAACGCTTCATGGCCAGTGCCGCCGACCCTGAAAGGGGGACGACGACGGCGACGACGATGACGACGACGACGCTCTGGAGCCCTTCATGGGGCTCTCTTGGGAGCCTTGTGGGCTCTGTGAAGCTTCGTGGTTGGTCACTTGGAGTCGCCTGGGAGCGGATCTGAGGCATCTTTGGGGCATGTGGGGACACACGCAGCTTTCCGCAACAGCAGATCAGAGTTAGGAGGGTGCCTCCGAGGGGGGAGGGGGGTCGGGGAGGAGGGGGGGGGGTCCCCTCGACCACACGGGCGAGGCGGGGGGGGAGATGTCCTGACTTCCCCTGGCCACGGCGAGACCGCTTCCCCGTTCCCGTGTCCACGGGGGGGACCCCCCGGGGGGGGAGGGGGGGGCAGTCACGACTCCCAGGGCCCCTCTGTTGAGGGGGGGGGGCGGCGACCCCCTTTCCCCACGGCGGAGCCGCCCAGGGTGGTGCGCGGCCCCGTTCGCGCCCAGGCTGCGGGGACGCTTCGGACGGAACGCTTGTGCTTGGATTTAGGCGCGTCTCCTTTTGTGGTCTTGCGATCACAGCGGTGTGGCAGGCACTGCACTGGGGCCACCCCATTGCGTAGCCGGAAATGTCATGCGCGGGCATTGCAGGCATTTCTGACGCGAGAATTTTGTTTGTAGGAGTACACATGCTGTTTCTCAGAAACCCACGACCACCGCAATGTGGTTGATTGCGTTTGGGCCACCCGAAGGCTGGCCGCCATGGGATGTTTCACAGGCGCGGTCGCGCCCATCTTGCGGGGTCGTCAGCGGCGAAGCGTTGTTTGCTCCACGCGCGCGCGGTTATTGTCGGGGCCATTTGACCAGGACGATGTGGCGGAGGCGGGCCTGTCTCTGCCCAGAACCCCGAGGTCACTGCTACGCTGTAGGCGCGGCGCCTGGGCCGCCGAGAGGGGAGCCGCCGGGGGTTCTTCTGCACGAGCCGGTGCGCGCCCAGAGGGAGGGCCAGTCGTGGGCGAAGCGCTTGTTTCTGAAGGCGGAGGCGTCTCCTTGCAGGACCCCGCGATCACCGTGGCGTGGCAGGCGCTGCATTCGGGCCACCCCGAGGCGGAGCTGTACTGCCCGTGGGATGCAACATCGTGGCCTGTTGTGACCCGGGCAAGTTGCAGAAGAGAGGGGCGGAAGAGCGAGCCTTGCCGAAACACTACATCTCCATCGTGCGCAGAGTGGTAGACACAGCCTGCGCGAGTTTCCCGCTGGGGTGCATTGGTATATTGTTGGACTGGCCAAAAAACATTGGGCAGACTCGAAGACGATACGCTGGTTGAGTCGCTGCGTCGATTTGGGATCCCCGCAAATCGTTGCTGGAATATGCAAGCAATGGTTCTCTTCCTAAAGCACAAGGCTGGGGATTCCTCACCAAAATGACACAAGCAAGGATTTCTCTGGGCTGACCGTTTTTTCCGCATTTGTTCATCATCGTATTGTTTGTCATGTTCGACGACGTCGGTCAAAAGATGGAAGCAGCAAGACTTGTCATTCAATAGCACCAATGTTTCGCTACCCTTTATATATGTATATGTTACGCGCTGATGAAACCATGCTTGCCAGCACTGGCACACATAAGCTCCAGCTACTGCTTGACTTTGTCATCAACGAGGAAGCGCTGTATGAGTTTAACTTGACTTTTAGATGACACACGCCTTACATGTCAAACGCGATTGCGTTACGTTAGCTCCGTCTGGGAGCCCGGTGAAAACCGCGGAGCTGACAATCTATTTCGGGGCGCTTATCACAGCAGATGGGGCAGCGCAGCCATAAAACGTCACGACGAATCGGTCAGCCAAAGGGTTTTTCGCCAACCTTCCTGTGGTGTTAGGTCCTCGTTTTGAAGAGGCAGTGACCCGCGTTCCTCGCCTCCTCTCCTCTCCTCCTCCTCCTTCTCCTCCTCCTCCTCCTCCTCCTCCTCCTCCTCCTCCCCCATCCTCCCTCGTCCTCCCATCATCATCATCATCATCATCATCATCATCATCATCATCATCATCATCATCATCATCATCATCATCGTCATCGTCATCGTCATCGTCATCATCATCATCATCATCATCATCATCATCGTTATCATCACCCATCATCATCATAACCACCATCATCATCATCCATCATCATCAGCATCAACATCATCATCATCATCATCATCATCATCCTTATCCTCATCGTCATCGTCATCGTCATCGTCATCATCATCGTGGCCCCAGGGGGGGCCTCACCGAAGGTCCCAGTGGCGCAGTTCGCATGCGTCTCCCCCACCCAGTACAACGCTTCGTGGCCCCATAGGGAGCTCTACCGAAGGTCCCAGTGGCGCAGTTCGCATGCACTTCCCCCGCCCATTGCAGCGCTCCGTGGCCCTATGGAGAGCTCTACCGAAGGTCCCACTGGCGCAAGTCGCATGCGTTTCCCCTGCCCAGTACAGCGCTTCGTGGCCCCAGAGGGAGCTCCACCGAGTGTCCCAGTGGCGCAGTTCGCATGCGTCTCTCCCACCCAGTACAATGTTTCGTGGCCCCAGAAGGGGGCTCCACCGAAAGTCCCAGGGGCGCATTTCGTTTGCGACCCCCCCCCACGCAGTACAGTGTTTCGTGGCCCCAGAGGGAACTCCACCGCAGGTCCCAGTGGTGCCGTTCGCATGCGTTTCCCCCACCCAGCACAGCGCTTCGTGGCCCCATAGGGAGCTCCACCGAAGGTCCCATTGGCGCAGTTCGCATGCGCCCCCCCGACCAGTACAGCGTTTCGTGGCCCCAGAGAGAGCTCCACCGCAGGTCCCAGTGGCGCAGTTCGCATGCGTCTCCCCCACCCAGTACAACGCTTCGTGGCCCCATAGGGAGCTCTACCGAAGGTCCCAGTGGCGCAGTTCGCATGCACTTCCCCCGCCCATTGCAGCGCTCCGTGGCCCTATGGAGAGCTCTACCGAAGGTCCCACTGGCGCAAGTCGCGTGCGTTTCCCCTGCCCAGTACAGCGCTTCGTGGCCCCAGAGGGAGCTCCACCGAGTGTCCCAGTGGCGCAGTTCGCATGCGTCTCTCCCACCCAGTACACTGTTTCGTGGCCCCAGAAGGGGGCTCCACCGAAAGTCCCAGGGGCGCATTTCGTTTGCGACCCCCCCCACGCAGTATAGTGTTTCGTGGCCCCAGAGGGAACTCCACCGCAGGTCCCAGTGGTGCAGTTCGCATGCGTCTCCCCCACCCAGCACAGCGAGCACTCCGGAGCCCCAGAGGGAGCTCCACCGACGGTCCCGGTGGTATGCGTCTCTCCCACCCAGTACAGTGTCTCGTGGCCCCATAGGGAGCTCGTCCGGATGGTCCCAGTGGCGCAGTTCGCATGCGTTTCCCCCCCGCAGTACAGCTCTTCGTGGCCCCATAGGGAGCTCCACCGCAGGTCCCAGTGGCGCAGTTTGCATGTGCCTCCTCCACCCACTACAGCGTTTTCGTGGTCCCAGAGGGAGCTCCACCGAAGGTCCCAGTGACGCAGTTCGCATGCGTCCCCCCCCCACCCAGTTCAGCGCTTCGTGGCCCCGTGAGGAGCTCCACCGAAGGCCACAGTGGCAACGTTCGCATGCGTCTCCCCCACCCAACACAGCGTTTGGTGGCCCCATGGAGAGCTCCACGGAAGACGATACCCACAATTGCGGTATTCACACTTGCATATGGTTGAGTTTTTCGCCAGGCTAATTTCAAACCCAAAACTATGCACATTGCTGGTCGCACGCCATCACCACACATGAACAAATAGAGCTGTCATTGCAACTGTGCTGCCGAAGGCTTTGTACAATGTTACGGACAATGTTGATTCCATCTTGTCATTGAAGGCGGACAAACACCGCTTGGATGGTCTCCGTGCCCGGCGCTTTCGTCTCATTCGATCGATGCCCTATTTCTTCGTTTCGGGGGTATCGAACAAACATCTTTTCTTGAAGGCAGGACAAACGCCTTTCAGAGTTTTTTGACAGGCGAACAAGCAGAATGGTCAAATACCGTCGCCGCTTTTCTGCACGACAGTTTGCTTAGAGCTTTGACCAGCGAGTCTGGATGTGATGAGCCACGGAGGTGGATTTTAAAGCGAAGACGTGAGAGGCCCACAAGAATGGGCCGAGTGCTTTCACAGACTGCTCGATAGCTAATGCAATTAACCTCCCCTTCTCTTTTCCTTTTCCTCCGCCCACTCTGCGCCCCCTCCCTTCCCCCTCTCCCGGCGCTTACGTTTGGCAACCGCGCACATTCTCGTGCGAAAAATGCGCGTGCCTTGGACCGGCCTTCACGAGTGCACGCCGGCAGCTTTTTAGTATAGTTTTGCCAATTCGTTGATCTGGAATATGTAAGCCCACCGTGCTCTTTGCGATTCCCTTCCGATGCGCCGCTGCCTGGCGCTTGGTTTGCATGACTGACGGCGGAGTTGCCAGGGGGGGTATCGCGCGGGCCCTTTCGCGCCCAGATCGTGGGAATGTCTTGTGCGGTGCGCATGCTTCCGGAACTAAACGCACGGCATTTGGACCGTCGATGTTGGAACCGACCAGCGGTGGATCACGGGCCTCATGAGTGCAGAGTGCGTTCAGCATCAAATAAGCATCGCCATCGCCATCGCCATTGTCATCGTCATCATCCCGACCCACGCGTGCCCAGACCCGTTTACAATCAGAACCAGTCGTGCTTGGTCGCCCAGCAGTGCTGTCACGCAGACGCGCATACGCAGGGAACTCGCCAGAAACGCAGAGATGCACGTATCGGGGCCTCTGCGTCGAACGATTGTTGGGATATCTTGACCCGTTGGACCACCAATGTCTGCACAAGAGACAGGCTCAAGTCACGTATGCGATGACAGTGGATGGCAGAACGACATTCGAACGCGTACATCTGTGACATGTGCGGTGCGGCGATGCGACATGAAATGTGTCAGCGCGCAACACGTGCGTCGTGCGTCGTGCAAGCGGGTGGGTGAGCGAGGGCGGTTTCCTTTGATAGATTGCATGCGCAGCAAGAGGGAGCTTTAAGTCATCGACATATTATGTCTCTCCTCATCGGGCTCCTCATCCTGCACGGGGACGGGCGCGAGGGGAGTACAAGCACGCCACATGTGTGAACAGCGGGCTCCGCAGAGGTATCCCACTGCAGGAGTGGACGGGGGGCAGGCGGGGGCGAGACCGTTGGATCGGGAAGCACGTCCTGGTGGTCGCGAGTAGGAGGAGGAGAAGCAGCAACGGCAGGATGTAGACAAGGCGTGGCACGGGGGCCTCGATCGAGGGAGGGGGGCGTGCAGCGGTAGGATGAAGTCGGACACGTCCCTCCACAGGAGGAATATTCCACAGTTGTCAAAAAAAGAGTCCGGGGACGATTGTCCTACTTTTTCTGACGATTTGGGGGGGCGTTTGTTGATTCTGCTTTCAGGTTTCCTCCAGAGTCCGCTCGCAGAAGGACACGCCCGACCCAACGGGAGGAACGGGGAGGGCTCCTCCTCCTCCGCCGCCGCCTCCTCCTCCTCCGCCTCCTCCTCCTCCTCATCCTCCTTCTCCTCCTCCTCCTCTTCCTCCTCCTCCTCCTCCTCCTCCTCCTCCTCCCCCTCCTCCTCCTCCTAGGGGCGAGCCGCGGAGAGGCCATCCTGGGGCGCCACTACATCCGGACCTTTGTGGAGAAGGATCGCGCGCCGCCGGCGCCCCCCCAGACGGCTCGGAGGTGGACAGACCTCCTACCCTGACGCCTCGATGCAGGAATGGGCCGTCTGCGGCTGGCGAGAGGGCGTCGCGGCCGTCATTTCGGCGGGTCCCAGTCCGTCGGCTTCAATCCCAGGCTGTTTTCACTAGAGTCAGAGCGTGAATTACCTACCCCGCTTTTGCTTCCAGGCAAAACCAAGTCATACCACGCGCCTCCTCGTCAAGCGGCCTGACCAGTACAGGCCGTAGTTTGGCATCGCTTGGTATCTCTTGGAAGCGAGGGTGGTCAAAAGCGAGGTAGGTTTGTTTGTCCCCTATAGAGGGAGGTTTACTAACGGGAGGTTTGTCCACCGCCGACGCCCCCAGGACGGCCGGGTCGGAGGAGCGGGGGCGGGGATGGTCGAGGGGGGGGGGGGGGGCGGTCGGCGGTCCCAGGCCTCCACGACGAGGTGTTTTTTTTGTGTCGTCCGAGCGTTTGGGGCCAGTGATGATGGGGAGGAGGAGGAGGAGGGAGGAGGAGGAGGAGGAAGGAGGAGGAGAGGAGGAGGAGGAGGAGGAGGAGGAGGAGGAAGGAGGAGGAGAGGAGGAGGAGGAGGAGGAGGAGGATGGAGGAGGAGAGGAGGAGGAGGAGGAGGAGGAGGAGGAGGAGGAGGAGGAGGAGGAGGAGGAGGAGGAGGAGGAGGAGGAGGAGGAGGAGGAGGAGGAGGAGAGGAGGAGGAGGAGGAGGAGGAGGAGGAGGAGGAGAGGAGGAGAGGAGGAGGAGGAGGAGGAGGAGGAGGAGGAGGAGGAGGAGGAGGAGGAGGAGGAGGAGGAGGAGGAGGAGGAGGAGGAGGAGGCGGAGGAGTGAGGAGGAGGGGGAGGAGGCGGAGGAGGAGGAGGAGGGGGGGGGAGGGGGAGGAGGAGGAGGAGGAGGAGGCGGAGAGGGGGGAGGGGAGGAGGAGGAGGAGGAGGTGAGGAGGAGGAGGAGGAGGAGGGAGGGAGGAGGAGGAGAGGAGGAGGAGGTGAGGAGGAGGAGGAGGAGGAGGAGGGGAGGAGGAGGAGGAGGTAGGAGGAGGAGGAGGAGGAGGAGTGAGGAGGAGGAGAGGAGGAGGAGGAGGAGGGGGAGGAGGAAGGAGGAGGAGGGAGGTCGGGAGTCGGGAGGAGGACGAGGGCGAGGACGAGGATGTCTTTTTCCTCGGCTTCGGCCTCTGGGGCCAGCTTATCGGGCCCCGGGACCAGCAGGACAGATCCGGAGCGCACTTTTTTGCCTGCGGGAAGCGGTCGGGACCGCTGGGGCCGCGGACGGACAACGAACGGGTCGGCGGAAGTCAGGGCACGCAGCTGGTTTTCCCAGCGCCGCAGGCGCCAATTTATTAGGAAAGCGCCTGGCGGAACGGGTCGAAACCAGCTGCACGCAGCAGATATTTGTAACCCTCTCGTTTTCCCAGCCGACGGACCTCCCTCCCTCCCTCCCTCCCTCCCTCCCTCCCTCCCTCGTTTCGCGTCCCGGATATTCGTCGATGGTCGGGGGGGAGGAGGAGCATCGATGACAGGTTGCCGTTGGTAGCCCGTCAGCGTGTTATTCGTTCGTTGTTGTCCGAAGACTTGGCTTTCCTTTCTTCAACAGTAAAGTCCTGATGGGTTCCTTACTGCGGCGCGTCATTGGTACTTACTGCGGCGCGTCATTGGTACTGGTTTTGGCTCGCCGAGATGGCCCCTGAGGGCCAAAGCGCCCCCCCCACCAGGGTCCGTTTCGGTCCGCTCGATCCGATGCGATATCGATTCTGGCGGGCTCGATCTGATTCGATTATGATGATTTGGCGATTCGGTGGGTCCCGAGGCTCGGGACCGAGCCGAGGCAGCCCTATCCGGCGCACACTCCGATTCGACCCGATATCCCGATTCGATGCTGAATGGTCCAGCCTCTTTGGCAGGCCGAAGTGGAAGACAGTCGCGGGGAGCGTGCATCTTGGCGGCGCGCACACAAGCGGGTGGCGCGAGTGGGGCGGCTTCTCCAAACGGCCGGGGGGGCTCAGAAGGCGGAGGCCTGCTGGCAGGGGCCGGGAGGCCTCTCTGGAGAGGTTTTTGGCCTGCGAGAACACTAGACCGACGGCCGTCGCAAACTGAGGCCGCATCGAGCCGGAAATCAGGCCCCCTGGAGCCGTCTTGAGAGGTAGCTGTATTTGATTTCCTGTTTCGCCAATCGGCGCGGGCCCCCGACCCCCCCCCCCTCCCCAAAGAGTCAAAGACGGCAGCCGGCCCAGATTACAAGGGTACCTTTGTGTCTTGTGTCTCGCGACCCATGCCTCTTACATTCCTGTGGCAGCGTGGTGCTCGGAAGGGTCTAGTGTCCTCTCGCGTGTCCTGTCCAATTAAATCCGACTGGAGATCTTGGCTTCTTTTGGCGGAAGTTTTCAGCGGGTGCATCAGGCAACCGGGCCCGCCCCGCCCGCCGCCCCCCCCCCTCCCCATGGACACGCAAATTGCTGCTCTGCGCTGCTTTCTCGGGGCGCCCCTCTGGGAGAACAATGGAAGGGCCCCAGGGCGCCGGATGCATTCAAACACACATGAAAACTAGGGGTAGCCAGCTCTGGGGGCATCATGTGGAATTTTTTCAGACCTGCAGCCAGCTGCATTTTCCATTGATGTGCGCCGACTGCAATGCGTCCACCGCGTCGACAACGAATATCGTTCGTTGCGCTTCATGCCAGGTGGAACACGGCCACCGCGCCCGCAACCGTTGTTTTGCCACGTGGAATGTGCTTCCATCGGTCCGCCAGGAAAGGAGAGGGAGTGAGAGGCCTTACTGAGAGGAAAATGGTTAAGGGCGATTGGGTTTCATCGCAAATCATCCATGGGGGCATAGAGGGAGGGTACCAGTTGCTGCTTGATCATGATGGATCGAAGTCTCTCTGCACTCCGATGCTGCAAATCCTAGACCTTCGCCGCATCTTGCGAGAACCACAGCAAGCGCGCAGCGCGCGCGTGATTAGTTTTGCACATATTCCAGAAACCCAGTCCAAGAGGCCCCGAGGCTGCAGCACACCAGGGTCACCCAGAGTCACCTGAGGGCCCCCCCCCTCCCGAGACCTCCCCAGAGCCTTCCCAGAGCTTCCGCGGGGTCCCCCCAGGCACCCCCAGAGATTCCAGAGAAGTCCGAAGGGAGTCCAAGGCGGGCCAAGGTGGATTCTGCACGGGCCAAGATTGCTTTCAAACGGCCCAAGAGGCCGCCAAGACGCCCAAAGACGGCTGAAAGAGGACCCCCAAGGCGGCCCCAAGAGGCGAGGATCGTACCGTCTGTTTTTAGCATATTCGCTTTTTGATCTTAGCAGCGTCGAAGACGGCCCAAGAGGCATCCAGCAGGGCCCCGAGACGGCCCAACAGGGCCTCAAGATAGACCAAGAGTCGCCCAAGACAGCCCAAGAGCCCCCTAAGTTGGGCCCAAGAGTGGCAATTCGAACTGACAGCTTGATGTTTCCGCCCCAAGATGACCCCCGATACCACCACCACGCCCCCCCAATCATCCCCCACGAGGACCCAGGAGGCCCCCCAGAGGCCGCAAGACCAGGATATCGCTAACACATATTATAACGACTAAACAAAAGGACGCAAATAAAGATGGGGCGCGCATCTGTACTGTTGTTTGTCATCTGTTTTATTTGTCGCCAGGCACCCCCCGTTTCTTTTTTGAATTGTATCCTTATTTCCCATTTGCATTACTATGGTTATGCACTACTTATGTGTTACGCGCGTTCCTTATTTGTTCATTGTGCGCACTCTGTATTGGTTAAAATGTTCTTCTCTAGTGCGACAAGCCCGCTTGGTTCAAAATAGTGTGACTTGCTTGTTGCATGACTTTCTTTTGGGGACGTCCGGTATTCTCTACAACATTCATTGTTTTCAGTATTTGGGACCCCCCATTCCTTCCTTATGTTTGCATTACGTTTCGTAGTAATCGCTTCGCTCATTCCGCCGGCCCACATGCGCGCCTTGGAAGCCTTTTGGGGCTTCCTGGGGGCCCCTTCAGTCGCACGGCTCGAACTGTCCGTTCGTGTTCCCCCTCCTGGGCCCGTTTTGGGGCCGTGCTGGGGCTCTCTTGGTCTGTCTTGTGCGTCTCTTGGGCTGCCTCGGGGCCGCCTCGACACGTCTTGGGCCTTCCTGGGGGGGGCTCCTGGGCCATCTTAGGAGCGGTCTTGAGGACCCCTGGGGCTGTACTTGGAGCTTCGGACGCTCGAAGAGGCGACAGCGTGAAAAACATGGGAGAGCACAATCAAAGTCAAAGACCCTGGGGTTCCTAATAAGCGTCGGGGGTTACCCCCCCCACGGGGGCCAACCTCGCTTCGTCGTCGCGCCGCGACGGGGGTCGGAGCGCCTTCTGCGCTCGGTGGCTGCCCGCGATGGGGGTCGATGTGGGGCTGTCGGCGGGGGTGACGCCCCCCCGACGCTTAATGAGAAACTCAGAGTAAAGTTGTGTCTGTGGGCCCTCTTGGGGGGCCTCTTGGAGCGCTCTTGGAGCTTCTTGGGGTTTCTTCGGCTGCCTTGGAGGCCTCTTCGGGCCAAGAGCCTTGGCAACCTCCTGGGAAGCCTCTTGGGAAGCCTCTTGGGAAGCCTCTTGGGGGCTTCTTGGGGCCTCCTGCAAACCTCTTGGGGGCTTCTTGGGGCCTTCTGGCGGCCTCTTCGGGGCCGAGAGCTGAAATGTCCGTTCGGGTGCCTCGTCAGGGCCCGCTCTTGGAGCTCTCTAGGGGGCCTCTTGGGCCGTCTTGGAGGGCTCTTGGGCTGTCTTCGGGCCCTCTGGGGCTGTTTCGGGGCCCTCTTGGAGGCGTCGTTCGCCGTATTGGGGCGATCTTGGGGGCATCTTGGACCGTCTCGGAGCGCGGGTAAGACGAAAAGGCGAGAACGCTTGAATCTTCCAACATGATCGGCTCACGAACCCGGAAAGGAATACAGCAATGTAAGGCATGATAACGTTTCAGAGACATTTAATTGGGCGACGGGCAAATGCAATGCTGAGTGTGTCGATCTGGATGTACCGTGCCGAGGGCTGTGCTGTGCTGCGCCGTGCTGACTTGCGATGTGCCATGCCGCGATTGTGGTCTATAGCGTTGTGGATCGAGTCCTCCTCTGCATCCGAGTCCTGACCGGACTGATATGGATCTTGAGCTCGAGCTGCCTGAGCACATAGCATCTGCCCAACAGCTAATTGACAGTGGTCGTGCCAGGAGGACTCGCCGCGGAACGTCCCAAGGGACGCGCCAAGCGACGTGCCAGGGGACGTGCCACGGGAGACGCGCTACGGAACTTGCCAGTGGACGTGCCATGGGACGTGCCAAGTGACATGCCGCGCGACGTGCCAGGGGGACTCGCCACGGGACGTGCCAGGGAACGTGCTAGGTTGCATGTTTCAAAGTACCGATATCTGGATGTACCGTGCCGAAACCTGTGTTGTATTGCGTCGTGCTGAATTGCGCTTTATAGTGGTGTGGATCAAGTCCCCCTTTGCATCCGAGTCCTGACCGAACTGATCTGGATCTTAAGCTCGAGCTTCCTGAGCACATAGTAGCTGCCCCGCAGCAAATGGACAGGGGAACATGCCAGGAGGACGCGCCGCGGAACGTACCCATGGACGCGCCGAGAGAACGTGCCACAGGGACGCGCTACGGAACGTGCCAATGGACGTGCCACGGGACGTGCCAAGTGACGCGCCGCGCGACGTTCCAGGGGGACTCGCCACGGGACGCTCCACAGAACGTGCCAGGGAACGTCCAAAGTTGCAATGATGAGTGTATCGATCTTGATGTACCGTGCTGAGGGTTGTGCTGTGCTGCGCCGTGCTGAATTGCGATGTGCCGTGCCGCGATTGTGCCAGAGTGTTGTGGATCGAGTCCTCCTCTGCATCCGTGCCCTGACCGAACTGATATGGATATTAAGCTCGAGCTCCTGAGCACATAGTAGCTGCCCCACAGCTAATTGACAAGGGAACATGCCAGGAGGACGCGCCGCGGAACGTCCCATGGACGCGCCAGAGACGTCCCAGGGACTGCCATGGGGACGCACTGCGGGACGTGCCAGGGGGACGCGCTACGGAACGTGCCAATGAACGTGCCACCTCATGCTCGGACATCCGCTCGGACGTGAAAGCAAGTGGTTCGTTCGAGACATCCTCAACACACCTCCATGTCAGACGTCCGTTCCAGGCCCCCAGGAAGGCCTCAGGAGGCCCATGTTAGATACCCCCATAGGTGGCCTGGACACGTGAAAACACAAGGTTCTGCCATGATAGAACACCCCCGTGGGCGGCCTGGACACGTAAAACCACGCGGCGCCAATTCGGGACAATCATGTTAGATAATTGCCCCTGTGGGTGGCCTGGACACGTAAACACACGTGGGACCAGCTCTGGGCAACCATGTTATATACACCCCTGGGTGGCGCGGACACGTAAAAACACATGTGTCAAGCTCGGGACAGCCATGTTAGATATCCCCCTGGGTGGCCTGGACACGTAAAATTACATGGTGCCAGTTCGGGACAATCGTGTTAAATACCAGCCTGGGTGGCCTGGACACATAAAACCAGGGGGACGCGCTACGGAACGTGCCAATGAACGTGCCACCTCATGCTCGGACATCCGCTCGGACGTGAAAGCAAGTGGTTCGTTCGAGACATCCTCAACACACCTCCATGTCAGACGTCCGTTCCAGGCCCCCAGGAAGGCCTCAGGAGGCCCATGTTAGATACCCCCATAGGTGGCCTGGACACGTGAAAACACAAGGTTCTGCCATGATAGAACACCCCCGTGGGCGGCCTGGACACGTAAAACCACGCGGCGCCAATTCGGGACAATCATGTTAGATAATTGCCCCTGTGGGTGGCCTGGACACGTAAACACACGTGGGACCAGCTCTGGGCAACCATGTTATATACACCCCTGGGTGGCGCGGACACGTAAAAACACATGTGTCAAGCTCGGGACAGCCATGTTAGATATCCCCCTGGGTGGCCTGGACACGTAAAATTACATGGTGCCAGTTCGGGACAATCGTGTTAAATACCAGCCTGGGTGGCCTGGACACATAAAACGCATGGTTCAAGCTCGGGAGAACCATATTAGATATCCCCCTGGGTGGCCTGGACACGCAAGCACACGTGGGACCAGCTCTGGGCAACCATGTTAGATACCCCCCTGGGCGGCCTGGACACTCAAAAACACGTGGTTCCAGGTCGGGACATTCATGTTAGATATCCCCTTGGGTGGCTTGGACACGTAAAATTACGTGGTGCCAGCTCGGGACAATCATGCTAGATGTCCCCTGGGGTGGCCTGGATGTTTCCAGCTCGGGACAACCATGTTGGATACCCCGCATGCGTGGCCTGGATACGCTGAATTCGCGCTCCCGCTCGAGACATCCTCGCATTGTCTTCCCTGGAGAGGCCCCCAACGCGCCACCCCCTGTCCAGAGCAAGAAAACATCACTGGGACATGTGTTCGGATAGCGCTTTTCGGCCCCCCGTGCGTTTTCTGCTAATTAGGCGTTGGGCCCGACGCCATGTTGGATATCCCCACTGGGCGGCCTGGACACGTAAAAACACGTGGTTCTAGTTCGGGACAACCGTTAGATACTTCCCTGGGTGGCCTGGACACAGGACCACTATGTTAGATACCCCCCCTTGGTGGCCTGGACACTTGAAAACACACGGTGCCAGCGGAGGACCGCCATGTTAGATACCCCTCCTGGATGGCCTGAACATGTAAAAACACGTGGTTCCAGCTCGGGACCACCATGTTAGATACACCCCTGGGTGGGCTGGACACGTGAAAACACGTGATTCCAGCTCGGGACCACCATGCTAGATACCCCCTTGATGGCCTGCACCGGTAAAAACTCACGGTTCCAGCCCACCCAGGGGGGATTTCCAATATGCGGTCGTTTGAGGCGCCAGCGACGGACAACTTTGTTGGATACCCCCTTGGCCGACCTGGGTGCGTGAAAACAAGCATTTCGCCTGAGACATCCTTTGAATTCTGGCCCCCCACAAGGCCCCCGCTCGAGACATCCCCCAACTCTGCAAAACCAGCGTTTCGCTCGAGACATCCTCAACAATGTATGGCAAACAAGCGTTTCGCTCGAGATATCCTCAAAATTTAATCCGCCGGCCCACCTCGACCTCGATAATTATCAGGAAAAGAATTCGCCGGCCCACCTTAGTCATGGCATACCAGGGTTAGTCTGGCCATCCTTGGGGGGCTGTGATTTGCGAAGCCATCGCCACTTTCGAGTGCTGCTGGGGGCGGCCAGCGCATTGACGCCATACGCGGACTCAGATTACGCCCTCGCCGTCCCTGGGGGGCTGCGTTCTGCGAAGCTAGCGCCACTTTCGAGGGCTGCTGGGTCGGCCAGCACAGTGACGCCATACGTGGCCTCCCCCAAGACCTCTGGCAGTGTATGTCTATGCCGAGCTTCGTTCTAGATCAGGGGCTTGGCCGGAACAGGAGGAGGAAGGAGCCTGAGGAGGAGAGGGTTGGCGAGCTGCGTGTTCAGTGGGCACGGTTCGTGGTGGTTCTGGATCTTGTGAGCGAGCTGGTGTAGGCGATGGCAGTAGGCTTTCGTGTTCTCTATCCCTGACATTTCTTTCACCGCCCACAACCACCCCAACCCAACCCGAACGCCCCGATTTGCCCCCCATTTCCGGTAGGGGGAGGGGGGGGGGCGGATCGGGGAACAGTGCGAAAACACACATGGCGCCCGCACCACCCGCCAACCCGAAATTCGGCCGAAATTCGGATCTTCGGGTTGGGTTGGGGTGCTCTGGTAGGTAGCCATTCTTCGGCGGACGACCGTTGGCCGATCTTTCTCGGCCACTGCCACGACCTCTTGCAGAGTGACCTGCGTGTGGGCCTGCGCTTCCCGAGGACATGTTCGGCTTCCTTCTCGAGGTGCCCTCGGTCTCTGTCTCCGTCTCTGTCTCTGTCTCTCTATCTCTCGCTCTATGTGTATGTGTATATCTGCTTTTGTATATATATACACATATAGATATGTAGATGTATGTGTGTGTGTATATATATATATATATATATCCTCTGTCCCTGTCTGCGTCTGTTCTCCCATATTATTCTTCGGCTGTCTTCCCTCATCCCCCGCACTCATCCATATCTTGGGGAGGACGAGTGGGGGGATTTGGGGGGGTAGTAGTGCCAGTGGGGGTCCACATCGCCCCCTGGGAGGGCGTTGAGATGTAATTCCTCGTTCTACAAATCCCAGCGACGCGTTGTCCATCATCGTCGTCATCGACATCGTCACCCGCTTCAGCGACCAGTTATCGCCACCGCTGGGGCATTCGTTTCTATCTTATTGCCGAAGCAGCAGGAGATGCGGCACCTCCCCCTTCTCCGTCGATCCACCCCTCCACAGGAATGTTCCTCGCAGTATCGACCAATCATACCATTTGAGTCCCTAGTTCGGATATGGCATACGTCGTCGTGTTTTGTAGGATCCGGATCGATTTGTAATGACCCGAGCAAAGTGGACAGATCAGACATCATGCAGCGACGGGGGCTGGTAGAAGCCCTGCCCCGGTCAAAAGAAGGCCCCCCGTGCTTGCCCAGGATGGACGACGTTGCATGATTGGAGGATGGCAGCCCGAGAGGAGTCTGAGAAGCAGGGCTGCTTTGATGCGAGGTCGTGTCTCGAATTGCCAGAGGGAGGAGAGAGGAGGGAGGAGGGAGGACTGCCGAAGGGGGGGGCCACTCCGAGGCTCGACGGCGGGCCCATGGGGAAATTGAAGGTGAGCAGGCCCTGTCAGAAGGCGGCGGGGCTTCCCAGAAGCCCTCCAGCCTTACGCCTGGCATCGCTCGGACGTGTGCTTTTTTTTCTCGGCGAGAACCATCGAGGAGCATCCTTGATCATTTGTCGAAAAAAGCACGCACGAAACCGAAAAAAACACAGGGACTGGACGTCCGAGCGATGGCGAGTTAGGTTCCTGTCGTGTCGACTGGCGGCGGTCCCGCCAGCGGCGTTAAATTTTGAACGCCGCGGGCGACCCAGAACCGTTCGACGTGCAACGACTTGGACGTTTCGGAGACGGCCGATCGTTTCAGGTTGAACGCTCCCCGCGGTGTCAGACACCAACGCCGAAGTCGGCACGACACGAACTCGCCGCATGAGACGGCGTCCGTTCCTTGGGAGCATGTCTTGGGAAGCCTCTCGGAACGCCTGAGGCTCTTCTTAGCCTTTCCAGAAGGCCCGCCCCCTCTGTCTTCCCCCCCCCTGGGCGCGCCGCCGAAGGGCCACAGGGCCACCTTGAGCCTGGCATCGCTCGGCCGTGTGCATGTTTTTGTTTTCTCGGCGAGGGCCCTGGAGGAGCATCCTGGAGCATCGAGCAAAAAAGAAAACGCACGAAAGCGAAACGTGCACGGGAACTGGACGTCCGAGCGGCGGCAAGCACGAGCCCCCCCCTCTGCAGCGCGAGGTCTGCTCCTGCGCTGCCGCGGCGCGGCACGCCGGCCACGCCCCCAGTCCCCGGGCACCGACGTCCCCCGAGCTCTGCGCAGCCTCCCGCCCCGCGGAGCGGAGGGGCGCGCTGGCCGTCGGAGGGGGGGCACGGCGCGTCGCCGGGGCCGCCGCCGCGGCGGCGCGCAGGGCGACGCTTTCTGAGAAGCCCCGCCGCCCTCGGCGCGGAGGCCGGCCCGACCCCGGCGCGCCGCCGCCCGACCCGGGTGGCAGGATCGCCTTCCCCTCCCCGAAGAGGGGGGTGGGCGCGTCGCCCGGGCTCTGGAGTGGGCGCACTGAGTAGACGAGCGTAGCTCTCAAGGACGCAGGTTCGCTTCGGGGCCCTCGCCGGGATCCCGACCGTAAGCTCCAGCTCCTCCTCGCTGAGCATCGACGCCCCACGCTCTGGCGGCCCCTCGCCCCTCGCTGCCTGGAAGCTTCTCGGGGGGGGGAGGGGCACGACAAGATGTGACAATGCACTACCCGCAGCCCCGATCAGGCCCATCCATGGCCATGGGATGGTGAATGCTCCCTCAGGGGGGGCATGCGTCGACCCCCAATCACCCATTGGTGGCCGATAGGGGCCCGACAGTCCACCCCGCTCAGGACCGTGTGGTTTCGCAATATCGGGGACCTATCGCCGATCTACCGTTGATGTATCGCCGATTCCCCTGAGTGACGGGTTCGCCGCCATAGTCATATTGTATACGTTGCCTCTTACGCCCACACAACCAAAAGACATCAGGGAGCCGTTTTGTTTGTGCAACCTTCACCGCTGACGCTGCGGCAGCGTGCACCCACCAGCAAGGGCTTGGATACATAGTCTAGTTTCTGGTGAGAGTCTACTACTGGGGTGCTTGCGCTGGCTACGAGCACTCTTGGATCGTGTCGCCATCGGGAGCCCAAAGCGGTGTGACATACGAGATACGACCGTAGACAAGCACGACAATGGATCCACCGACTGACAAGCTACGGTTGAAGGTCATGTCAGGAACACCCCTGACCGATGCGGGCGAAACTATCCGTGCACACGCATACACATACACACATACACACATGCACACATTCATACATACATACATACACGCGTACATACACACATGCATACAGACATACATGCATACACGCACCCATATCTGCACACACACATACATACATGCATCATGCATGTATCCATGCATTGCATTGCAATGCAATGCAAATGCGTGTACATACATTCAAACATCATGCATGCCGCCATATATATATAGATATGGATGTATATATGTACATGTATATATACATATGCATACATGCATGCATACAGACATGCATGCAGACATGCATGCAAACATGCAAACACACATGCATGCACACACATATATACATATGTACACACATATTCACACGTACAGGTATATACGCACATACATGCATACATACATGGCTACACACATACATACATACATACAGACAGACAGACAGACAGACGGACAGACAGACAGACAGACAGACAGACATACATACACATCCATACATACATACATACACAGATACATCAACACATACATACATACACACGTCCGTACATGCATACATCCATACGTACACACATACAAACCTACAACCGTGCATGTGTGCATGCATGCATGCATACACAAACACACATACATGCATACACACATGCAGACCTATCTACACGCACATATGTACGTACATGCACATATACATACATCCATACACAGTTATATCATAAACACAAACATACATTTACACGTACGTGTATACATGCACAGTCTCATACATGCATACATACACATACACGTACCTACCTACATGCATACATGCATGCATACACACATTCACACATACATACATGCATACACGCATACACAGATAACCTGCATACGTGCACACATACGTACATGGCTACATTCACACGTACACACATACAAACCTACAACCGTACATCAATGCAGACATGCATGCATGCATGCACACATACACACACACATATACATATACATATATATATATATATATGCATACCTACATACACACATACGTATATGCATAAACGCAGGCATGCATACCTACCCACATACATACAGATACACACTTATACATTCACATGCATACACACGTCTAAATGCATACACGCATACATGCATGCATACGCACACCTACATACATACATGCATACACACATACACATACATACATACATACATACATACAGACAGACAGACAGACAGACAGACAGACAGACAGACAGACAGACAGACAGACACACATACACACATACACCCACCTGCGTCGGTGCTTGCCAGGCACACGCGCGGCCCAGGATTTGTGTACACGCCCTCCTGTCAGGATCGATGTACGTGAGCAGAGCTTTCGCCCGCCCGCCGCCTACACGGGGGCGGTCGGCACCCAGAGGTTGCCGTCAACCACCACCATTCCCACGTCGTCAGGCACCTCGACTTCCTGCTAGGCGCGGCAAGCCGGCCGCCGCGGGCGCCCGCCGCCGGCTGGCTCCTCCTCCTCCTCCTCCTCCCCATATTCCTCCTCCTCCTCCTCCTCCCCATATCCCTCCTCCTCCTCCTCCCCATATTCCTCCTCCTCCTCCTCCGCCTCCTCCCCATATTCCTCCTCCTCCTCCTCCTCCTCCGCAGAGGAAACGGCAAGGGGCTGGGGGTCGGTTCAGGGGGAGCGCATCGACCCTCAATCGCCCATGGAGCGCTGATCTGGGCCGGACAGCCCACCTCGCCCAGGAACGTCCGGATTTGCTGTCGTTGGCCTATGGCAGATTTTTCTCGGAGGTGGATAGACCTCCTACCCTGACACGTCGATTAAGGAATTGGCCGTTTCCGGTTCGCGAGAGGGCGTCGCGGCCATCATTTTTGCGGGTCCAGGCCCGTCGGTTTCTTGAGATGGATGGTCCCTAGAAGGTTTTTTTCCCCTGTATTTTTTTTAAATTATTTTTTTAGTAAGTTTATTTTTTTTTCTAATTCTATTATTTTTTTTTATTTAAGTGTTTTTTTTTTTTTAAGGGAGGTTTACTTGTTTTAAAGATGAGGTTTGTCCCACGCGATATATTCGGCGTGTACAAGCGTGATCCAGGTCGATTTGGCTTGCCTTTTTCGCATATTAATGCGTGCTTTTACTTCCCGCCTGAGCTGCGCATCCCTATTCTGTGCCCCTTCCCTCTCCCCCCCTTGTCTTGAAGTCTTGTTACGGCAGCCATGGAGACTGACTCGTGAATGTGAAGGGTACGAGAACCCAGCAGAGAGAGGCAAGCAAGGCGGCGGGGGGGGGCAACCACGTGCGAGGAGGGACCACGTGGGCCCCCTCCTGCACACGTACGCCACCTGCTCGCACCGGGGGGGGGCCGAAAGGTCGGCCTGTGCCAGGGGGTGGGTTTGTAGCTCGGCCAGCCTGGGCCCCGGGAGCAGCGGCGGGCGGCACCGCGGCCGCCCACCGCGACCGTATGTCTTACTGCATCGTACGAGTAGTTTAGGAGCTTTGGTTTTTTATTTTCGCTCGGGCGTCGCCGTCTCCTGACGACCCCCCTTCGAGGCCCAGGGCGATTGCATTACCCTGGGAGCTCGCGCCCGCGCATCCACGCGTAGTGACTATAGCAGGGGGGCGAACGTTTCATAGCATGTCGTAGCATACCATAGCAAAGCCCATCATATAATACCATGTCAGACCACCACATGCAACAGCTCATCGTCCACCTCCTCATTGGTTCGTCGATGTTTCGACGGCTTGCGCCGAGTCACACGGCGTCGCGTACAACTGCGTGTTGTTTGATGTTATGCTTTGTTGCTTGGTGTAAGTTACCAGGGTGCTCGTGGCCTCCCTTGGCTTTAACTTGTCCCCACAGGGGGGCCCGAGAGGCTCCGAGCCCTCCTCCTTCTCTGCCTCCCCCCTCCTCGTATACCCTTCCTATCGCGGCATCGTTGCATTAGACGGAGGTGATGGGTGGGCGACTAGTGAGATTAAGAAGGAGTAGGAGGAGGAGAAGGAGGAGGAGGAGGAAGAGGAGGATAATGATGATGATGATGATGATGATGAGGAGGAGGAGGAGGAGGAGGAGGAGGAGGAGTAGGAGCAGCGAACTTGCAATAACGAATCGAATTGCGACCTCCTACCCGCCTGTGGCGACCTGCCTCGTCGCTGCTCAGGCGAGCAGACGGTCTACACTGCCATGGAGGTGCTGCACGGATTGGACTTGAGCACCTACTTGCGGGACCCAGCCTGTCGCGGTCTCACTCCTATCTCTCCCTTGCCCCGCTCCCCCCTCAAAGGTGTTCGCGGTTCGGTCCGGTCGCCCGTTTCGCGGGCGGCTGCTCTCGGTCGGTTCGTTTCGGCTTGCTCGTTGGCTGCGACGCTGCTCCCTTCCAGGCCGTCGTTCGGCCCGTCAGTTTCGGCCGGCTCCGGCTTCGCAATCTGTCTGGTCGGTTGTCGATGTTGGTGTCGCTGTGGGCGTCTGTGCCTTGCCGTCCATTCACTGGCAATCCCTCCCCTGTTCCCCCTCTTGTGCTGCCTCGCCCTACGGGCTGAGGAGGACGAGGACGAAAAGCGCGAGGGGCCCTCCCTTGACAATGCCCATGGGTGTTTTCAGTTTTGTTGTTTTTCCCGCAGGGGTAATTGGGGGTAGATGGAAAGGAATGCGGCTGTTTGAGAGGTAAATGACCGTCACTCAGTTGAAGAAGGTATTGTGACCGACAAGATGATCTAGCATCTGGGCCTTGTCGTTGGCGGTCTGCGGGTGATTCTTGCGCAGGCGGGGATCCCGCGCCTACACTCCATGGACAAACGGGCAAAACCGACGCAAATCCGCAAAGTGTGCTCTGGATGGGGAGGCGAAGAAGAAGGAGGAGGAGGACCAGCTTAAAACTAATATGCTTTGACGATATTGCGATAAGCCATCCCTCCAAGTCACCTCATATTTGGATGCCCGGAATGGGTACCGAAAATTGGTACAATGCCCAACAGCAGTTCCTTCTCATTTTGAACAGGACTCGCTGTCGGTGTCGCCGCGGCCTGTGTCCATTTGAGACAGAAGTCCGCCTGCCCAACACCGGCCGCTGTTGGTTTGGGACAATATTTGTTGTTGGGCATTGTGCCCTTTCTTTCCGTACCCATTTCGGGCGTCCAAATCATAGGCCCCTACAAGGATTGATTTTGACAGGGGAGTGCCCCGTTGGAAAACAACTGTTTGAAACTCGTGAACTGGGCCAGAAAACCATTCCTGTGACTCCGACGGCGCGAATCACCGCCCTTCTTGGGGCTTCAACACCACGAATCAACGTGAATGCTCCGAGTCCGACATCGTGCCAAGACGCCACTTCTGGGACGTAAGCCGTGTTAATATTTGAAACTTTTGTAAACTCTTCAAACGAGTATGGTTGGCGCTAAGGCGAGAGCCACATTTTGGAAAGGAACCGCCCACAATCCGCGAACCTCCTGCAACTTGTTAGTACGAATCGGCTCGGCGCTCAGGTGGGAGCCGCATTTTGAAAGCGGCCCGCCCTCCATCTCTGAAGTCCTTGCAAACTTTGACGACGATTGTTCGCGGCGCCCAGGCGAGAGGCACATTCTGAAAACGACCCGCCCTCCATCTGTAAACCTCTTGCGGAGGGGGGAGATGCGACACCAACACCACCAGGGGGCCCACCTCCAGCGAGGAGGTCCACGATGCCCCCCCGAGCTGGAGGCTGGGGATGTCTCGAGCGAGAGGAGGGGACCACACCACCAGGGAGACCCCCCTTTGCTCATCGCACCTCCTCTCCCTGTTGGTGTTGGCGTCGCCTGTCCTTGTTCCTTCTTCCGACTGTTTACGACGACTGAGCGCGGCGCTGGGGGTAGAAAGAGAGATCCGCATTCGGAGAGCGGCCCGCCCTCCGTCCGTAAAGCTCTTTGCATATGTGCAACCTAAGGATCAGCAATGTGTAGGAGGAGGAGGGGGAGGAGGAGGAGGAGGAGGAAGAGGAAGAGGAGGAGGAGGAGGAGGCGGAGGAGGAGGAGGAGGGAGGAGGAGGAGGGGGAGGAGGGGGAGGAGGAGGAGGGGGCTGGGAGGGGAGGAGGGAGGAGGAGGCGGGGAGGAGGAGGAGGAGGAGGTGAAGGAGGAGGTGAGGAGAGGGGTGGGGAGAAGGAGGAGTAGGGGAGGAGGAGGAGAGGAGGAGGAGGAGGAGGAGGTGGAGGAGGAGGAGGAGGAGGAGGAGCAGGAGGAGGGGAGCCTCAGACGAAACGCCCGGCCCGCCCAGCAGACACGCCTCGGGGTGCGACAGGGAGAAGTTGCTCACAAGGCCAATGCACGGAGGAACGGGAGACACCCCTTGCCCAGGAGTCGTTGGCTTCGCTCTGGACCGTTTTGCCCCAAACGGCTTCGCCCCCGACCGTCTCGCCTGCGGGCCGCGTATATCAGGAGGAAACAAATACACAGGCACAATGAATCGTCGATTTTCAAAAAAAAACATGATCGACCCACGAACCCGGAAAGGAATATAGCACTGTACCACATGGCAGCGTTTTCAAAGACACATGATTGGGTGACGGGCAAATGCAATGCTGAGTGTATCGATCTTGATGTACCCTGCCGAGGGCTGTGCTGTGCTGCACCGTGCTGAATTGCGATGTGCCATGCCGCGATTGTGCTCTACAGCCTCGATGCATCCGAGTCCTGACCGAACTGATCTGGATCTTAAGCTCGAGCTGCCCCTCAACACCATAGTAGCTGCCCTAATGGGAACATGTCAGCTGAGACCGCGCCGCGAATCGTCCAAGGGATGGCGCAGGCGGTCTCGTGCCAGGGGACGTGCCATGGGGTGTCGCACCGCGGGACGTGCCAAGGGGACGCGCCACGGAACGTGCCAATGGATGTGCCACGGGATGTGCCAGGGGACGCGCCACGCGACGTGCCAGGGGGACTCGCCAAGGGACGCCCCACGGAACGTGCCAAGGAACGTGCCAAAATGCAATGCTGAGTGTATCGATCTTGATGTACCGTGCCGAAATATGTGCTGTGCTGCACCGTGTTAGTTTTGATCTTCTTTTTTTTTTTTTTTTTTTTCTTGTGCTGAATTGCGATGTGCAATGCCGCGATTGTGCTCTATAGCGTCGTGGATCGAGACCTCCTTTGCATCCGAGTCCTGACCGAACTGATCTGGATCTTAAGCTCGAGCTGCCTGAACACATAGTAGCTGCCCCAGAGCTATTTGACAAAGGGACATGCCAGGAGGACGCGACGCGGAACGTCTCAAGGGACCCGCCAAGCGACGTGCCAAGGGACGCGCCATGGGGACGCACCGCGGGACGTGCCAAGGGGACGCGCTACGGAACGTGCTGGGGACAAGCGTTTCGCTCGAAACATCTTGCCAACATCCTCAAAATTCCTGCGCGCGGGACGCGGCACGCGCGAGACATCCTCGGAATTCTTGCGAGCGGGACGTGAAAACAAGCATTTCGCCTGAGACATCCTCTGAATTCTGGACCCCACGAGGCCCCCCAATTTTGCAAAACCAGCGTTTCGCTCGACACGTTTTCAACAAAGTATGAAAGACACGCATTTCGCTCGAGACATCCTACCAAAATTCTAGGAAATCCTCGCAAAACAAACGAATTAATCGAGACATCCTCGAAATTCCTGCGCTCGGGACGCGGCACGCGCGAAACATCATCGGAATTCCTGCGCGCGGGGCGCTTTTCCGAGTCGCGGTCGGCTCTGCAAAACCAGCGTTTCGTTCGAGACATCCTCAACAAATTCTGAAAACAAGCGTTTCGCTCGAGACATCCCCAACTCTGCAAAACCAGCGTTTTGCTCAAGACATCCTCAACAAATTCTGAATTACACTGCGTCCGCGCTCCCAGGGTTACGATCCTTCGTAAATTACACTACACCCGCGCTCCCAGGGCCACGATCCCCTGTAAATTACGCTACGTCAGCGCTCCCAGGGCCACGATCCCTCGTAAGGGCTCCTGGGCCCTCCTGGGTCTTCCTTGGACCTCTTGGGCCCTCCTGGGCTCTCCTGGAGCCTCCTGGAGCTTCTCCTGGGCCCTCCTTGGGCCCCCTGGTGCCTCTTGGAGCCTCCTGGGTCCTCCTGGGACCTCCTGGGCTCTCCTGGGCCCTCCTGGGCTCTCCTGGGCTCTCCTGGAGCCTCCTGGGCCCTCCTGGGCGAAGTCAAGGTCCGAAAACACATGGGACTTGCCACATTTCTGACATTCGGTGCCACCCCTCACGCAGGTCGGCGGGGTCAGGATCCGAAAACACAGGGGATTTGCCACATTTTTGGAATTCCGTGCCACCCCTCACGCAGATCGGCGGGGTCAGGGTCCAAAAACACACAGGATTTGCCACATTTCTGGAATTCCGCGCCACCCCTCACGCAGATCGGCGGGGTCAGGGTCCAAAAACACACGGGATTTGACACATTTCTAGTATTCAGGGTCAAAAAAACACAGGAGATTTTTGCTATTTCCGAATTTATACAACTTCAAGAATCCAAAACTCCGTTCCCAGCGCCGTTCCGGAGCTCGCGGTACCTCGTTATTTATCGAGCGAACGCGTTTACCTCGTTTTTTATCGTTTAAAGTCGATGTCGGAAAAAAGTTGACTTCACCTGTGAAATATCGAGGTTTCCTTAAAGGCAGTAGCGTGAGGGGTGGCGAAAAATGGCCTTCGTCCTCACAATTGAAATCCGCCGACCCCCTTCGACTTCGCAATTTAATGCTCAAGAATTCCGCCGGCCCCCTTCAAGTAAAAACCGGGGGGAAGACCATCTAAAAGAGAACCCTGGGCCCAGGCCCTTTCCGGGAAAAAGTGGGAAACTATGGGAAGTGGGGGGTGAAGACAATAACCCAGAAAATATTTAACCATGTGGACCCACGAACCCGGAAGGGATATAGACTGTGGGCATGTCGCACGTTTTCAATGATCCCGCAACTGGCAACACTGCACGAAACATCCACGGACACCTCACGAACACCCAACGAGAGACACCTCAAACTAAACTTCCGACGAGACCCACCTCACGAAAACATTTCAGCGAGACAAGACAACCCCGCCGAAACTTCCATCCCTTTCCACGAGAACCCCCCCAGGAAACTTCCAATCTCCACGACGACAGCCCAAAAAAACCACTCACCATGCGTGTGGTTCGTGCTTGGGGATTGTTCGTGCTGGGGTGGTGGGTCGTGCTGGGGGGTGGTCTGTCGTGACCTGGGGGTGGTCGTGCTGGGGGGTTGGTCGTGCTGGGGGTTGGTCGTGCTGGGGCGTGGTCGTGCTGGGGCGTGGTCGTGCTGGGGCGTGGTCGTGCTGGGGCGTGGTCGTGCTGGGGCGTGGTCGTGCTGGGGTGTGGTCGTGCTGTGGTAAGGTCGTGCTGGGGTGCGGTCGTGCTGGGGTGTGGTCTTGCTGGGGTGGGGTCGTGCTGGGGTGTGATCGTGCTGGGGTGGGGACGTGCTGGGGTGTGGTCGTGCTGGGGTGTGGTCGTGCTAGGGTGGGGTCGTGCTGGGGTGGGGTCGTGCTGGGGAGTGGTCGTGCTGGGGGGTGGTCGTGCTGGGGTGTGGTCGTGCTGGGGCGTGGTCGTGCTGGGGTGGGGTCGTGCTGGGGTGGGGTCGTGCTGGGGTGGGTTCGTGCTGGGGTGCTCCGCACCCTGTGATTTATCGATCGGGTCGTGCTGGGGTGTGGTCGTGCTGGGGTGTGGTCGTGCTGGGGTGTGGTCGTGCTGGGGTGTGGTCGTGCTGGGGTGTGGTCGTGCTGGGGTGTGGTCGTGCTGGGGCGTGGTCGTGCTGGGGCGTGGTCGTGCTGGGGGGTGGTCGTGCTGGTGGTGTGGTCGTGCTGGGGGGTGGTCGTGCTGGGGCGTGGTCGTGCTGGGGCGTGGTCGTGCTGGGGCGTGGTCGTGCTGGGGTGTGGTCGTGCTGTGGTGAGTTCGTGCTGGGGTTGGTCGTGCTGGGTGTGTCTTGCGGGTAGAGGTCGTGCTGGGGTCTGGTCGTGCTGGGGTGTGGTCGTGCTGGGGTATGGTCGTGCTAGGGTGGGGTCGTGCTGGGGTGTGGTCGTGCTGGGGAGTCCCGTGCATATTCCGCTCGAGCATCCCGGCCCAAATTCCAGAAATCGGACAAAACAAGAATTATCGAGAACATCATCGCAATTCCTTCGCGCGGGGCGCTTTTTCCGCGTCGCGGTCGGCTCTGGCAATACAGGCGTTTCGCTCGAGACATCCTCGGCAAACTCTGCGGCAAGCGTTTCGCTCGTGAGACATCCCTCACACACGAAAAAAGTGCCCCACCCTTGAGTTGGATCGAATCGTGATTTCAAAAACCACGTTTCGCTCGAGACATCCTCAAATTATTTAATTTTCGCCGGCCTCCCTCAAGTTGGCACCGGGGGACAGGTTTACCTACTAAAAGAGAACCCTGGCCCGAGCCTTTCCGGAAAACATGCTGGACCCCACGAACCCGGAAAGGGATATAGACATGTGGAGCATGGGCACGTTTTCACGATACCCAACGGGGCAACACCTCACGAAACATCCCACGAGACACCTCACGAAACATCCCACGAGACAACTCACGAAACATTCCGCGAGACACCTCACGAAACATTCCAGGAGACACCCCGCGAAACATTCCACGAGACACCCCACGAAACATTCCACGACGACAGGCAACCACTCAACCAAGGCGGTGTGGTCGTGCTGGGGAGTAGTCGTGCTGGGGTGTGGTCGTGCTTGGGGGTGGTCGCGCTGGGGGGTGGTCGTGCTGGGGGGGTGGTCGTGCTGGGGGGTGGTCGTGCTGGGGCGCGGTCGTGCTGGGGCGTGGTCGTGCTGGGGCGTGGTCGTGCTGGGGCGCGGTCGTGCTGGGGCGTGGTCGTGCTGGGGTGTGGTCGTGCTGTGGTAAGGTCGTGCTGGGGTGTGGTCGTGCTGGGGTGTGGTCTTGCTGGGGTTGGGTCGTGCTGGGGTGTGGTCATGCTGGGGTGGGGTCGTGCTGGGGTGTGGTCGTGCTGGGGTGTGGTCGTGCTAGGGTGGGGTCGTGCTGGGGTGGGGTCGTGCTGGGGAGTGGTCGTGCTGGGGTGTGGTCGTGCTGGGGTGTGGTCGTGCTGGGGCGTGGTCGTGCTGGGGTGGGGTCGTGCTGGGGTGTGCTCTTGCTGGGGTGGGGTCGTGCTGGGGTGTGGTCATGCTGGGGTGGTTCCGCAACCCTGTGCTTTATCGATCGGTCGTCGCTGGGTGTGGTAGTGCGGGGCTGTTCGTGCTGGGGTTGGTCGTGCTGGGTGTCGTCCGTGCTGGGGTGTGGTCGTGCTGGGAGTGGTCGTGACTGGGTGTGGTCGTGCTGGGTGTGGTCGTGCTGGGGGTGGTCGTGCTGGGGGGGTGGTCGTGCTGGGGGGGTCGATGCTGGAGCGTTGGTGTCGTGCTTGGGGGCGTGGTCGTGCTGGGGCGTGGTCGTTGCTGGGCGGGGTCGTGCTGTGGTGAGGTTCGTGGCTTGTGTTTGTCGTGCTGGGGTGTGGTCTTGCTGGGGGTATGGTCGTGCTGGGGTGGTGTCGTGCTGGGGTGTGGTCGTGCTGGGGTATGGTCGTGCTGGGGTGGTGTCGTGCTGGCGTGGGGTCGTGCTGGGGTGTGGTCGTGCTGGGGTGTGGTCGTGCTGGGGTATGGTCGTGCTAGGGTGGGGTCGTGCATTTCGCTCGAGACATCCTGCCAAAATTCCAGGAAATCGTACAAAAACAAAGGAATTAGTCGAGACATCATCGAAATTCCTTCGCGCGGGGCGCTTTTCCGCGTCGCGGTCGGCTCTGCAAAACAAGCGTTTCGCTCGAGACATCCTCGGCAAACTCTGCGGAGCAAGCGTTTCGCTCGAGACATCCTCAACACACGAAAAAGTGGCCCGCACCCTGTGATTATCGATCGGGATTTCAAAAACAAGCGTTTCGCTCGAGACATCCTCAAATTTTAATTCGCCGGCCTCCTTCGACCTCGTTATTTATCAGGGAAAAAATTCGCCGGCCTCCCTCAAGTTGGCACCGGGGGATTAGGTTTACCAACTAAAAGAGAACCCTGGGCTCATGCCCTTTCCGGGAATATAGAGGAATCCTGCTAGTTGTGTGTATTTATTTGTGACTTTGGGCCCCTTGATTATGGTTCGCTCCAGACCGCTCCGCGTCCCGGACCGCATCGCCCCGGACCGCTCCGCCCCGGACCGCCTCGCCTCGCCTGCCCGCTCCACCCGTCGTGGGTCCGCCCATGTCGACTGGCTGCAGTGCCGCCCGCCCGTTTGTCCGTCCTGGCCGCCCGCCATCTGGTCGGTAACAAATCCTTCGACTAGACGTGAGATCGACCTTTCGCCGGAGTGAACCTTGGTGCGGGCACAGACGGGTGCCCAGATGTCTGAAAGCAGAGCAGTAGCAGCTGGTTGCGCGCCCAGGTTTGGTCCCCCCGCGGCCCCCCCAAAGCCGCGAACCAAAGGTCACTCTTACCCAGGGCCACTCTTGCGTATAGCCGAACCCTGGGAGCCGCGTGTACCCTCGCAATTCTGTCTTTGGCGTCGATTAGCGTCGACTAGCGTCTGGCAGTCGACGAGACAGCGTCGGCTAGCGTTGATCAGCGTCGAGTTAGCGTCGATTTGCGTCTATTTAGCAGAGCCGACAAGATGGTATGGGAGCACCTCATGAAGGGCCACCAATCTAGAGACCCATGCCAAGAAACACCCTGCTTGCCTCCAGGGTGCCCTGGGTTTCTTGGGTTTCAACAGTTCTGCTATGGAGAGCGTGATGTTAGTATTCCCGCACCAAAAATCCATAGACGCCCTGGGGTCTCAGGGTCGGATTTCTTGTGGAAGGTTTCTTGTGGTCGAGCTCCCACTGTAGTGAGGGTCCCCGCGCCCGACCCGCCCGTTACGGCCCGCCCGTCCGCTTGTTTGCATGCAGCCCCGCACGCCCGCTCTCATGTCCCGCCCCTCCTGCCCGTTAGCCAAAGGAGGAAACACCACCAGGACCGGACAATCGGCGTTTACCAAAACGGCCCTGGGCGTTGACTAAACAGCCCTGCCCTGCTTGAGTCCTTTGTGGGTGCGCTTGCTGAACGGCTTCGCGTGTCGGGGTGGCTATCCTCGTGGTGGCTTTTCTGCCCTCCACAGTTAGGGCTAAGTCGGGCGGGAACATTCAAAAATAGGCAAACATTAGTCTGGGGACTATTTTGGGAATATTATTTGACCATTTTGGCGTACTTTTGAATTATATATATATATATATATATATATATATATATACATACATATATATACACAAACACATATATCCGTAAGGGCTTCGCCCCCTCCGGCTCCCTCTCTCGATAATGGGCCATGGAAGAGCTTAAGTCATGAGGTCGTTGGCGCTGTCCGTGAAGCAGTATCTAATACTTCATGCGAAGCCGATTCGCATCGCAAAACCAACTGATCACAAGAGGGGTTACCACACCTGCGATGGTAAGAACGTGTATGGTTTTACGGGCTTGGTTTACCACACCTTGCGATTAAAGGGGGCCCCCGAGGGAGTTCTCGCCTTTGGGTTACCACGCCTTGCGATGGATGTGCGTGATGGGTTCGAATTTCAGAAATGTGGCAAATCCCCTGTGTTTTTGGACCCTGACCCCGCGGATCTGCGTAAGGGGTGGCGCGGAATTTCAGAAATGTGGCAAATCCCATGTGTTTTTGGACCCTGACCCCGCAGATCTGCGTGAGGGGTGGCACCGAATTTCAGAAATGTGGCAAATCCCCTGTGTTTTTGGACCCTGACCCCGCGGATCTGCGTGAGGGGTGGCACCGAATTTCAGAAATGTGGCAAATCCCCTGTGTTTTTGGACCCTGACCCCGCGGATCTGCGTGAGGGGTGGCACCGAATTTCAGAAATGTGGCAAATCCCTTGTGTTTTTGGACACTGACCCCGCGGATCTGCGTGAGGGGTGGCACCGAATTTCAGAAATGTGGCAAATCCCATGTGTTTTTGGACCCTGACCCCGCGGATCTGCGTGAGGGGTGGCACCGAATTTCAGAAATGTGGCAAATCCCATGTGTTTTTGGACCCTGACCCCGCGGATCTGCGTGAGGGGTGGCACCGAATTTCAGAAATGTGGCAAATCCCATGTGTTTTTTGGACCCTGACCCCGCGGATCTGCGTGAGGGGTGGCACCGAATTTCATAAATGTTGCAATTCCGTTTTGTTTTTGGACCCTGACCCCGCGGATCTGTGTGAGGGGTGTGATTTCGAGCCCCCCAGCAATTCAGACAACGCGCCCAGGGGGTGCTAAAACATGGATCGACCCACGAACCCGGAAAGGAATATAGAACTGTAACACGGGGCAGCGTTTTCAAAGACACCTGATTGGGTGACGGGCAAATGCAATGCTGAATGTATCGATCTTGATGTACCCTGCCGAGGGCTGTGCTGTGCTGCACCGTGCTGAATTGCGATGTGCCATGCCGCGAATGTGCTCTATAGCGTCATGGATCGAGTCCTCCTTTGCATCCGAGTCCTGACCGAACTGATCTGGATCTTAAGCTCGAGCTGCCTGAACACATAGTAGCTGCCCCAGAGCTGATGGACAAGGGGCAGCTGTCAGGAGGACGCGCCGCGAAACGTCCCAAGGGATGCGCCAGGCGACGTACCAGGGGACGTACCATGGGGTCGCACCGCGGGACGTGCCAAGGGGACGTGCTACGGAACGTGCCAATGGAAGTGCCACGGGATGTGCCAGGGGACGCGCCACGCGACGACGTGCAGGGAGACTCGCCAAGGGACGCACCACGGACCGTGCCAAGGAACTGCCAAGTTGCAATGCTGAGTGTATCGATATTGATGTACCGTGCCCGAAATATGTGCTGTGCTGCGCCGTGCTGAATTGCGATGCGCCATGCCGCGATGTGCTCTATAGCTCGTGGGATCTCTTTGCATCCGAGTCCTGACCGAACTGATCTGGATCTTAAGCTCGAGCTGCCTGAACACAGAGTAGCTGCCCCAGAAGCTAATTGACAGGGGGACATCCCAGGAGGACGCGCCGCGGAACGTCTCAAGGGACGCGCCAAGCGACGTGCCAAGGGACATGCCATGGGGACGCACCGCGGGACGTGCCAAGGGGATGCGCTACGGAACGTGCTGGGGTCAAGCGTTTCGCACGAGACATCCTGTCAAAATCCAAGGGACCCACGTGTTTTCGCGCTTGTTCCGCTCAGGGGCGAAAGGGGCCCACGTGTTTTCACGCTTGCTCTGGCGCGAAAGGGACCCACGTGTTTTCACGCTTGTTCCGCTCAGGGGCGAAAGGGACCCACGTGTTTTCACGCTTGTTCCGCTCTGAGGCGAAAGGGACCCACGTATTTTCACGCTTGTTCCGCTCAGGGGCGAAAGGGACCCACGTGTTTTCACGCTTGTTCCACTCTGGGGCGAAATGGGCCCACGTGTTTTCATTACGTAAAAACACACGGATTCGTCCCCCTGGAGAGGGCGAATCTATAGGCACATACGTAACAAAACAAGCGTTTCGCTCGAGACATCCTCGGCAAACTCTGCGGAGCAAGCGTTTCGCTCGAGACATCCTCAACGCACGAAAAAGTGGCCCGCACCCTGTGATTTATCGATCGGGATTTCAAAAACAAGCGTTTCGCCTGAGACATCCTCAAATTTTAATCCGCCGGCCTCCTTCGACCTCGATATTTATCAGGGAAAGAATCCGCCGGCCTCCTTCAAGTTGGGCACGGGGGGACATTGTTTACATACTAAAAGAGAACCCTGGGCCTTTGCCCTTTCCGGGAAAATCTGGTTTGGGCCTCCCCCCCCCTCGCGATCAACTAGTTACAGTAACCAGCAATAAGCAGAACTGTAACACTGGAAACTACAAGCTACAACTGGTACAGGAAACTGCGAATCACGGGCCTACAGCCTGGTGGCTCCGCAAGGGGGCCGGCGGATACACACACGTTTTTCTTCGAACATCCCCCTGCAGGGGGACACGCCCGACCTAAAGCTACGGCCCGCCCGCGCGTCGGGGCCCGCCTGGCCGCGGGGCGACGCGGCGCGGGGCGTAGCGGTCGGCGGGGCGCAGGCAGGCGGCGAGGGGCGGCTCCTCGGCGAGGCGGCCCACGGCGGGCCCGGGGCGGCCCCACGCAGCTCCAGGGAGAAGGGAGGAGGGAGGAGGGAGGAGGAGGGAGGAGGGAGGAGGGAGGAGGGAGGAGGGAGGAGGAGGAGGAGGGGGAGGAGGGAGGAGGAGGAGGAGGAGGGAGGAGGAGGTGGAGCAGGAGGAGGAGGGAGGAGGGGAGCATGTGATCCGATGCTCTCTACACCGTTTCGTCGTCTTTGTTTCTCCTCTTTTCCCTAACGAGCCCCCCCTCCCGCCCAGGTCTTTGCCGGGTGGGTGGGGCAGGAAAGGTGTGCATGGCCACAGGATCACTTTCGACCGCCATGAGCAGCAGCAGCAGCAGCAGGAGGAGAACAAGGGTCAACCCAGGATGCATCAACGATGTTGTCAGCCAGTCCCGTCCCAACCCCGCCCCCGCATGAGTTTCTACCCAATGCGCCTCGTCACTGAAGGAACCGGCCCCTTGAAAGTCGAGCGCCACACTGGCTTGCCATTCAGGCGGGGCCCTTGTTTTTGGGAAGGAATCAAACTTCATCGGTCTAAGTTTGGAATGTGCCGATAAATTTTGGAAGCTGTTCGAGATAATGTACAGCGAGGGCCACGCATTGAACACGCATCGACTTACATCGTCCATCCGTGTAGTGTTGCACCGTTGATGTTTGGTCGCGGCATTTCAGAACGTCTTCGGCGAAAGTTGCATATGTGCAGGTGTTGCACATGGTTGACAGCACGGATCCCGATGTTGTGAGGGGTGTCGCATGCGAAGAGCCTCGTTTTGAAAATAACAGCTTCACATGCGCACAGCTGCTTTGAGCTGTCGGCGCCACTGTGCGCGGCGCTAAGGCGAGAGCCACATGTTGAAACGTTCAGCTCCCCTGCCGTGTATCTGCTGTAAACTTTTCAGGCGGCTGTTGATTTTGCTAAGCCAGAAGGCCATTATATAAATGTATATATATATATATAAACAAAAAAACACCCGCCCCCCCCCCCCCCCAAGAAGGCGAACAGCTGGGAAGATTAAGGTTGAATGTGCGGGCGGGCGCTGCGAGAGCAATCGGTTGAACGCAATAGTGGCCCATCCAACCATGTTGTTGTTGTTGTTGTTGGGAAACCGTGCTGAGGAAGTCTCAGGCGAAACGCTCACCCTGTCATGCCAACGCGTCAAATGGTGCAACGAAGAGGAGTTGACCATAAGACAAAAGTTGTTGGCGGCGGGCTACGAAGTGGACCTCCGACCGCCACATTCCAGGCTGCGCTACTGCCGTGTCGCTCTAGTGCTGTTCGTGGGGAGGGAGGGGCAGAGAGTCGAGGCATGTTGGGCTCGAGGCGCCATATGGTTTTGTTTAATCAGCTTGTGCATCATATCACTGTTCTTGGCATCGCTCGGACGAGTGTATTTTTCTCTCGGCGAAGACTATCGAGGAGCATCCTTGATCAGTTGACGAAAAAACCATGCACGAAACCGGCAAAAAAAACACAGGGGATGGACGTCCGAGCGATGGCCAGTGTTCAGACCTGAAAACAACGACCCGACTCACCGCAGCCGCGGCTAATGGCGCGGTGGTGGACTTGCGCGGGCGCGGCGCGCCGGGCGCCGGCAGTGTTCCTTTTGCCACGGCCACGGTATCCACGCCACTGCCTCCATTGCGGTCGGGAACTTCGGCTTGGCGTGTTGCGGCGCCGGCTCTGGCCCACCGCGCTTCTGACGAACCAGCAACACACACCCATACCCATAGAGGGGGTCGGAAAGGGCTATGGGTGCATGTTGTCGGATGGGGGTCCCCGCTCGAACGGGAGCGTTCCCTAGGGTCCGACAGCCCGCACCCATACCCGTAGCCAGTCCTCCTCCCAACGACCCCCTTATGGGTATGGGTGTGTGTTGTTCGTTCGTCGGTTTCGGCGCGACAGTCGGACCACGCCCCAGCCCCCGACCGTCAGCATCGTGGGCTTTTCCGAGTCTCCCGCCCCGCGGAGCGGAGGGGCGCGCGATCCGCTTGCAGTGCACGGCGTGTCGCCAGGGCCGCGGCCGCGAAAACAACGCCTTCGGAGCTTGGCCCGCCTGCGCCGCCCCTCATCACGGGGCGCTCCCTGCCCGGGGTTGCGACCAATTGCTGCGGCCCTCGCCGAGCAGCACCTCCTCGGAAGCGAGGCGCCGCTACTCCCAAGGTGCAGGTTTAGCTTGCGGCGCTGCGACGGCGGGCGGTGAGGAGAAGTGCCACTCGTGGTCCTCAACTCGCCATGAAGGAAACGAGTCCTGAGGAAAACGGTCCTGAGTCGGCCTCATCCCAACATGCTCATACTATATGTGCGTCGCCCTGCCAGGGGCGACGCGCGCACCGAGAAATCTTCTGGTATATGCGTCGTGGCGGGCGCTTTCTGGCCACACCGCTCGGGAAAAGATCTACTACAAGATGGGTATGCTACATGTTCGGGTCGGACGCGCGCCTCCAAGGAGGACAGACAGTATGAGTATGACTCTGTCCGTCCCGCTGAGGTTCTTCCCTGTTTTTGTTGGCTTCCTGGGGCCCTACACTGGCCGCTCACTGGCCCCTGGACTGTGAGAAACCAGTTCAGGATGAAGAATTGAAGTCTGGGGGCCGTCCCGCAGAACCCGTTTCGGGGGTTCTTAAAGGGGGGGGTCACCCGAAGGTGGAGTTGGGGGACGAACCCAGCTGGGTGTCTCCCAGAAGCCGTTCAGAGGGAATTGTCCCCCCAACCCCACCAGGGGTCGGCCTAAACCGTGTTTTGGCGATTTCGCAGGCCGTCTTCGTTTCGATGCCTTCTCGCCGCAAAGGCGGATGGAAGACAACACCGGGGAACACGACAGCGAAACGAGAACGAAAACATCTTTCGGGGCGATCCCTGAACCCCACCCCTGCTCCTCTACCCCACCTCTACATCCCCCCTATCGTTCCCCTCGCGCGGCTCGCCGCCCTGCGCACGCTGCGGGCAGGCTCCGCTGCTCCGCCCCGCCCCCCCCCCCCCCCCGGCAGGAGCACGCGCCGATCACCGAGGGCTTCGCGCAGACGGCCGCGCCCCCCCACGCCCCTCCAGGAATCGACGAGCGCGCTCCACTACTCGCAAAGTAACTGCTCGCAAATGGCCTGGATCCCCCGCGGGGGATCTACGGTCAATCACCTCAAACCAGGCATGTGTTTTGTCGGACGTTTGCGAGCAGGCACTTTGCGAGCAGTGGAACGCGCTCGGCGAAGGAAGGGCGACTGGGCCGGTAGGAATGCACAGAGGGGGAGGGGGGCGGGGGAGGGAGAGTGCGCGGATAGGGAGGAGCGGGGCCATGGGCCCAGCAAGAACAGCCAGGCAGCCTGTGCCATCGTTGCCTCGATCGATGCCTCCTGTCGTGCACGCGAGAGGTGTCCTGTCGGAAGTGCTGCGACTTGTGGTGCCGGGAGTACCGGGCGCAATGGCGTTTGTGGTCAAGGCGGAGGTGCTTTTGTCACAGTTGGCCCCGTAGGTGTTTGCGCAGTTCTTGGAATGGGCCGAAGGTGGGAGGAGTCCCGATCCATCGTTCTGCTGCTGGGTCCACGCGCACGCCAAGACATTGCCAAGTATACATGGTCCCGGGCCCCGGGCCCACGGGCCCCCACCCCCCCCAGATGGTATGGTCCCAGGATTCCTCGGGCCCCCCCCCACCAGATGGTATGGTCCCAGAGACGACGACGACGACGACGACGACGACGACGACGACGAAGACGACGACGACGACGACGACGGCGACGGCGGCGACGACGACGACGACGACGACGACGGGGACGACGACGACGACGACGACGACCAAGACGACGACGACGACGACGGCTGCGGCGGCGACGACGCCGGCGGCGGCGGCGGCGACGACGACGACGACGACGACGATGACGACGGCGGCGACGACGACGACGACGACGACGAGGACGACGACGACGACGACGACGACGACGACGACGACCTCTGAACCACCACGGGACCACACCACATCCACAGGGGGGGGGAGGGGGGGGTACCGCAGCGCAGCACCACGCCACGCCCACCTCTGTACCACCACAGCACCACACCACATCCACAGGAGGGGGAGGGGGGCACCGCAGCGCAGCACCACGCCACGCCCACAGGTGGGGGCGGGGGGGACCATCGGGCGGGGGGGGGGGGGGGGGGCCCAATGGCATCAGCATTGGGGGGGGGGGCCCAAGCCCTGGACCATACATACCTGTACGACCACCCTTCGGGTGATAAGGAGACTGTGGGGGGGGAGAGGGGGGAAACCAACATCTGACTCCATCGATTTCAATATCGATCTCACTCAATGGAACACCACGCGACACCACGGGACACTTGTCGATCTCATTATCGATCTCACTTTTTGGGACACCACGGGGCACCACGGGCCACCACGGGACACCTCTCGATCTCATTATCGGTCTATCGATCTCACTACCGATCTCACTCAACGGGGCACCATTGGACACCACGGGACACCTCGGGACACCAGATCGATCTCACTATCGATCTCACTATCGATCTCACTCAACGGGACACCTCGGGGCACCACGGGACACCCGTCGATCTCACTATCGATCTCATTATCGATCTCTTTTTTTGGGACACCAAGGGACTCGTGGGCACCACATCGATCTCGGTATCGATCTAATTATCGATCTCACTTTTTGGGACACCAAGGGACACCTCGGGGCACCGCATCGACCTCAGTATCGATCTCACCATTGATCTCATTATCGATCTCACTCAACGGGACACCTCGGAGCACCACGGGACACCTGTCGATCTCACTATCGATCTCATTATCGATCTCACTTTTTGGGACACCAAGGGACTTGGGGGCACCACATCGATCTCAGTATAGATCTCACTATCGATCTCACTATCGATCTCACTTTGTGGGACACCAAGGGACACCACAGGGCACCACATCGATCTCAGTATCGATATCACCATCGATCTCACTATCGATCTCACTCAACGGGACACCTCGGGGCACCACGGGACACCTGTCGATCTCACTATCGATCTCACTATCGATCTCACTTTTTGGGACACCAAGAGACACCTCGGAACACCACATCGATCTCAGTATCGATCTCACTATCGATCTCATTCAACGGGGCACCATGGGACACCACGGGACACCTGTCGATCTCACTATTGATCTCACGATCGATCTCACTCAACGGGACACCACGGGACACCGCTAGGGCCACCGCCGGACGGACGGAGGATAATCAATGGTCTTCATTTCGCCCTAGCAACGGCGGACACCACGGGACACCACGGGACACCGCAGGACACCGCTAGGGCCACCGCCGGACGGAAGAGATAAGATAAGATGGGTTCGATTGGAAGATATTGATTGGATCAGATAAGATGGATTGGATTGGCCCGTCGCAGGCGCAGAAACAAGTGAATTGGTGGATTTGGTTGGATGGATTGGATTGGGTGGGATAAGATGAGATAAACCGGATTGGATTGGACAAGATGGATTGGATAAGATAAGCTGGATTGGATCAGGCGGCCCGCCGCAGGTGCCGATGAACTGAATTGGTGGATTGGGTTGGGTGGATTGGATTGGATGGGATAAGATGGATTGGATAAGATAAGATGGGTTGGATAGGAAGAAATGAATTGGATAAGATAAGATGGATTGGATTGGCCCGCCGCAGGCGCAGAAACAAATGAATTGATGGATTGGGTTGGGTGGATTGGATTGGGTGGGATGAGATAAGATGGGACAATATGGGTTGGATAAGATAAGATCGATTGGATTGGACAAGATGGATTGGATAAGACAAGCTAGATTGGATAAGAAAGCTTGCTGCAGGCGCCGAACAAAAATGAATTATCAAATTAACGACATGCGTTAGCGCCGGGACGCCTGGGACACCCGGGACACCGCCCAGCCCAACTGGGACACCTCCCAGCCACCGGCGGACGGGAACGGACTTTCGCTCCTATTTCGGCTTAGCTACAGGAGGATCACGCGCAGCCTCGCCTCGCCCGCACGCACGACACGAACGCGAAACCGAAATCGATTTCCGGTGGGGGGTCTCCGTTTCACTGCGATCTCACCCCCCAACCTCCGATGACGGGGGACCGGGTCCAGGGGCCGGGGGCCCTCGCCTCGACCACAAATGTGGGACCCGGGCGTCATTTCCCTTGTGTTTTTTTTATAAGGTTTCGACGACCCGGGGCCAACAGGGCCCCAAGAGGCTGCAGGGAGGCCCCAGGAGGCCGCAGCGATGGCCTCAAACGCCTTTCAAGACGACTCCCATGACGCCAACAAAGAAGGCCATCGAAGGCCCCGAAGACGCCCCAAGAGGCACCCCGAGAGAGCCCCCAATAAGCAAAAATCGCAGATTTCCTATGGGGGAACTGATATTTGTGGCGTGTTCGCCTTTTGGGCTTTCACTGCGTTTAAGACGGCCCAAGAGGCCCCCAAGACTGCCCCACAGGCTCCCAAGAGGGCTCCACGACGACCCCAAGAGGGTCCCAAGGCGGCCCGAGAGGCCCCCAAGACAGCCCAAGAGAGCCCCAGGACGAGCCCCAGAGGGGTGCACAACCGTATTCAAATTCCGAGCTTTCGGCCCCAGAGGCTCACAGGAGGCCCCGACAGGTCCCCAGGAGGCCACAAGAGGCCCCCCAGAGGCCCCAAGAGGCCCCCAAGAGACCCCCAGGAGGCTCCCAAGAGGCACCCAGATGGAGCCCCACATAAGCAACATCGTCAATTTTCCTATGGGGAAACTGATATTTTTGGCGTGGTCGCCTTTTGGGTTTCCACTGCGTCCAAGACGGCCCAAGAGGCACCCAAGACGGCCGCGCCGAAGGGGACGAGGAACCGGAAATTCGCCCCTTTTGGCCCAAGAGGCCCCCAGGAGAGCCCAAGAGGCTCCAAGAAGCGCCCAAGAAGCCCCAAGAGGTCCCCAACAGACCCGCAAAAAACACAAAAGGAGGCCGCGAAGACGTCCCGAGAGGCACCCCTAATAGAGCCACAATAAGGACAAATGGTAGATTTCCTATAGGGGAACTGATATGTTTGGCGTGTTCGCCTTTTGGGCTTCCACTGCGTCCAAGACGGCCCAAGAGGCACCCAAGACGGTCGAGGATGCCCCCAAGAGGGCTCCAAGACGGCCCATGAGGGAGCCAAGACGGTCCATGAGACGCTGAAGCCGCCTGAGAACGCCCCAAGTTGGCGCCCAAGACGGGGACGAGGAACCAAACATGCGATCCAGTTGGCCCAAAAGGCCCCCAGGAGTCCCCAAGAGGCTCCAAGAAGCGCCCAAGAAGCCCCAAGAAGTCCCCAACAGACCCGCAAAAAACACAAAAAGAGGCCCCCAACACGCCCCAAGAAGCACTCCAATAGAGCCCCAATAAGCGAACATCGTCGATTTCCTATAGGGGAACTGATATGTTCGGCGTGTTCGCCTTTTGGGCTTCCACTGCGTCCAAGCCAAGAGGCACCCAAGCCGGTCGAGATGCTCCCAAGAGGGCTCCAAGACGGCCCACGAGGGGGCCGAGACTGCCCACGAGACGCCTAAGCCGCCCGAGAACGCCCCAAGTCGGCGCCCAAGACGGGGACGAGGAACCGAACATGCGAGCCATTAGGCCCATGAGGTCCCCAGGAGACCCCAAGAGGCTCCAAGAAGCGCCCAAGAAGCCCCAAGCGGCCCCCAAGAAACTTGCAAACAGCACCCAAAGTGGCAGCGAGACAGCCCCCCGATGGGCCCCCCCAAAACGGCCCAAGAGAGCCCCAGGGCGCGCCCAAGAGGGTCGACCAGAGAGCTGGTCCGAGTCTCCACACTCTGCACAGGGTCCGTGCCCGGCGGTGCCTCGGGCAGGTGTTGCCATTGGAGTCCTCACTTGCCGCGCCCAAGGGGACGAGGAACCGGAAATTCGCGCCTTTTGGCCCAAGAGGCCCCCAGGAGACCCCAAGAGGCTCCAAGAAGCGCAAGAAGCTCCAAGAGGTCCCCAACAGACCCGCAAAAAACACAAAAGGAGGCCGCGAAGACGTCCCGAGAGGCACCCCTAATAGAGCCCACAATAAGGACAAATGGTAGATTTCCTATAGGGAAACTGATATGTTTGGCGTGTTCGCCTTTTGGGCTTCCACTGCGTCCAAGACGGCCCAAGAGGCACCCAAGTCGGTCGAGGATGCCCCCAAGAGGGCTCCAAGACGGCCCACGAGGGGGCCAAGACGGCCCACGAGACGCCTAAACCGCCCAAGAACGTCCCAAGTCGGCGCCCAAGACGGGGACGAGGAACCGAACATGCGAGCCATTAGGCCCAAGAGGTCCCCAGGAGACCCCAAGAGGCTCCAAGAAGCGCCCGAGAAGCCCCAAGAGGTCCCCAAGAGACCCGCAAAAGCACAAGAGGCCGGCCGTTTCGGGCCCGGCGGGGGGCGCCAGAAACGTCCAAGGGGCCGAGAGACTTCCAAGAGGGCGCCAAGATGGCCCAAGAGCGCTCCAAGAGAGCACAAGACCACACAAAGCGTTTCAAAATTGGTCCACCATGGTTTGAAGACAGCCCACGAGGGCTGCAAGACGGCCAAGATGCCCTCAAAAGGACTCCCACGAGACACTCAGGAGGCTAAAAAGTAGATTGTTCGTTGGTTTGTGAAGGTTTTTCGTGTTCTGGCCGTTTCGTGCTTCCGACGGTCCAAGACAGCCCGCGAGGCCCCAGAAATCAGCTCAAGACGGCCCAGGAGGCACCCAAAGAGGGCGCCACGACGGCGCAAGAGAGTCCCAAGACGGCCCAAGAGTGCCCCAAGACGGCCCAAGAGGCGCCCAAGATCGCCCAAGAGGGCCCCAAGACGGCCCCAAGAGGGACCCAAGAGGGTGAACACGAATCGACAATTCGAGCCTTCCGCCCTACGAGGCCTCCAGGAGGCCCCAAGAGGCCCCCAACAGAACCCAAGAGGCCCCCTAGAGGCCCCCCAGAGGCCCCACGAGGCCCCAAAGGGGCCCAAAAAGACGCCCCACGAGCACCCCAAACGGCCCCCAAGAGGCTTCCGAAACTGCCTTCAAGAGGCCCCCGGGAAAGCCTCCCACGGATTCCAAACGAACTTCCAAGAGTCCTCTAACCCAGAACCCAGGCACGGTGGCGGGATGGGCCGAATCCCACTATCGGGAACGCGAACCGAGAACCCGAGATCTTCGCCCCAGGAGACCCCCAGGAGGGGTCAAGAGGTCCCCAGGGCGTGACTGCCGGCGCTGACCACTGATACGCCCACGATTTTGGATGGCTCTCTTGCGACCGAAGAGGGGAGACCGTTAGGCCACCCCACTCCTTCAAGACACGTTCCACAGCCGCAGCACCGGTGACCGCATGATCTGAACCCGAGTCGACGATGGGCACGGTTTCTAGCAAGTTCGCCTTGATCACCGCGTGCCCACAACCGCACCAGCACCACACACTCGCCACAGCCTGCCTCGCTCAGCCGCGTCTGCACTGCGCCTGATTGTCACCCCGTCCTAAATTTAGGAAAGCATCCAGTCAGTCACCAAAGGTCTGCTTCGTCCCCATGTCCAAGACCCAACGCTTCACACAGGGGCTGCCGAAGGCTTCCTTGATCGCAGGAGGCTCTCAGATCTGCGACGCAAGCAGCTTGGACCTGATCCTCTGCCGATGTTCGGAGCGCCTGACCTTAGAGCCACTCGAGGTCCTGAGGATGACCAGGCAGGTCTTTCAAAGGCGAGTGAACGATGCCCATGCTTGCGTGGCCGCCGCATCCTGTCTCTCAAGCAGGTGCTTCATGTAACCCAGACGCGCGGAGTAGCAACGACGTTCGTGACTACCCACTTAGAAGAACTCACACAGGTAAGACTCAGTCTCCGAAAAACATTCCGACACCATCGATTCAACATCTATCGAATGGCTTTCGGCCCATCCCGCCACCGTGCCTGGGTTGTGGGTGTGAGGCCTAACAGGTGTTCGTTGGGATCTCGTGAGAGGGCTCTCGGTGGCCTCATGGAGGCAGTTTGGAGGCCTCTTGGGGGCCGCTTGGGTGCCTCTTGGCGCTTCTTTGGGGCCTCTTGGGGGCCTCTCGGGAGCCTCCCGGGCCCTCCGTAGCGCCTGTTGGGGCCTCATGGGGGCATCTTGGGGCGGAAAGCTCGATTTGTCGGTTCGTGTTCCCTCGCTTGGGCCTCTCTTTGGGCAGTCGTGGGGCGCTCTTCGGCCGTCTTGGGGACCTCTTGGTGGCCTCTTTGGCCGTTTTTGGGTGGTCTTGGGGGCCCCTTGCGCCGGGTTAAAGCATCGGAAATCCGAAAAGGCGAGAACCAACATGTTTCAAAACACCTACGGAATATACATGATGTTTGCTTCTTGGGGCCCTTTTGGGAGGCCTCTTGGAGGCCTTTGGGGGCGTCTTTGAGGCCTCTTGGGTCATCTTGGGGCCATCGTGGGCGTCTTCGACCGATCTTGCACCGACTCGTGGCCCTCGTGGACTGTCTTAGGGGCCTCGTGTGGCCCTCTTGGCCCGTCTCGGGGCCCTCCTGGGCCCGAGAAAGTCCTGCGGGAAGCCGCGGGGGAGCCCAGAGGGCACGCCGGGGGCTCCTAGCAGATTTGAGAATGTAGGGTCCGAGCCCCCCAGAGACTCCGCAGGGCTGAGGACTGAGGCTCCAGGGATTAGTCGACTAGACGTAAGAGTGACCTTTCGCCGGAGTGACCTTTGGGGCACAGATGGGCCCCTAGATGCTTGAAAACGAATCAGCAGCAGCAGCAGCAGCAGCAGCAGCAGCAGCAGCAGCAGCAGCAGCAGCAGCAGCAGCAGCAACAGCAGCAGCAGCAGCAGCAGCAGCTGCTTGCGCGCCCAGGTTTGGTCCCCCCGCGGCTCCCAAAAAGTCGCGCACCAAAGGTCACTCTTACTCAGGGTCACTCTTGCGTATAGCCGAGTTAGGCAAGGGACTTGGGGACACGCCCACTCCGTGCCCAGAGGCACGGTGGCGGACGATGTCCGAGAACGCTTGGTCCACGTGAGCTGGGGCTGAAGAGACGGGCCGATCACGGCGAACGGGTCGATCATCATCACCAGCGATCTTGGGCCAAGCCAGAGGGAAAGCTTGGGGGACCTGCTCAACCCAAACATACGGCTTCTCCGAACTTGATTCAGGCGAGCGCAAACACGGATCAAGGGGGCGTGGACTAGCGACGGGTCACGTTTCCATCGGACATCGTGGAGTTCCGTCGCCGGACGAGGCGGCACGGGCCGCATTTTGGGGAGAGCACCTCCCCCGATCCATGGATTCGGCGACCGCGCCCCAAGCCGAGCGAGCCAGAGCAAACACAGATGCAGGGCGCGAGGGCCGAGAAGCGGCGGGGGGGGGGCCTCGTTTTCCTCCTCCCTCCTCCCGCCTCTCCTTCCTCCCTGCTCCCCCCTCCTCTCTTCTCCTCCTCCTCCTCCTCCTCCTCCTCCTCCTCCTCCTCGTCCTCCTCCTCCTCCTCCTCCTCCTCCTCCTCCTCCTCCTCCTCCTCCTCCCTCCTCCATGGTTTGCGCGCCCCCGAATGGATGCGCCGTGCACGGCGCTTCCAAGCCAGCGGCCGCGAGAGGAGCAGACACGGCAGTCGAGCAGCGGCGGGGCAGAAGCAAACACGTGCTCGAAGCAGAGGTACGCACGAGGCGAGCACGGGCTGTCCTCCTCCTCCTCCTCCGCCTCCTCCTCCTCCTCCTCCTCCTCCTCGTCCTCCTCCTCCTCCTCCTCCTCTCCTCCCTCTTCCCCTCCTCCTCCTCCTCTCCTCCTCCTCCTCCTCCTCCTCCTCCTCCTCCTCCCCCTCCTCCTCCTCTCCCATCCTCCCTCCCCTCTGCCCCATCCCTCCCCCCAGGCCTCTCTGCTGAGGCGAGCACGGGCTGTCCTCCGCTGCATCGACCGACGCCTCGAACGCACCAAGGTCCTGCAGGCGGACAGCGCTCACGCGCTCGAGCCAGGCCAGGGTTGCGCTTCCAGCCGCCTCCAATCCGAGCAGAAGCGGAACCGACGGCGGGCGGGGGGGGACGGTGGCAGGCATGGAGAGCGAGCCAGAAAGAGCCTCGCCTGGCATCTTCTTCGCTGCTGGCGCCTCATCGTGGAGGACGGGTGAGCAGCTGTCCCAGATCTCCGACGATACGATTCTGTCAACCTGGGCGTTTCTCCAGTCATCGGGCCCCAGGACCACAACACAGTGATGCGAGACGAATTGGCCCATGGGAAGGGGTCGGGACCTCTGGGGCCGCGCATTGAAGACAGAATCGATTGGCGGAGGTCAGGGCTTTTGGAGGGGGCGGCGGGGGCGGAGCTCTGGGCAAGTATTCGAGCGTGCGTCCGGCGTTTCAGGAGCAGGCTGCTCCCCAGGCCACCGGTGAGCCCGAGCTGTGCCGGCCCGGGCCCCGGCCCGGGCCCCGGCAGTGCCACTGCGAGGCTCTGTGGAGTGGCATCCGGGCGCCCAGACGGAGAAGTGGGGATGCCGTAGCGTTGAGTCTGGCCTGCCCCTCTACAGGAGGAAAATTCAAAACTGGTCAAAAATTTGTCAGGGGACGATTTGTGTTACTATTTCTGAGTTTGTTTTTGGGTATGTTTCCGTATGTTTTATTCCTCGTCCAGAATCCGCCTGTAGGGGGACATGCCCGACCTGACCGCAGCGTCGGACAGGCACCGACCTACACTTTGGGCGAGTGGATTAGCTTCTTGCGCGGATCCTCAAATTCCAAACTTACTTTTGCGACATCGTCTTACGTATTGGTTCGCCCGCCATTCGAGGGGTCTGATTGCGCTTGTCGGATTTTCCGGGGCCTCGACGTCGCTTGCCAGTGTCAGGGTGGAATCAAGACTTGCGTCTCACGAATGGATTGGAGGATGAGCGCAAGGTGAGTCTTTCACCTGCGGGGGGGCGCGGGCATTTCCCGCCACGCAGTGGCCAGGGGCAACTGGGAAACGCTCCGGGAAATGGAGGGCGGCAGGTAAAGAGAGAAGGGGGGGGGGAGGGCAAAGCAACGGGCGGGAATGGGCAACATAGTGACCAGGCGAGATGCTCTGATAGGAGGAGCGATGTGGGCGGAGGCCGCATTTGGAATTCCTTCGGATAGCCTTGGGACGTTTAGACGCCTCCGCCCATTGGCCGGCAGGGGTTTCAGCGGCCATTGCCTTCCTGATTCTGCGGGCGGGGCGCGACGACGCACCCGACCTGTACCCCGTCCCTTTCGCTAGGTGCCGGTCTGTACGTGCTCGCCCCGCGCGAGACATCCAGCACGTTCAGAACTACACTTAGCCAGACACTAGGTGTAGTTCTGTACGTGCTGGTTTCGCCGGAGTCATCCTCGCAAAACGGAGCACTTATAGAACCACACCTAGCCTGCGGGGCGGGGTGCACGTCGGGTGCCGCCACTCGCGCTCCCAACGTGTACCGCGCCCCGGCGGCTAAGTGCCGTTCTGTACGTGTCCCCTTTTCGCGAAGCATCGGCTGTGCGCGCTGCCCATCGCCGAGGCCCCGTCCCCTGGGCCGCTTCCCACCGACATCCCACATCCCCTGGCTCAGCGAAGCCAGCCGTGCGCCTGGGGGCCTTGATTTCACGCAGCCCGCTTCCCTCTCCCGCTTGTGCCCCAGCAGCAAATCCGCGATCCGATCCCCCGCGCTTTCGAGTTTTTCTTCGTGCCCGATTTCCCGTCCGAGGGTGAAGCGCTTGTTCGCGTTATGATGTGTCTTGCGGCTGCCGCGCAGCCTCGCCGTGAAACATGGTGATCGCTTCCACGCTCGGCGCGCAACGTTGTCGGCGCGACCATCGCCTTCCATCGTAGGTCGTGAGGCGGTGTTTGTCCACCCAGACCGACCGACGCGCCAAATCTAATTGTGATTGCCACCCCTGGTCCCCGCAACAAGGTGCAGTTTTTCTGTGTGTAGTTGTAGATGTGTTCGGCTTAGCGAGGAGGGGGAGAGGCCAGGCGAAGCCAGGATCGGGGCCAGGCCGGATCGGAATGCATCGGGGATTTCGGAGATCAGGGGGGGAGCCATCGGGCGCCGCGGCCGTCTCAGAGCCCTCCTGGAAGCTCCCTGGGGGCTCCTCGGGATGCGCTGAAGTGGGTCGGCCTTCGTCCTGGGCCCGCCCCCGGAGAGGCATCGGTTTGGGAGCTGGGTCTGCAGGGTATCGGGTCGCGCACAGCCGTGCAGTCCTCGGCTGGGCCTTCCCAGGCCCCCCCGAGCACAGTGGAGGGACCCATGCCAGGAAACGCCCTGCTCGCCTCCACGGTGCCCCTGGGCTCCTTGGGCTCCCAGGGTCGCTTGCGGCGGAAGAGGGCGGGACGCCCCCTCGCCGAACAGCAGTGGGCGTCCCGGGGTCTCAGGGTTGGGCTCCTCGCGGCAGGTCTCCTGTGGTCGGGCCCCCTTTGGCAGCCCAGGGCGATCTCGACGCCCGGCCCCCGGGGCGCGGAGAGCGCCCCGCGCCCCGGGGGCCGCCGCCGCGCCCCGTGGGCCGCGCCACCGGAGGCGGCGACGAGGCGCTGGGGACCGCCCCAGACGGCTCTCCGGGGGCACGCCGAGGCCAGCTGAGACCGCCCCGTGCTAGAACCTGTTTTGACCGCGCAAGAAACCACCGCAAACGGAAGTTATGGATGTTTCTTTAAAATGATTTGTTGTTGGTTGTTCTGTTGTCGTGGTTACTGTTGGCACGTGCTTCGATTTCACATGTATCGCGTTCTCGTGGGGTTGTTTCATTGCCACTTGCAGAGCGTCTCCCGCAGACCTTCCCTTCGACGTGCTGGCGCGAGACCGAGTGGCGTGCCTGCGCGGCGCGGCCTGTTTAACACGACGCGCGTGCGCGCAGTTCAGAGGAGTTTATATTCGTAGCCGCCTGATTGTTGCGGCACCGCGCCATATTTGTTTGCGCGGCGCGTAACGCTCTTTTCGGATGCCATTTGCGCGTGTTTTGCATGGGCGGATCGCCTTGGCGCAGCGATGCTTCGCGCGGCGTGGTTCGGCCGCTTTTGCGCGATGATGCGCCCGTGTGCGCGTGTGTTGTCAGAGCGGCTCTGCGTGACGGCGTGTCCAGTAGCGATTACCATGCCGTTAAGTTTGTTCCTCGTGGGCACGCGGGCCCCCCGCCCCTTTTCCCTTCTTCGCGGCACGCCAAATTGTTGGAATGTCTATAAGTTTGTTTCGTTGGGCGCTTGCGCATGTGATTTTTTTGTGAGCATTGTTCATTTCTTGTCCACCTTTCGCGCGACCTCTTCTGGTTGCTTTCCCCCTCGTCCACTCGCATGATGTTTTGATGGTGTTTTATTGCGCACGTCTCAAGGTGGAGGGCCCGGTCCGCTCGTGGAGGGCGCGACATTGTTGACAAATCATACGCGTCGCGCGGTTGTGGTAGAAACCACGGCGCGTGCGTCATGCCGATCTGTTCGCGGCAAGTCCCGCGCACCGCGACCGCGCAGCACTCGGCGTGGCGAGTCTTCGAGCACCGCCACGAAATCCATAACGCGCGACATGTCGCCGCCCATAGCCTTGCAAGGGCCGCAACATGTGACGCGCTCTTCCGCGCCGCTTCGGGGCGCACTCCTTCGTCTACGTCGTCGCCCTCCCCCTTCCCACGTCCCCCATGTTGTCACCCTCCCTTATTCCATTTCGTTCTCCTTGTCTCATTATTGCGTCTCCTGGGGTTCTCACGTGGCACACATGGACTACATGTGGTATGTCATGGGTTACTGTCGGGTTGTCATGGGGGCCTCCTGGGACACTCTTGAGTCGTATATGGGGCGACCTGGGACATTAGGGGCCCTCTTGGGCCGTCGTGAGTTGCCTGGGGGGTATCTTGGTGCCGTCTTGGGCCGCGTTCGCCTCCATGCTGGTTTTCTTGCTTTGCCTGGGTTGTGTCTTCAGTTACCCCCAACCCCACTAGGTCTGGTACCAGACCTCCCTTCCACCTCCAACAGGTCTGGTGGGCTGCCCCCCTTCCACGTCGACCAGACCTCCCAGCGGGCCCTCCTCCGGCGAGGTGGAGGGGGCCTCCGCCAGACTTCCTCTGGTTCTCCTGGAGACC